>OZ023266.1:156951791-157291791 GCA_964006375.1 Tillus elongatus
GAATTTGAAAAAAAAATGCTGGTAGCTCTTCCCTCTATAAACAGATTTTGATAGGTAATACGCGCCGTATTATATTACCGTATGCGTGCGTGTACAGTATGTGTACAGGGTCCTCTCATCGAATATTCCTCGTCATTATTCCGAAAATTATTCCTTGTGAAAGTCTATATTTTTGTACAAATGGATTTTTCATTTAAATACTGAAGTGCCAGGAGAACGCGTGACTTTGAAATTAAAAAAAAATCCGTCTGCGGCACAAGGGGGGTTTTCGACTCCCTGGACCCCCGTTTGGAGCCGCGCCGATTCTGCTTCACCCACTTCCAAAGTCTCGAGCCGCCACTGTATGGAAGTAGAAAGAAAACAATTTAAACATTTAATTAAATAATATTCTGTCATTGATTGATATTTTGTCTTATTCTTTAATTGATAATGTTATTGCCATATTCAAACCTAAATTTAAAAAGTCGTATCTTGTCGTGAGGTCGTGGGCAGAATTGAGAAAGCTTTAAAATGAGGTGTCGCTCAACATAGGGTGCGATTTATAATTTAAGGGTACTTTACGCCCTGCGTAAGGGGTACGTTCTAAGACATCAAAACGCCATCATGTGTTCCCCTTGAAAACAAAATCGACGTGTCTCTCAGTTTCTAGTGAATTTACTTAAAATTTAGAAAAATAGTTAACAGATTTCAATGAAACTTGGCAAGTGCCTTTCTTTTATTAATGGCTTAGATGAGTTCGTTGGCCAGGAAAATCGGACCAGTTTTTCTGGGAAAATTTTAGGTTTTCTCGGAAAATTTTTGTATCTCCGAAAATAACAGAGCTATGACATCCAAATTTGACATATACGTTTCTACTATCAAACTTACCCTACACACCAAAATTAAGATCTCTAAGTTAAAAGAAAAAAAGTTATAGGGATTTAATGAAAAAAAAGTTTGCGTGCCACTGGTGATCAGAGGAAAGCACAAGAACAAAATATTTTGTGTGATTAACAAAACCAATTGAATATTACATGCAACGGTTGAGTTTTCTTGACGCAAAAAGGTTAAGAAGCAGCGGAAAAATCTTATGAAAATTTTATAATTTTTCTTCTTGAAACGTCAAAGTCGCGATTTGAAACGTCAAAATTTGCAATTTTCTGACAACGAATTTGAAGCAGATACGGATTATGTCGAAAAAATGTCATAAGTGTGTTTCACAAAGCCTTAAGTTTCAGCTTCAACCATCACTGTCATTCATTTTACTAAAATATTTTCGGAAAATCCATTTCAATAGACCCTCTTTCTGATGCTGCGGTAGCGGTTTCCGCTATAGAGTTTATGGTTTAATAGTCTATATTTTAGCAAATTTTCGTAGACAACATTCGTTATGAATTTTCAAAAGATTTCTTCAAATGAGCGCGAACTAGAACCCCTAAAACCCATATACGGGGTCAGTTTCAGTTTTTTTCCTGTTTACACATATACAGGGTGACGCATTTCTACGGTAAAGTTCAATATATCAGTTATTATACAAGGTATGAGGAAAAAGTATATACGTTATTTATGGGGTGGTGTCTCGAGCTGTATCTTATAAACCTATTTTGACAATTACAGGCTGGCCCATAAGTCATTGGTGATACACGCTTTATTTTTTTAATAGAACACCCCTTATGTTATTGCATTTTTATGTTTTCTATCAAATTATAATGCATGTTTGTAAGGAAAAAAAAAATGGATATCGTCCATCGTTTTTGAGTTATTTCAATTGTTTTGCAACTTTTCACATTTTTGGCACATATTTTAAACACATATCACAAATTGTGATATGGCGTTTTTATCAATACATAGCGGAGCCCCATGAAAATGACGCATTCAGAGAGCTTTTCTTGGTATTGCTCGTCGAAAAAATCGAGCTGCCGTATACAGTCACTCTCAACTAGTGGCTGAATTTGAGATGATGATCGCAGAAATGTTTTTAGTGTTCCCGTAGAAATCATTTTTTGTAAGATTTTTGTGATATGTTGGTAATGAATAATTTTTTTTATATTTCAACAACACACCACGAGGGCTTACAGCCTAAATACTATCGTACCGTGGGTGTCGACAAGGAGGAAAGAGACAACTTGTTAATTCTTAACTTTAAGGTTTGGAGGTTCGGGGGAGAAGGAAAAACATGTGCCGGCAAGGAATTCCACAACTTGGATGTCCTCGGAACAAAAGAGCAGGCATAACAAGATGTTCTATGTCTGGTGACCTGGACAGTAAAAGGGTGCATTCGCTCTGTTCCCCTGGTAGATCTGTTGGGGGCAGCAGGTGGAGGGACTATGGACGAAAGCTCCTCTGAGCAGTGCCCGTGCATATATCTATAAAAGAGAGAGGGGTCACCAGCAGCATGTCGGTGGGCAAGGGATGGCAGCCTTTGGGTGAGGTAGGGTTACCGATGAGACGTATAGCTCTCTTCTGAATGGAGTCCAGGATAGCGAGTGTAGAAGCGGCAGCGGCACCCCAGATCTGGGAGCAGTATTCGAGGTTTGGTCTTATTCGTGAAGTACATAAAGTATAGAGTTTAGCTGGTGAAAAGTAGCGAGCCCTGAAGAGGAAACCTAATTTCTTAGCAGCCGTTTCTGCAATTGATGTGACATGTTGGTGCCGATTCAGATTTCGATCCACAGAAATGCCAACAAGTGAAAAGAACTTATTACTTTGAATAACTTGGTTGTTCATTGTGACGGGTCTAGGGCTGGTGTATCTCTTATGAGAAAGAAAGCTAGACTGAGATTTGGTGGGGTTGAATTGTACAAGATTTCCACTTCCCCAGTCTAATATTTTTTGGAGATCCACGAAGACAGAATCTTCAATGAGTCTGCGATCCTCATCTAATTGGGCTAAAGAGACAGGCTTAGCATATTGTATATTTGAGTGGAGGGTGCTGGCGTCCGTGTAACTGTGAACTGGGTTGGATGTGCTAGAGAGGAGGTCATTGATGTGGGGAAGAAACAAAGTAGGGGCTAAAGCTGAACCTTGAGGAACTCCTGCAATAATTGGATACAGTCAGGGGAATGGCCATCCACGACAACAGAAGTGCTCTGGTTGGAGAGGAAATTTGCTGTCCAGGTACAGTGTTTTGGTGGTAGGCCGTAGGCCGGAAGTTTATTAAGCAGCGCTGCGTGCCAGACCTGGTCGAATGCTTTGGATATGTCTAGAGCGACAAGCTGGGACGCACCGTGTAGTTCCATAGACTTGTTCCAAGAATGGGTGACAAAGGAAAGGAGGTCGGCAGTTGATCTGCGCTGACGGAATCCATACTGCCTGTCGTGGATTAGACTGTGTTTTTTAGTAATTTGGTGTGTATATACTTTTCCATCACTTTAGAGGCGACTGAAAGGAGATAAAGGGGCCTGTAGTTGCTAGGAAGCGCTTTGATTCCTTTCTTTGGGACGGGTTGTACTCGAGCAGTTTTCCAGTCACTAGGGAATATGCCTCTATTGTAAGATGTCTGAAACAGACGAGTCAAGACAGGAGCTAGTTCTGGTGCGCATTTTTTAAGAACAATTGCTGGGATCTCATCAAGGCCAGAGGCTTTCCTGGTATTAAGAAAAGAGAGCATCTTTCGTACCTTTTTAGTTTTCAAAATGATATCCGTCATTTTATGCGCGACATTGGGGACTGTTGGTGGTTCAACATTTGGAGGTGGGTTGAGAGTAGAATTGCCGGCGAACAACGAGGTAAAAAGTTCAGCCTTGCCCAGGGCGGTAGAAACAATTTCATCCAGTGAAACAAGAGTTGGGAACGTGCTCTTGCAGAAATTATTCCCCATAGATTTAGCAAGAGTCCAAAAGGGTTTGCTACCGATGAAGCTTGAGAGGACTTTGTTTTTGATGTGGTTATTAAACGAGTTTTTTGCCTCAGAAAGAATGCGGACATAGCGGGTTCTTGCGTTGTTAAATGCTTGACGGTTTCCTTGACTGGGATTGTGTAGAAGCGTTTTGTGAGCTTTGACTTGAATAATAAATGTTTAGTAAGTTATTGTAAAAGTAGTTGTCGAATTGTTGTGAAAAATCTAATTTAGTGTAACATTACTGAGGGCAATTTATGTAAAAGAAATTATCATAATTTTTTTTCAATTTTGGTCCTAAAGCTGTTTGTGAATAATTATATCTTGTCAGGTGTGTAAATAGCTTAAAGAAGTTCGTTGGCCAGGAAAATCGGACCAGTTTTTCTGGAACTTTTAAAGTTTACTTTCGAGAAATGTTTCTACTTTTTGAAACCACAGAGCTATTTTAGTGATATATGGCACATTGTGCTATATAGGTTATACTGCCAATCAAATGTCCTTGTAAAACAAGACATATTTGCCATTAAAAACATTTTAACGAAAATTTGCTACCATAACGCATTTGCTGCGTCCAGACTTTTTAAATTCCAGTATTTTCCAGGTGGGAAGTTTTAATTGGCACAGCCTGCATATAAACATATAAAAATTGAAACTGTCCCCGATTGTGAGTTCATGAGGTTCTAGCTTAGGCTCATTTGAAGACATTAAAAAAAAAAAAGCTGCCATTCTCTCATTAGTGAATATTTTCAGCGAGCATTCACTAAAGGTTGATAAACAAACGCATTTGTATATCGCGGAATGTTCAACCTATCCTCGTAAGTTACTCTCTATTCCTGCAAATAGGGAAGATACGTCCATTCGCTGTGTCTCCTGTTCCAGCCTGTATATTTGATTGTCTTGAGCGTATAAGGGAAAAGCAGAAAATTTACCGTTTACTTTCATTATTAAAAAATACACTCCAATTTAATTGGGAAACGTCAGTAACTAAGCCGCGGAGATTGAGTTCGATTTTCAATTTTCCTCTAGTATCTCATCCTATGTTGTGTATCATCACGGGGGAAATATTGATTCCGGTAATTCGCAAACTCGGCGGCCGGGGATGCTGCGCGTCCGGATCTCACGCCTCCAACTCCCGTCCTTCCCTCCAACCCCACCTATCGGCGGTCTCCCACATTGACCCCCTTAAATACCGTTCGTTCTCGGCGAACACCAGACCGATCAACGATGCTGGTGCCTCCGTCGCGTCTTCACCAGTTTCGCTATCCAATATCTGACGAAATCATTAATACCAATGTGAGATAATCTCACAGGCAAATACAAAATCCGATATGTCTTCCAAAAAGTAAAGCCCGCGTCTAGTCTGCTTTTTAGTCGTCTACCGACTGCGGCTTTATCAATTACTCTATAGTGATATCAAGTCTTCCATTTTAATATTAATTATAACGTATTTATAAGTGTTTATATATTTGTGTATATTAACAGTGAAGAATATAATAACGGCGGAAAACTTCGCCCGCAATAAGTGTATACTTGTTAAAAGAATTATTTACTTCCACTATTAAATTAATTATAACAGTTGATAATTAGTGTTGTTGAGCGTGTATCTTGGTTTGCCGAGAATTCGATCAACTTGTTACACAATAAAAAGGGGAGATGTTTTACGGTCAGAAGAATAACAGATTTTCCGTGGATGAACGTGTCATCTTCGAGAGGTTGTGGAGGGGTGCTTTGTGCCAAGCTTTCGGAAACAAGGCTCCCGTCAATAGGCCGTTGCAGAGGAGACAATGCTGCTGTCATTGTCATTGTAATATGGTCAATGGAGATAGTGTTAACGTCAACCATCAACATGTAAACCATATGAATGCCGTGCAGTATGTGCCCAAACCACCACCAAAGAGGACTATGCGCTCGGTTGTTAGGTAAACATTTTGTTTTCAGTATTATAGTTCTTAATTTGTTTATACAAGAGTTAGCCTTCTATTAGGATCCTTGAAATTGTAAGAGATGCGGCGCCTGTTAAATTAAAACAAAAAACAGTATTATTGCAAAACCACAAAAATAAAAGTCTGGACGCAGCAAGTGCGTTGGTAGTAAATTTTCATAGAAATGATCTGGCACTAAACATATTTTAAATATAAATGCTTATAACCTTTTTCTTGTAACATAGATATGTAAATTTTGTTATATAGTTTACTTTTTACAACGTAAACCTACGTACCACATTTGCTTGCCATAGCTTTGTTATTTTCGAAGATAACAGTTTTTGGCCATTCTAATGAACCTCGTCTCCCTATCCACCAATTTTAAAATTATAAGTCGAGGTATTGCCGGGCATTGATTAAGTAATGTGCTGGTGCTCCATCCTGCTGGAACCATATCACATTCGCTGCAACTTGTGAGTTTGCTCGATCAAAGTTTGCCAAAGTTGGCACGACATTATTTTGGAGCAGTGCTAAATAATTATCTCCATTCAAATTGACATCAATGAAAAAGGGACCAGTGACATTGTTTCCGACTATTCCTGCCTAAACATGAACCTTTTCAGGGTTGTTCTCCTCTAATCCATTGTGGATACTCTGTAGACCAGTAGCGACCATTTTGGCGATTAGTATGTCGTGAAGCCGTGAAGTGTATCACAAAAGAAGGCATGTTCTAGTTTGATAACATTGTTATCTATCATTTCCATCATTTGTTTACAAAAAGACTTTTTTCTATCAAAATCGTCTTCCTAAAGGTCCTAAGTTTGTATCAATTTATAGGGATGCATTTTCTTTTCTTTTAATATTCGAATAATCGATGAGTGACTAACATGTTGTGGCTGCTTGTCGACTAGAAGTATGTTGGTAGGTGGTAGTGGACTTTTCCTTTACGTGATACCAAAGGATTTTTTTCACGCCCGAGGAGGTACCACCCCTTACATCAAGCGGCCGGTGAAGTCCCAACGGACGTTTTCGGTTCTGGTGTATGAGTCGGTTTCCCTTATAAACAAAAATGATGATGGCTCCTCCTTGTACAAAAGATTCCGGAGATAGAGTAACCCCCCTATTCGGATCTCCGGGAGAGGGGTGTGCAGGGGGCGCCGGCATCAAGATTTAACATATCCTTCTCGAATATATGTGGCCTAAATTCTAACCTGAACTCCCTCCACCATTTCCTCCAGGCTAATAGGCCCCAACTCCTCTTCCTCACCGAAACCCAAATCAGTGCCAAAACAGCCACTAATCACCTTAATTTCCCGGGGTATGAGCTCCTTACTTCCTTTAGATTGCATGGAGGCGTGTGCGCATACGTCCGTAGCAATCTACCCTGCACCAGACCCCAATTTAGAAGGTGGAAGAAAAGACATACTTTGGATGAAACTCTCTGTCAGGGCTGCCGCTAAATTCATCTGTTGCATTTACCGGTCACCTTCTGACAACAACTTTGTCCAGCTCTTCGACTACCCTTCTGAAAAAACCGACCATCTGATTTCTGAATATCCTTCCTCCGAGGTCACTATTCTTGGTGATTTCAATGTCCATAATAAGGAATGGCTATGATCTTCAAGAACCGATCCACTAGGGAGAGCAGCGGAGGCCTTCGCAGTCAGCAATTCTTTAGCCAATATGGTTCGGCAACCTACTTACTTTCCTCGCATCCCAACACACAGCTCAAATCCCTGGGATCTCCTTCTTACTACACAACATGGATGCTATAAAACATCAGTCACCGCCCCCCTTGGTCGCCCAGACCACGGCATGGTCACTGCTTCCTGCGCAATGCAACGCGAGGTCACACAGTCATCACACTCACGTATCGTTTGGCACTCCGCGAACTGGGACAAAATGCGGGATTACTTTTCCTCATTTCCATGGGCGTCTGTCTGCTTCTCTCATCCTGACCCCTCTGATATCTAACAAAACGTCACCGAAATCATCCAAGCTGGCATGGAATTATTTATTCCACGTACACAGAAAACCTATTCAGTCTTTCAAAAGCCCTGTGTCTAAATCCTGTCACAAGGCCAGACTTGAAAATGTCAAAACTCACAAAACGCTTCTACACAATCGCAGTCAAGAAAACCGTCAAGCATTTAACGACGCAAGAAACCGCTATGTCCGAATTCTTCCTGAGGCAAAAAACTCGTTTAATAACCACATAAAAAACAAAGTCCTCTTAAGCTCTAACGGCAGCAAACCCTTCTGGACTCTTGCTAAAGCTATTAGGAATAATTTCTGCAAGAGCACGTTCCCACATCTTGTTTCAGGGGATGAAATTGTTTCTACCGCCCTGGGCAAGGCTAAACTTTTTGCCTCGTTGTTCGCCGGCAATTCTACTCTTAATCCACCTCCAAATGTTTAACCACCAACAGTCCCCAATGTCGCGCATAAAATGACGGATATCATTTTCAAAACTAAAAAGGTACGAAAGATGCTCTCTTCTCTTAATACCCGGAAAGCCTCTGGCCTTGACGAGATCCCAGCAATTGTTCTCAAAAAATGCGCACCAGAACTTGCTCCTGTCCTGACTCGTCTGTTTCAGACATCTTACAAGAGAGGCATATTCCCTAGTAACTGGCAAACTGCTCGAGTACAACCAGTCCCCAAGAAAGGATCCAAAGCGCTTCCTAGCAACTACAGGCCTAATTCTCTCCTTTCAGTCGTCTCTAAAGTGATGGAAAAGTATATAAACACCGAATTACTAAATGTTTCTTGAAAAACACAGACTAATCCACGACAGGTAGTATGGATTCCGTCAGCGCAGATCAACTGCCGACCTCATTTCCTTTGTCACCCATTCTTGGAGCAAGTCTATGGAACTACACGGTGAATCCCAGTTTGTCGCTCTAGACATATCCATACCATTCGACCAGGTCTGGCACGCAGCGCTGCTTAATAAACTGCCGGCCTATGGCCTACCACCAAAACTATGTACCTGGACAGCAACTTTCCTCTCCAACCAGAGCATTTCTGTTGTCGTGGATGGCCATTCCTCTAAACTGTATCCAATTAATGCAGGAGTCCCTCAAGGTTCAGCTTTACCCTCCACCCAAATATACAATGTTGCCTGTCTCTTTAGCCCAATTAGATGAGGATCGCAGAGTCATGGAGGGTTCTGTCTCTGTGGATCTCCAAAAAATATTAGGCTGGGGAAGTAGAAATCTTGTACAATTTAACTCCACCAAATCTTAGTCTTGCTTTCTATCTCATAAGTGATACACGAGCCACAATGAACAACCAAGTTATTCAAAGTAATGAGTCCTTTTCACTTGTTGGCATTTCTGTGGATCGAAATATCAATTGGCACCAACATGTCACATCAATTGCAGAAGCGGCTGCTAAGAAATTAGGTTTCCTCTTCCGGGCTCGCAAATACTTTTACCAGCTAATCTCTATACCTTATATACTTCACAAATAAGGCCAAACCTCGCATACTGCTCCCACATCTGGGGTGCCGCTGCCGCTTTTACACTCGCTATCCTGGACTCCATTCAGAAGAGAGCTATACGTCTCATCGGTGACCCTACCCTCACCCAAAGGCTGCCATTCCTTGTCCACCGACGTGCCGTTGGTGACCTCTTTCTCTCTTTTATAGATATCTGCACAGGCACTGCTCAGAGGAGCTTTCTTCCATAGTTCCTCCACCTGCTGCCCTCAACAGACCTACCAGGGGACCAGAGCGAATGCACCCTTTTACTGTCCAGGTCACCAGGCATATAACATCTTGTTATGCCCGCTCTTTTGTCCCGAGGACTTCCAAGTTGTGTAATTCCTTGCCGGCACATGTTTTCCTTCTCCCCCGAACCTCCAAACCTTCAAGTCTAGAATTAACAAGTTGCCTCTTTCCTCCTTGTCGACACCCACGGTACGATAGTATTTAGGCTGTGAGCCCTCGTGGTGTGTTGTTGGAAAAAAAGTGGGTTTTCCTCAAACCCAAGCTCTACATCCAATTTGGCATCATTACTCAGTGCATTAGAATGAATTTTTATGTACCTTACATGTTCAAGCTCTGGAAATTACTTTTACTAAAACTACAAATTTTATACAGAGCCGTATTTAACATTATGTGACCATTGATAATGACAACCAATTACAGTCTGTAATGCGGCCATGTTGCCATGACAACGAAATACATTGAAGCTGTGTTTGGTTGTTCTAATCAATTATCACCTAATCGCTTGTTAAATAACTAACCAGCTTTTTTGCATCCGAGCAATAATCTGTTCTGACTTACACATTTAAAAGAACGTTAATAAAACTTCAAACCACTCTGCAACGACACTTATGAATTCGTTGTTTGTCGAAAAACGCTTACCTTTTAGATATTTTTTGAGCTTTGCCAATTAATAATGGTTTGATGGTCCGAAATCCGCAAAATAAGGCTGGAATCAGTCACTCAAAACCAATTTTATAAGTGTTTTGTAGTGCAAGCAACTACTTATGAGCAGGGGAGTTCTCATGTAAAAAGAGCACTTCTTTGGCCAGTTTGTGCGGATTGTGTGAATTTTCGTAGAAAAAATTCACTAACGGTGAGATCCCGACTTTTGAACTTTGAAAAAAATTTTGCAAATGAACACGAACTAGGATTCCTAGAACCCATATCCGGGGTCAGTAAATTTTTATATGTCTATATATATATATATATATATATATATATATATATATATATATATATATATATATATATATCACAGCGATCACTCAAAAAATAATAGGCCGATTTTGATCAAATTTGGCATGTACCTTCCTTTTGTAAGTGGCTTGGATGAGTTCGTTAGCCAGGAAAACCGGTTCAGGTTTTCCGGGAAAATTTTGAGTTTTCTTTCGAAAAAACTTATCTCAAAAAATAAAAAAGCTATGGTAACGAAATTTGGTGGGTAGGTTAACGATATAAAAAGTAAACTACACATCAAAATTTAGATTTATAGGTCACAAGAAAAAAAATTCTAAAAAATATTTGGTGCCAGATCATTTCTATGAAAATTCAGTACCATAACGCACTTGATGCGTCCAGACTTTATTTTTCACAATGTTCTCGCGTAAATTTATCAAATCGCTTTAGTACGGTCCCGTCACTGTTCTACATTGTTCCAAAATGAATCTATCAGAATTATCCCATATTTGTCCCAGAAAACTGAAACAAGAATTTAGCGAGCCAGCCGACTTGTAAACAGGGAATTCTTTGTGCCGTGGAGAACCGTAATAATAATAATAATAACAATTTATTTACCATAAAGGCAATATAAGCACAACAAATTCAGTGAATAAGATAATTGATCCACAAACGATACAAAATGCTGTACGCAGAGAGAAAAAAACGTTTCGTGGACAGAATCAATGTTTTCTTGAGTGGTTACAGAATTTGGTGCTCCAGAGCAAAATGAAAGCCCTTTCAAAAGGAAATACTTAATAATTGTACCAAAATAGACTCTTTTTCTGATATGCCATTTTAAAAAATTTACAGTTTTGTCACCATTCAACTTTAAGATGTCACATTTTGACAAATGGTTTTACAAAACATCATAGTTGTAATCATAGCAACCAAATTCAATTTTACTTACTGGAAAGTATCAAAGTTAACCGAATACCTCGGTAAGATAAATTTTCTCAGAGAGGAAATAAAGTATGTGGAAAGTCAAGGACCGGGAAGGTGTCGATTAGACACAGAGTAGTTACATCCAGGAAGTAAAAGAGCAAAGAAGATTAGTGGATTGTAACATCAGGCCGCTCAAATGAATCTCCTTTAGTTGCCAGAGCTGCTCGCCGCAAATCTGGAATTAAGGGATATATAAATGTATCTAATACATTATTGACTGGAGCTCTCGCAATTCGAATTTATCACTAGCTCGACTTACTTCAAAAAAGTAAACTTGAATAACTAATGCCGCCAGTTATAAAGAATTTATCGTTTATTTTCGCCATGGTTTGCCATAAACTTTTATTTGGGTATTCAATAAAATGTTTAAAATATATATATATATATATATATATATATATATATATATATATATATATATATATATATATATATATATATATATATATATATATATATATTTGCAACTTTATGAACGTTTCCAATAAAAGTTTTAGACTGAAAATATAGTATACTGGTGGTACGTAGGTGTGAGGACGGTTGGAGAACGGTTGAAAATAACCCAAAACAATATTTATTTACTTACTTATTATCATAAATCGTACAACATGTCTACACAATAAGCCTGAGGCTTGTGCTGTATATTAACATAATTTAATAAAATTCCATCAAAAACTGCTTGAAAACTCCATCCAAATGTAACATGATTCTAATTTTGACATACCAAATTTGTTTGGCTTCTACTTGTTCCATCTAATGAACCAGTCTTTGACTTCACTCTTCATTGATTTTAATCCTTTCCCAATACCTTCCAAATTAATTTTTTTTTTGTTTATAGCCGATATTTTCATCCAAATTGTTAATTTTCATTTTAACTAAATATGACAAATTATTTTGACATGTCAAAAAAAAGTCATATGGTATCAGTTTAATCAGCATCGACGCGGCTTTTCAAAAATGCCATAATATACAATGTGTCCCAAACTGCATGGAAATGTATTGCTATCTCCGTTATTATTAGAGATAGGGAGACTGTTAAATTAGCAATGTTTTGTAGAATATCATGCTTTTTCCAAATATGACTTGTATTTTGCCCTGCCTCTTTTCGTTTTCGAGTTATTAAAAAAAAGTCGATTTCTTTTTTCTTCAATTTCTAAGTAGGCGTTGATCTGACATGTCTAAGAATTGCACATTGTCAGGACACTTTTTACAGAGTGATCTTTTTGTGCTATTCTTAAATTTGGATTGTCATTTGTTTTTGAGCTACATGTATCAACGTTTGTTTTTATTGTGGCAGCCATATTGGATTTTTTGCTCATGTGATAATATGTGAAAAGAGCTTTCCAATGATGTACAACATGTTCGAGAAATCTTGTAATTGCACTGACAATTTTGCGAAAAACCGTTTTAAGGATAGTAGGCTATGAAAGCCAATACCAGAAAACAGATGACAATAAAAAATTGTTCAAAAAGCAGTAGGCCATGGAGTCTAACAATAGACTTCTACTTTTAACATAATTTTCCGTAATGATTCACCATAAAAAAATAGGCTCTTTGGGCACACCAGTGAATCGGTCCATTATTACAAATGATATTTTACATTACAACATTATCCTAAAAAATTGTTATGATTTAATTAAATAGGTAAACCTAGTAAATAACTAAATTTACTAACAGAACTCAATAAAAAGCAGATTAATGATTTACGAAGACGACTTCGAAAATTATTAGATTTTTAAACGTAAGTCAACTGAAAAACAAGAAGAAAACTTGCTATGGATATAACACTATCGCGACAGTTAAGAATACTGTCATTCTTAATTATCTGAACAATTTGAGGTGTATTTAACACGTAGCTTTTTTTTGTCATTTGTTTTCTGTATTGGATTTCATAGCCTACTATCCTCAAAACAGTTTTTCTTAAATATGTCAGTGCAATTACAAGATTTCTCAAGCATGTTGTACATAATTGGAAAGCTCTGTTCACAGACTATCACATGAGCAAAAAATCCAACATGGCTGCCATAATAAAAACAAACCTTGATACCTGTAGCTCAAAAACAAATGACAATCCAATGTTGAGAATAGCACAAAAAGATTACTCTGTACAAAGTGTTGGTGATAATGTGCAAGTGACATGTCAGATCAACGCCTACTTAGATATTGAAGAAAAGAGAAATCGACAAATTTTGTTTTTTCCAAAATAACTCGAAAACGAAAAGAGGCAGGGTAGGGTACCCAGCGACCTGGAAAACCGGGAAAACTTGGAAAAATCAGGGAATGTGAAGTACCTCCTAAAATGTCAGGGAAATTTGTGATTTTACTCAAATGTCATGGAAATCATTCAGTAGGCCTGGAAATTATATATTTGTAAAATGTCGTCACTAGCAGATGCTTTTTTATTTTTATTTCATATATATTATATGAATTTTCTCACGTAAATAGTTTTCTCATACCTAGGAAAATATATCTGATAACAATGCGGCTTACCGTTGGTACCAATATCAATTAAATCCGCCAATGAACGCAGCGTATGCTACATCATGCGTCGATATAAATAGCGTCTTCTTCTATCTCAAACACGTCTCATATGTACATCTCACTTGGACTGTTCTTCCTTGAATGCATAAAATGCAAAATGCCTTTATGTATTGGCCGGGTACACATCTGCTGTGAATGTGTTTATTCTATTTTAGCCTTTATGATCACGTTGAAAGTGCAAAATATTTGGCATTTGTATATGGCGCATGCAAACAGTATCTTTGTTTCATTTTTTCACCGAATTTTCATAAATAAAACTTTGCTTTTAGAGAGGTAACGACTTTCGAATTTTCAAAAAAAAAAATTAATAGACGCGAATCTGATCTTTTGGAACCCATTTCCCAGGCTTATTCAAATTTATATATACGAACAACGAGGTTTGCAAAGTTTCTACGCCACCTAGAGACTTCTGGTTTGTTCTATCACACCAGAAAATTCTTTCGTCGGCCAGTCGTGAAAGTCAAGTTTTTCCATGAAAAAATTTCAAATTTTCTTCTCGAAAATGCTATATGTTATAAATTTAACGGAGTTGAGCATACTTGTGTTTTTGATTATGTAAGTTTTTTGTTCGTAATTTTTATTTATTTTGTTCATAGAAAAAGTATTCAGGTATGTGTGTTTTTTATTTCGAGTATTATGAAAAATGCACTCGAGGGGCCTGGAAATGTCAGGGAATTTGAATTTTGATTTTGGCTGGGTACCCTACAGGGCAAAATACAAGTCATATTTGGAACGAGCATGAAATTCTACAAAACATTGCTAATTTAACCGTCTCCCTATCTCTAATAATAACGGAGATAGCAATACATTTCCATCCAGTTTGGGACACATTATATAGGGTGTTCCATTAAAAAAAAAAAAAAATTCGCATAGCGTTCTAAAGCTCTTTGACTATTTTACTACACATTTTTGACAATCTGTTGTTGCTCTGTCAAACAATCTAAACGTTTTGTTTAGAATTCATGGCTAGCTAATTTGAATTCATAAATTTGACGATATCTCCTTTATTTTCAACTTTAGGTCCTTTGGACATTGGAAGTAATTTGTTCGGAATTAGATTATCTATCGAATGCCGATAAGATATACCGGGTGTTCCATTAGAAAAAACATGTATCTGTCAATATCCTGGAAACGCGATGCTCGATTGTTTTTTTGTTTAGCTCATCGTACTCAGCGCCAAAACATACACCATTTCCGTTTGAAATAAATTCGAAATGATGAAAAATATAGACGTGACAGCCCGTGGCGTATGTGGTGAGCCACCCCATATATATATATATATATATATATATATATATATATATATATATATATATATATATATATATATATATATATATATATATATATATATATATATATATATATATATATATATATATATATATATATATATATATATATATATATATAGCCGATAACTCAACAAATAATTAACCGATATTGGTAAAACTCCACCAGTGTCTGTCTTTCTTTTATTAACAGCTTGGATGAGTTCATTAGCTACTCCGATCAAACCAGTTCTTAAAAAAATGTTTTCTGAAAAAAAAGAGGATTATCACAAATATTTAAAGTTAATTTGATAAAATTTGGTAAACTTGTTGCACTGGTAGGACTACTGTATACCAAAATTCAACTTAATACCTAGGTTAATAGCAAACTGAGTTATTGAAATTCGAAATATTTAATGCAAATTCGCTACCGAAACGCGCTTGCTGCGCCCTGATAAAAAAGTTTCTCAAACGTTATTTCTGTAGGGTGTTTTTATTATAAATAATATATCAATTTAATTTAAAATACCAAAGGTCTGTATTATTTTTTTTTTTTGTAGTTGTTACATAATGCAAACCTAAAATTCGCATGTAAACGTTGCGTGTGTTTATTCAAATATAACACATGTTATATTTTTATGAAAGTGGGGAACTTTATGTCGTGTGACTCACCCCATTTTAAAGGGCGAGTATTGATCCGCGGCTTTTAGACACCTACTTTAGTGTAGTAGTAACCTGTAGTAAATAGAGTGGTTTCCAGTACCTTTACTGTATAATTGAGAAATTAATATAGGCTAAAAATATTTATTAATTAAATATAATATCTAGTTCAATAAAGTCGAAATGTTATTGGATTCAGTGTGCTTTGGAATTTCAATTTATTATTAACGTGTTCAAAGTGTTTAAATGCCTGTGTTCAGCAAGTTACAGGGTTTGTTTTTTTGATTGATATAAGGTTGTTAAAGTATCCTATCTTCTTGAATTTTCTTATGTCATCTTTACAAGGAAAAAGTTATAAAAATGGTTTGTTCTGGAGTAGCTGTCGACATCAATAAAAAGTAATTATGTTATTTATCTTTTAAGTTATTTACAGTGGCATTTTATTGTGTGTTACCCTTTTCCCCATTTAATGGTGATTTATTTCAAGTTTTGAAAAGTATTTAATCTGTGATTAGGATGGAATTTTAGGAAAAGTAGAACCCGTGGAAGTAAACAAAAAATTTTTTCGGGATGCAGCCAGTGCAAGAATTTTACACTATAATTTTATACGACATATTAGTAAAGTTAATACCACACACAAAAAAATTCAGTTTACCTCCCGGAGGCTTTTAGAAAAACATTTCAGAAACATGCTTATAAGCCCCACCATGCAGTAACCATAAGAAAAATTTCTTGCAAATAACCTCCAGACAAGTTACGGGACCAGGAGTGAATAGCGGTGCTGGCCGGGGAAGATACAAAGGAAATAAGAGTGGAAAATGCGAAAAAAAACAGCTTACTCGGAGCTCTAAAAGCTGCCTTTTTCACATTTTGCAGCTATACCTCCTTTAAACTAGGGCTTGGAAATTTTTAGATTTAAGTATCCGAATATTTGTTATGACGCCCTCGTGGTGCAGGTTGGTAGGTGCCAGTCTGCTAAGCGAGAGGTCCCGGGTTCGATTCCTGGGCGAGCCAACGAGAAGTTGACCTTGTCTGGAAAATTAATAAAAATAGTGAATGATGGGAAATGAATGTGCTAATGGCCTGAGATGCCGCAGCCAATAAAATTATTAAAAAAAAGAATATTTATTCACAATTTTATTCAAATATTCGGTTAATTCAATATTCGAATATTCAAATGTTCAAATGCTGTTTTTATTGAATATTCGAATAATCCGACTTTTTGAATATTCAATGAGAATTCGAGTATTCGAATATTTATATTAATAAATACGTATTTTTCTACTATTCAGATATTAATTAAGTAAAAGCTAAACACAACTTTCTGTCAAATAAATAGAAGACAATAGGAGATTATTAAGACAATTAGGAGTTTATTTGTGAAAAGTTAAAATTTTGGGACGCAGCAAGTGCGTTATAGTAGCGAATTTTCATAAGAATTGTACACTATTATTATACGGCATATTACTAAGTTAATACTTTAAACTTACACAGACCCTGAGAATCGATTTTAGAGGTCCTAGTACACGCACAGTCGAAGAATTATTTCGAAAGTATTACCGTCGATATCTCTATTATCAAAATAAATCTTGTGTTCAAACTCCTTTTGATAAAAATGCTCAAAACTCAATTTTCTATGAAGCTAAAGAATTAAATTTTGCTATATCTGTAGATAGTGTAAGTCTTTTTAAAAGAAAATTGTATTACAAATTTCATTAAAGTTATACCAAAGATTTCCAGAAGGAAACTTAATTCATATTTAGAAAAGCCAAATTATAAAGGTAGCAGTTATTTTTCCTTATTAATCGCCAGTATGATTGCGTTTTAGTCAACCTAATCAAACCGGTTTTTTCAATAACAACAATAACAAAATTATAATTTCAGACTTAGGCGTTTAAAACAAAAATGCGATCTTGTTCAAAACGCATGAAATCTGTGCACTATTGTTCCTCCAAATGTAAAAATAAAACATAAAAACTCTGGACGCAGCAAGTGCGTTATGGAAGTGAATTTTCATAAAAATGTTTTTAATTACAAATATATCGCTCTAATGCGAGCAGGCATCAATTTGGTTACCGGTATAACCTATATAATAGGAACAATGTACCATATTTTATCAAAATAATTATTTGAAAATGTACAAAAATGTTCCGAAAATAAACTTTAAATGTTTCTGAGAAAATTGGTGTCCTAGCCAATGAACCTTAGGTTAATAGCAAATTGAGTTATTGAAATTTGAAACATTTAATGAACATTTGCAACCAAAACGCCCTTGCTGCGTTCATACAAAAAATTTCCGAAAATACAGTTAAATGTTGGTTTCCTAACCAACAAAACTTACGTGAATAGCAAATCAGTTATTGAAATTTGGAGGATTTAATGAAAATTTGCTACCAAGACGCGCGTCCAGATTTTTTCTTACAAACATGCATCATATTTCGATAAAAAACACTAAAATGCATTAACGAATGTGTTCTACGAAAATTAGCTAAAAATTATAGACCGTTAAACCATAAACTTTACTAAAGTACAGCGAAAGCATTAACTTAACTAAACCAACAGCCAAAACATCAGAGAAAGGGTCTACTTGAAATGAAAATTCTGTAAATATTTAAATAAAATGAAGGTCAATGGCGGTTGAATCTGAAACTTAAGGGTTCGCAGAACACTCTTCTTGCAACATTTTCTTTTCACAATCCGTATTTGTTTGACGTTCTTTGCCTAAACATTGCCAATTTTGACGTTTTAAATTGCGAGTTTGACGTTTTGAGGAAAATCCATAATTTGTTTCTTTAGCTGCCCGTAACTTTTTTGTCTGTGAACTTAGAGACCTAAATTTGGGTACATTCTTCGCTCTTTATACTATAAATACGAGTACCAAATTTGGTTTACCCCACGTTGTTATTTCCGGAGATATGAATTTTTTTAGAAAGAAAACATAAAATTTTCCGGGAAAACCTTGTCCGATTTTTCTGGCTAACAAACATATCCAAGCCACTTGCAAAAGGAAGGCACTCACCAAATTTGATCAAGATCGGTACGATATATATATATATATATATATATATATATATATATATATATATATATATATATATATATATATATATATATATATATATATATATATATATATATATATATATATATAAACACAGATCTCCCCATTAGTGAATTTTAAAGAAAATTCCCTAAAAAAGAAAATTTGAATCACCAACGGCTCATGGGCCACCCTGTAATTGTAGAAATATGTTTTTAAGATGTAGCTCAATACACCCTATAATTAATGTATACAATGTTTTTTTTTCGTATCTTACATAATAACGGATATATTGGGCTGTAAAGGTTTTTTTACGAAAATTCGACAAAAATGATATACCATTAACCGATAAACTCTATAGCCAACACTACTGCCACAGTATCAGAGAAAGGGTCTATTTGAAATGAATTTTCTGGGAATATTTTAGTCAAATGAAGAACAATGACGATTGAAACTAAGACTTCAGGCTTTGTAAAACATTCTTATTGAGACATTTTCCTTCCATAGCTCATATTATCTTCAGGTTCATTGCCTAAATATTACCAATTTTGACGTTTTAAATCGCGACTTTGACGTTTTGAGGAAAACCCAAATTTATTTTTATTTAAGTGCATGTAACTTTTTTGTCCTTTAACCTACAGAGCTAAATTTTGGTAGGTAACTTACCTATAATGATATAAACCAGCGTACCAAATTTGGTTACCCTTACTTTGTTATGTCCGGAGATATACATTTTTTTTCGAAAGAAAACACAAAATTTTCCGGGAAAACCTCGGCGGATTTCCTGGCTAACGAACTTATCCAAGCCACTTGCGAAAGGAAGGTCACCAAGTTTTATCAAAATCGGTCCATTATTTTTTTATAGGTGTGACACATAAATATAAATATATATTTATATATATAGGGGTCCTAAATAGCGCTCATTTGAAGAAATTTTTTCAATATTCAAAAGTCGGGATCTCCTCATTAGTGAATTTTTTTTAAAGAAAATTCATATTTTCATGTGACAAGATGTCAGAAATAAGAACTCTATTTAAGCCTGTTACTTTGAATGTTAATTTTACGTTTGTGAAAACGTGAAAACAATTTATCAACCAAAATGTAAACGTAGCTAATCCTCTCAAATTAATTATTTTTTACTTTTTTTGTTGTTGTAGCAAACGCAAAGTAGTAAATAGGGATCGGAATCGAGAAGTTCATGAAAAAAGTCCGTGGCCGTATGAGGAAATCTCGAGGCCAAAAGATGAGGGAAATATTTTTTTGTTGTACCAAAGTTAATTTAAATATTTTGAAATTTTTCTTCGAACATTCGCTATATAATCACATAATCTGATCGGTTATTAGACTCGAATAAACAACTGCTATTTTTTAAACTGATTCGTAGGTATGTGATTATACAGGTAAATATTTCCAAAACTATAGTCTTTAGGTGTAGGGAGTGTTATACAAAAATTGAAGCAGAGGGCATGCACTTCACTTCTAAAACATAAAGGATGTTTCATTTGAAAAAAAAAGTTACAGCAGTTTGAATTTTTTCAAATTCGGCCACTATTTAAGATGTCTGTGCATGCCATCTCGATTTTTCCAACGAATAATATGAACGAAAACGTCCCTGAATTACTAATTTTGATTGGACTCCGCTATCTATTAGTAAAAAAGTCTGGACGCAGGAAGTGCGTTATGGCGGTGAATTTTTATAAAAATGCTTTGAATATCAAATATGTCTTGCAAGCAGTCATCAATTTGGTTACCGGTATAACCTATATAGTACAAACAATGTGCCATATTTTATCAAAATAACTTATTGTTTGAAAATGTACAAAAAATTCCCGACATTAAACTTAAAATGTTGGTTTCCTAGCCACCAAACCTTAGGTAAATAGCAAATTGATTTATTGAAATTTGAAGCATTTCATGAAAATTTGCTACCAAAACGCAATTACTGCGTCTTGATTTTTTCTTACAAACATATTTCGATAAAAAATGCAAGAAAATAAGGCTGTTCGAAAAAAAATGGTAGGGATCACCAACGACTTATGGACCAGCCGGTGATTGTCAAAATAATTTTATAAGATGCAGCTCAAGACACCCTTATACAATTTTTTCTCGTCTCTTGTATAATAATAATTATAATGAGCTTTACCGTAGAAATGCGCCATCCTGTATATATGTAAACAGATCAAAACTGAACGTAAACCCGGATCTGGATTCCAGGGGGCCTAGTTTACGCTCATTTGAAGATATCTTTTTAAAATTCTAAAGTCGCGGTCTCCACATTGACGAATTTTTTGTACGAAAATTAGCTAAAAATTATGGACCGTTAAACCACAAACTTAACTAAAACTACCGCCAAAGCATCAGAGGGAAAATAACTAACCTGTTGCATATCAGTTCTTTTTGTAAAACTTGGATCCTTTATATGTGTTGATAAAACATAACAAACACTGTTTAGTCCACCCACTAACATTAATAAAGGAATTTTTTTTGCAAAGTCTCACCATCGATACCTGTCTATTAGTGAATTTTTTAAAATAAATATTCACTAAAAAAACACCGTATCACAATCTTTAACATATGGCAAGAACGAGAGAAAAGTTGCAAAACAGTTAAAATAACTTGATAACACGGTTAACGATATCAATTTTTTTTCCTTACAAGCATGTATTATCATTCGATGGAAAATGCAATAATATAAGAGCTGCTCCATTAAAAAAAAGGAAGTTGTATCACCGACGACTTATGGGCCATCGTATGAGTGTCAAAATATTTTTATAAGATGCAGCTTAAGACGCCCTATAACTAACTGTTAGTTTTAAAAAATTCACTTATAGAGAGGTATCGATGGTGAGACTTTCGGAAATTTTCTTCAAATGAGCGCGAAATGGGGACCCTGGAACCCATTTCCATGGTCAGCTAAAATGTTATATATATATATATATATATATATATATATATATATATATATATATATATATATATATATATATATATATATATATATATATATCTACAACCGATAACTCAAAAAATAATTCACTGAGTTGGACCATATTTGGGAATTACCCTTATTTTGTTAATGGCTTGGATGAGTTCGTTCATCAGATCTTGATGCCCAATTGTTCTTAACAATAAATTAAAAAATATTTTTTAAAACGCAATATCTCTCAAATTCTTCAAGTGATTTAAACGAAAATTTACAACTTAAAAGAACATAGGCAGACATGGTTCTGTACCAATTTTCAAGTCTTTTGATCAAAGAATATTTATGTTATTCGAAATTAAAATTAAAATCATTCTCGACATTACTTCAAATTCTGTAATGCAATATCTACAATGTTGGACAAAGACAGATGATGTTACCTGTACTGCTATGCTATTTAAATAAATGGTGGATACAAATCTAAACAATGGAAGTTACAAGTACGCTTATTGCAACATGTCAGAACGTAGACAGGGACGCCATCTCGGTGCGGAACTAGGTAGTATGTTGTCACAACAGCTCTAGTTAGCACAAAATGTTATAGATGGAGACATTTGTACAATCAACTAACAATTTTGTAGATGTCAGACGTGTGCCCATTTCTTTTATAATACCGGGACAATGTTTGCTTCTAAAAGCGCTAAATTTTAGCATGCGACAATGTTCTTTGCAAGTATCAAAACCTGCCCAAGAATGAGAACGATACTGATAGATAAGTTATTAGATCCATCATTTTTATTATCGATGATTTCGCAGGTTAGTTTTTTTAGTGAGTTTAGTAAATAGTACTCTCTGTATTTTTCATATTGTACGTTTCAAACAGGTACAGTCCCGCTTAAAATTAGGGTGAATTTGCAGATTGGATCCCGAACAGTTTTTGAGAAATCGACTGCTGATACATAAACTTTGGTATCATACATGCACAGTAACACTATTTTTACCTTTTGTTCTCCTTGCTTTGCGTAGTGATTTGCATTCAAACTTCTTCTGGAAAGTCAACAATTGTACCTTATTGCCTTAGTGCGGCTCTGTCCTACTTCGCCGTTGACAGCACTACGGTTTGGCTGTCTCCGTCACTCGCGATGTCCCGCAAACTAGCGCTGTCGCAGTTCACGGTCACTATGACCCTGGTCGTTTCCTTTGGCATATTTACCAGTGGCGTTTCTCAAACTTGGGAGGGGGTTGCTGTTGGGGGCGGCGGTTTGCGCCGCCCCCGGGAATTTCCCTACCTCGCGTTACTTCGGAGTTTGCAGCACTAATAGGAATCGCGAACGTCGCGAATGAAATAAAAATGCACTAAAAACACCCACTTACTAAACTTAATAATTATTAACTACTTACCAAGTTTTCCTCTAGTTATATGTTATAGTAGTTAAAAAGTCGTTTAATAAGTTAACCTTTAAATTTATAATATTATCCACTGAATTAATCACAGTATCACAATTATTAACAACATATAAACAACGAAATGATCTAATTAAAAATCAATTCGACGCGAAGACGAAAATTACTAGGTAGTAGGTACACACGCTGCAAACTGAAAGTGTGTAATTTTATAGCGCACAACAGATTGCTTATTCGGTCGTTTTCGACGAATATAGGCGATCATTTTGCATTGAAGTATCGCATTTCCTGAGAGCGCCGAAAAATACACATCGCCGCCCGACTGATTTGGATGTATATAACGTCTGCAACGATTAACACTATACTTATTCTGATTCTGTATTCTGTATTAATGGCTGCCGACTCTCTGCGCTCGATATACTAATTTTGTTTGTTGAATGCAGGAGGTAAAAAAGTCAATAAAAATGTATTAAAATATAGCATAGCAAAAATATTATTTTTTCTACGGCAGGCGACAGTGCGCGCGCACGGGCGCACTTATTGAGGAGCCGCCCCTGGTTTAGTATGTAGCGAACACCCGGCTCTCACTCACTCAAAAACGTCACCGCGGTCAGAGAGCAGTGGCGGGTGTAAAAACTTTTTAAAAATTCATATCTTTGAAACTATACTCTTACACAAACATTTTTGGGCTTTAATATGTAGCGAACACCTGGCTCTATAACACACTCTCACTCAATAAAATGTCGCCGCAGTCAGACACCATTGGCGGGGGTAAAAACTTTAATACCTTTAAAACTCTTACGCAAAAATTTGTAGGCTTTAGTATGTAGTGAACGCCCGGCTCTATAAAACACGTCCATTCGATTATTAAGGTGTAGGGAATATGTGGCAGGGTTTAGTAAAGACCCTTCAGAGACATATGTATACTTACTGTTGTTTTGAATATTTATTGCTATATGCAAATTGAATTTTTGAATGTTCACCTTCCTGATGATTATTTCTGTTATGATGTATGCAGAACATACCAAATAAAAAATAAATATAAATGTGATTAGAAAACGATTTTAATCTAACGGAAGTGAAATATACTTTTAGATTAATGTTTTTTCCTGTGTATTACTTACAGTGTGACAGAAACTCACCAGGTTGCAGAAGCCCAGCAAGAAAAAAATGCGCGACTGAGGGAGGCATTCGGCATATCAGAGTATTTTGTCGATGGGAGTAGTTTCGATTCAGGCAGGCAGGCAAAAGAACAATTGGCCAGATCAGAAGCGGTAGCAGAGAAAGAGCGACTGAGGATCATAGAAAGAGAAAAAGAGAAGGAAAAAGAAAAGGAACTAGCAACAAGGTATCAGTTGGTGCATACACCAAGTCCAGAACCACCGTCTGTGGAAAAAACTCCAAAGAAGAAAAAACGAAAACATGGTGATGGGTAAGTACTTTAGATTTTTCATTGTTCTGTTTTAGTTTTAGTTTATTAGCAATTCGTTCTAGGAAAAGTTTTGAAATGCTTAATTTCTTAAATTGCGTGTTTTATGATCCTTTGAAATTTAATTTTTGCCGGGCAATTTCCTGCTAGTATCAAAATTTTCGAATGTTTGATTTCTCAATCTGCGTATTTGATGCTTGCAAATTAACTTTTGGTTGCGCAATTTCCTGCTAGTATTAACAGCCTTTTGATTTATTATTTTTGAGTTTCTTTTATTTTTTGGTTTCGCTTTTTGTGTTGACAGTATTATTTTTGTACTGTAAATTATTACAGTTTGTTTCTTCTAGTAATTCCACTGAAGAACCAAAGAAGAAAAAGAAATCCAAAAAGCGTAAAAAAGAAAGGTAATTTTATGATCGGATGTTGTTTTCTGTATGCCTTTATTTACAGATCAAATGCCTGTGTTTTTTAAAACTAAAATCAATTATTTGTGGAAACCTTATTAAATTACTGCCAGTGAAATTTAAGTGTGCTGTATTCTAAGCAAAGATAATCTTTTGACACATGCAACATATATTAACGCTAAAAATAAAAAGTCTGGAGGCAGCAAGTGCGTTATGATAGAAAATGTTCATTAAAAAATGTAATGTTTACTATGTCTTTTGAATGAGAGATCAAATTTGGTAGCTCGTGGAAACCATGTACCACTTTTAATCAAAATATCTATTGTTTGAAAAAGTACAATCATTTCCCGAAAATCGGAAAAACTGATCCGATTTTCCTGACCAACGAAACTATTCAAACAACCCGTCCCCAAGAAAGGATCCAAAGCGCTTCCTAGCAACTACAGGCCTATTTCTCTCCTTTCAGTCGTCTCTAAAGTGTTGGAAAAGTATATAAACACCGAATTACTAAAATTTCTTGAAATACACAGTCTAATCCACGACAGGCAGTATGGATTCCGTCAGCGCAGATCGACTGCCGACCTCCTTTCCTTTGTCACCCATTCTTGGAACAAGTCTATGGAACTACACGGTGATTCCCAGATTGTCGCTCTAGACATATCCAAAGCATTCAACCAGATCTGGCACGCAGCGCTGTTTAATAAACTTCCGGCCTATGGCTTACCACCAAAACTCTGTACCTGGACAGCAAATTTCCTCTCCAACCGGAGCATTTCTGTTTTCGTGGATGGCCATTCCTCTAAACTGTATCCAATTAATGCAGGACTCCCTCAAGGTTCAGCTTTAGTCCCTACTTTGTTTCTTCTCCACATCAATGACCTCTCTAG
This sequence comes from Tillus elongatus, assembly GCA_964006375.1. Lineage (NCBI taxonomy): Eukaryota > Metazoa > Arthropoda > Insecta > Coleoptera > Cleridae > Tillus > Tillus elongatus. The sequence continues at coordinate 156,977,740 of OZ023266.1, forward strand.
CACATCCAGACCAGTTCACAGTTACGCGGAGGACAGCACCCTCCGCTCAAATATACAAAATTCGAAGCCTGTCTCTTCAGCCCAATTAGATGAGGATCGCACACTCATGGATGGTTCTGTCTCTGTGGATCTCCAAAAAATATTAGACTGGGGAAGTAGAATCTTGTACAATTCAACTCCACCAAATCTCAGTCTTGCTTTCTATCTCATAAGAGATACACCAGCCCTAGACCCATCACAATGAACAACCAAGTTATTCAAAGTAATGAGTCCTTGTCACTTGTTGGCATTTTTGTGGACCGAAATCTTAATTGGCACCAACATGTCACATCAATTGCAGAAGCGGCTGCTAAGAAATTAGGTTTCCTCTTCCGGGCTCGCTACTTTTCACCAGCTAAACTCTATACTTTATGTACTTCACGAATAAGACCAAACCTCGAATACTGCTTCCACATCTGGGGTGCCGCTGCCGCTTCTACGCTCGCTATCCTGGACTCCATTCAGAAGAGAGCTATACGTCTCATCGGTGACCCCACCCTCACCCAAAGGCTGCTATCCCTTGCCCACCGACGTGCCGTTGGTGACCTATCTCTATTTTACAGATATCTGCACGGGCACTGCTCGGAAGAGCTTTCTTCCATAGTACCTCCACCTGCTGCCCCCAACAGATCTACCAGGGGAACAGAGCTAATGCACCCGTTTACTGTCCAGGTCACCAGACATAGAACATCTTGTTATGCCCGTTCTTTTGCCGAGGACTTCCAAGTTGTGGAATTCCTTGCCGGCACATGATTTTCCTTCTCCTCCGAACTTCCAAACCTTCAAGTCCAGAATTAACAAGTTGCCTCTTTCCTCCTTGTCGACACCCACGGTACGATAGTATTTAGGCTGTGAGCCCTCGTGGTGTGTTGTTGAAATAAAAAAATAATAAAAAAATTTACACAAGTTACAATCTGCCAAGACATAATTATCCACAAAAAGCATTTTGACTGAAATTTCCAGAAAATTCCATTAAAATTTGCAAGCAATTTCTTTCACGGAAATTCGCGCTTTTTTTTAGAATAAGTAATGTTCCACGAAAATTATATAAAAATCTTTTTACAAAACTTTTCACGTGAGTTCCCAAACATTTCTCTTATAATGACCTATTAAACATTAAGTATTCCTTACTGACATTTCACATAGTTTAAAAAAAAGATTATCCGAAAACGCTAAAAAAATTCTACGGAAACTGACTAAATATTTTTTACACGAAAATTTGCTAATATAATACATAAAATTCAAATTATATAATCTGAATTGAAATTGAAAAAAATTAAAATGTAAAGAAGTTATCAAGTAATAAACTTTTCAGAGAACAGGTAAATTTGAAGGGTGACATCTTCGGGTGGACCAACATTACCTGTCATGCTCAGGGTGACCAACTGTATTTTGGTGTCCTTTTTTTTTCTCCCTTAGGGCTCGTCCCCGTCTTTGTCGCCCCAATAGCACTGCAGCTTATTGTGCATGCCCTTTGTCTTTTCTACTCCAAAATCACTGTGCCTTGAGCTAGTCTGCAGAGAAATTAGTATGAAGTTTTATATTGCTCTGTCTCTGGTCTAGACTGTCCGTAGATCAGTTGTCTTTTGCGGTCCAGAGCTTTACACTCGCACAAGACGTGCGTGCTGGGCTGATTCCTCCCCCTCGCCGCAGAGTCTGCATGGCAGGTCCCCCTCGAACCACCCCATTTTATGCAGGTGTTTCTTGACAGCCATGTGTCCCGTCAAGAGTCCTGTTATGTTGCTGAGTTGTCATTTGCTAAGATTTAGCAGCTCCACAGCTCGTTTTGACCTGGAATCCCCAATTAGTGTCTCCCATGTCTGAGCCCTGGACAATCTGATCAGTATGCCTTCTGCTGGTTCCTAACCCATGACTAGATGGTTCCCCTGGCCTCGCCTTTCGATACGCCCAGGACAGGTTCTGGTGGTTCTACTGATCCTCTCTTCGCGAGACTGTCAGGTTCTTCATTGCCTTTGACCCCCGAGTGACCGGGCACCCAGATGAGGGTGACCTCATTTTGCCCAGCCAGGTCGCTCGTTTTGTCTCCGCACTCACTCACCGGCTAGGAATTTACCAGTGGGCTACTTAGGGCTGTCTGGCCTGTCTGTGGCTATGAGGATCCGCTTGTTGATGTAGCCCTTCCTTTTGTTCTCCCGCACACAGCTCAGGATGACTTACATTTCGGCCTGAAAGAACGTTTCATGAGCCCCGGGGGAAATATTGTGACTTACCCTCGGTCCTTCCGAATAAAAGCCTGCCCCGTCCCACGAGCGCGTCCCGTGGTAGTCCCGGCGTCTCCCCCCGCCGTGCCTCGTGGTCGGGGATTACCACTGTAAACTTATTTTCCCCACAGATTCGCGGGCTCGCGAAATCTGACCACATTTCGAGCATGGGCTCCTTCACGATCTCCAGAATCTTGCAGTGGCCCCTGCAGCCTGGGTTGGCGGTTCAATCTATCATTGCAGGCTAGTCTGTATAGTCCTATCCTAGCATCCCCCATGATAACTAAGTGTAAGAGGGGCAGATCCAGCAACAGCTCCATGGCGGCTGTTGGGGTTGAGGTCATGGCCCTTGTGATGCCGAGACAGGTCATCCTTTGGATCTTGACCAGTTTCTGTTTGGCACTGGATTGTGTCACCTTAGGTCACCAAACCAGTGCCGCGTATGTTAACGATGGTCTGACCACCCTTGTGTACAGCAGCAGATGGGCCATACTAGGTCATATAGCCGCCTAGTGACGTCTAGGGTCATAACTGTCTTGCGCAGTATTTTTCAACATGACCATTCCAGGAGTCCATAGTCTTAGTCTGCACTTGCGTGCGACAGAAAATAGTCGAAAATGACGACGGAACAATTTTGAAAAAAGTTTCTTTTGGGCACACCCTCGTATGTCTGGCATACTTAAGATAATCTTGTACAGTAGCTTATCAAGATAAGAACATAGACGCGACTTTCTATATCATTGCATGCTAACAAAATTCACTTGTTTTGATTTGAATATTTAAAAATTTTAAACACGAAATTTATAGTGTAATTTTGACATAATATTTATGTATTATAAAGCACCTTTACATCAACATATAAAATAAGTGATTGCAAAGACGTAAGACTATAATGTCTTATTTCACTGATCCATTGTGGTTGAAAGGCAGATTTTAAAAAGCACAGGCATAAAAAAGAGACTTGTTACAAATATAACACCTGCAGATAAAATTTTATTGTACTAAATGTAAACAATTAAACATAAAACGTTGACAACAATTTGTTTCCGAGTTTACTAATTCAATGGTGGTATATTTTTTTGCAATACACGTGTATTGAAGGCTATTGTCAGGTAATGTTATGGTTTGGTATTCAAGATAATATATTTTGGTCTTGCGTATGTCTAGCTCGTCCATGTTTTGGATTGAAGGTGCGTTCAAGCATTAGAATTCACTATAACATATTTTTGTTTTCAGTAAACACACTATTGTGTATTTTAACAGTGATCCCAGCAACATAAGTGCAAATAGATCAACATACATTTGATTTTTATATTAAAACTATATAGGGTGGCGCATTGAAAACGAAACAGACCGATTTGCGTCCAGAGAATTTTTTTTTAAAGAAACGCTGAAACACGTCAATTTTAATATTGAGGGGGACATGTTTTAACATAAAACCCAACTTTGTCACATCAACCCCTTAAGGGTGGTGATAACAACCCTTATATTTTAAATAGGGAACATGGGTCAAGTGTTACATAATTTGAAAATTCTTTCTTTTCTGAATTCAGCACACAAATTTTTTTGGAAGTATTATCAACTCGTTTAAAAATTATTCACAGTTGAAGATGCAAAAATGCATTTCACTCATTCCGATAAGAAATGTGCTGATAGTCAATGTTTTGTTGGTTTGTAAACAAAAAACATTTTTTATCGGAATGAGAGAAATGCGGTTTTTTATTTCAGTTTATCGGTCGGTTTGATACCTGATAGTACTACCGAAAATTAATTTCACAATGGTGTATTCTGTAGAAGAAAGAGGTGAAATAATTACTCTTTTTTTCAAAAACGATGACTGTGCCAACCATACCGCAAATTTGTTCAATGAACGACATCCGGACAGACATGTTAACAGAAAATACATTTTGGAATTAGTTGCAAAGATTCGACAAAGTGGTTCAGTAGGCAACAAAAAACGGGATCCTGAACGTGAATTTCCGGTTAGAAATGAGACTACTGAGATTAAAGTTTTAGCTCAAATTGCTGCAGGCCCAACTTTGAGCACGAGAACTGTTTCAAACATCAAAAGAAGAACTATTCAGCGAATATTGAAGCATCATAAATTTCATCCGTATAAAATTCATCTTGTACAACTGAATGAAGATGATTTTGATCGGCGGCTGGAGTTTTGTGAAATTATGACTACACGAATAGCTGATAACGGGAACTTTCTGTTCAATATCTGTTATTCAGACGAATGTACGTTTTTATTAAACTCTACAGTCAATCGTCATAATTGTCGTTATTGGGCAGATAATAATCCAAGAAATTTTCACGAAGTCCACACAAACTCCACAGAAATTGAATGTCTGGGCTGGCATTTTTGGAGACCGTTTAATCGGACCAATTTTTCTTGATGGAAATTTGAGTGACGAAACATATTTGGAGTTACTTGAAGATATCATTTACCCTCTACTAATTGACATTGTTAAAAATTAGGTTTGCTATCAAGAAAATCAATTAGTGTTTCAACAAGATGGAGCTCCTACGCATTTTTCACAACATGCTGGGAAGTTTTTGAACAGAGAGTTTCCAGAGCAATGGATTGGGCGTAGAGGTGCTATTGAGTGGCCCCCTAGATCACCGGATTTAACTCCTTTAGACTTCTTTCTATGGGGCCATTTAAAGAGTAGAATTTTCGCAACAGAACCGGAGTCTCTGGAAGAATTACGACAACACATTGTTGAAGAATGCTGTCTAATAACTTCACAAATGTCAGAGCTCGTTTTGAACAAAATTTGTACTTTTGTATGGAAGCTGGTGGTCAACAATTTGAACACTTACTTAACTGAATAAACATTTTTGGACGTTTGGTTTTGTTTTTTAGTTTTTTTAACGAAAAATTGACTAATTAATGTGTTTCTCATCACAATGATTGAAATACGTTCTTGCAACTCCAACTGTAAATAATTTTTAAACAAGTTGATAAAACTTCCAAAAAAATTAGTGTGCTGAATTCAGAAAAGAAAGATCTTTCAAATGATGTAACACTCGACCCATATTCCCTATTTAAAATATAACGGTTCTTATCACCACACTGAAGGGGTTGATTTGACAAAATTGAGTTTTATGTCAATATTAAAATTGGCGTGTTTCAGAGTTTCTTAAAAAAAATTCTCTGGACGCAAATCTGCCTGTTTCGTTTTCAATGCGCCATTCTGTATATTCGTGGCAGTGCAAATAAAAAATCCACATCAAGCTTTAATTTGGTATGGTTTTCCGGAGTCTTCATTTTTACCAGAGTTACAGCACTCTAAAAGTAAGAAAAATATTTTTTTCTGAAGTGAAAAATTACCAAATAATTAATTTTGACATTTCAGTTTTTTTGCATAGCTTGTAGCACTGCAACACACAAACACATTTTTCATATACTTACTTACTTTCTGACCATATGTCCAATAATGATATAAAATAGTTATTGCAAAAGTTTGTCTTTCATCATACAGTGCAAGCTTGCAACTTAGTTGAATGTCTGCACGTTGCGCCCTTCGCTGTGGACGTAAAGCCGTCGCTCCCGTGTCCATGTGATGTTGGGCACTATAAAGATCCCTACCCTCCTTGCAGAAAGACAGAGGTTCAGCAAAATTTTCAGGATAGTTAGGCGAAAGTGGTCGCCGGCGTCGGTGATTGGCCATAGTCGCGGAAATAGACTGACGTTAAAAGTACAAAAAAAGTTTGCAACTTGGAATAAATTAAGTGAATTAAATACAGCTTATTTTTGAAAAATGCTCTGATATATCGACTAGAATTTTAAGTTGCGGTCTTCAAAAAAATTATACAGTGTCTCCCAAATTTAAGATATGACGTCATCGGTAATTTTTTAAAATCGCACACCTATATTTTTGTTGGCTATTTTTAAAGTCTATGTCAAGTAGTGTAAAATTACCAAGTTTTGAAATTTTATTCCTTGCTATTCCAAAAATAGCGCTGCAAATTGAATGATAACTTCCACATAGCTGTGATAATCTACTCTACTCAGAAAGACATTCTCGTGAAATGAATTTAGGGTCCATGACTTGACCACAAAGAAAATATTCGTATTTCTGTACCCATAAACTTCTGAAACATATAACTCGAGTTTTAATGAAAAAATGTCAATTTTCACCAAATTCACCCCTCATTTCTCCCCTGCCCCCTGAGGCGATCTTACCCAAAAACGATTCGAAGCGTTCCTTAGTCGAGTGCTAACTGGATACCAAATTTAAAGATATCTCAATTCGTTCAAAAGTTATTGCGCCTACTATCAGACCAATGATAACATATGGATCCATAGTTTGGTGGCCTAAGGCACTTTGTGGTATCGCGAGGGCCAAACTGGCTCATCTACAGAGACAAGCATGTCTGATGATAACGGGAGCGATAAGCACCGCACCATCAGCCGCTCTGGAGGTCCTCCTTAATATTCCCCCTCTTCACATATGGTTGGAGAGGGTGGCGAGGTCGACAACGTACAGACGAAAGCAAAGGCAGACAGCATGCCGAAGGAAGTCAGTCTGGGAGGATCAGGACTCCTTGATGACATTGATGGTCACGGGATTCTGGGAATGGTCTCAGACTTGATGCCTACAAGGATCAGCAGAGATCTGTCTTTCAAGATCGTCCTCCCGGAAAGGGAGGATTGGGACCGAAATCAAACGACCCTGTTGAGAGCGGACCTCTGTTGGTACTCTGACGGCTCCAAAACCAATTTGGGAGTAGGAGCTGGCGCATATGGGGGCAGCACCGATGCTAGACTATCAGCTAGCCTCGGCAAGTACGCAACCATACACCAGGCAGAAGTGTATGCCATCGAGATGTGTGCAAGGGAAAGTTTAAAAACCTGGATACACACAAATCGATAAAGATATATGCAGATAGCCAAGCTGCAATAAAGGCTCTTGGTTCCTACTGGTGTAATTCAAAGACGGTATGGAGTTGTAAATCTGCCCTTAACAAATTGGGCAGCTGTAATGAGGTGTCGCTGGTCTGGATACCGGGTCACTCGGACCATGACGGCAACGTTGCTGCCGACGCGCTTGCCAGGAGTGGGACCCAGAGTGACTTTGTTGGACCAGAACCAGTGCTGGGGATAACATCTTGCACAGCAAAACGCACCTTAAAGACCTGGACAGAAAGAATGATAATCCAATATTGACAAAATCTTTCAGGATTAGCCCACTCTAAGGCCTTCATAAATGGCCTGTCTCAGTCAAGGGCTAAAAAACTTCTAGAGATGAACAGACTACAACTGAGTACTCTAGTTGGCCTGTATACAGGACACTGCCACTTGCGGCACCACATGCACCATATTGGGGTCGGTCAGGAGACCGAGTGCCGGCTGTGTATGGAGAATGAAGAGACAGCAGAGCACGTGCTGTGTTACTGTCCGGCAGCGGACAGGACTAGATACCTGCTCTTTGGCAAGGTAAAGCTTGCTCCAGAAGATCTGGATCAACTTTCGCCCACAAAGATTATCGACCTCTGCAGGAGGCTGGATTTGTTGGGCGAAATATAGACTTTAGGCGTGAGCCACAATAGACCTTAAGGTCGCGGTGGAGAGACCGATATGGCCCACTCACATACAAAGCTAACCTAACCTAACAGGCAGACATACAGACCGACACACCGACAGATAAAAAAAATAGTTTCAGAGTCAAGTTTTCTAAATGTTCTGAGAATTCTTACGCCGTTTTGGCAAAAAAATCTAAATTTCCGTCACTGATATTGCACTCCCACACATTCACGCCCTAATTTAATTTCAGCACAGAATGTTTGATGAAATTGAAAGTTTTCTAATAAACAAACCCTAAAACATTAGAATTTTAATTTAATTTAATTTATACCGGGAAACCCCACTAAGTGCTACAATACATGTAAATGTACAAAACAAATAAAATATGCACACATAAATCTACAAAGAACCACAGCAGAACTGCCACACAAAAAATACACAGTCAGTTCAGCAGTCCACTGCAACAATATACGCAACCATATACCTTCTGAAAGCACACAGTGAAACACAAAAGATGTCAAAATTGTCCACCTCAGTGATCTCATTCATAATACGTAGATATCTATCGATAGGTGAATTAAGTCCATAATTAGTGCGGTGGAATGGGACAAAAAACAAGTTATATGACCTTAACACTCTGTTAGGTACATTCATGCCGATTCTGCCATTAATCTCATTGGAGTCCTCAAAACCATTCGCAATTTTGAATATAAAACAGAGTCCGGCCACTGTTCTGTGGGTTTCAAGAGAGCTCAGAGTTAACAAACTTTGTATCTCCCCCCTCATGATCAGGTATGGAATAACCAAATCTATAAGAGCAGTGCCGCAGAAAGGCATGCTGCACACTTTCACCAGCCCGTGTGGCTGGCATAATAAGAGAACCACACTACCAATGCATACTTGAGTACACTTCTAACAATAGAACAGTAAACACATCTGACGGTATCCAATGAAAAAAGTCGACAGTTTCTCTACAGTAGTCAACAAAGCCCAAAAGTTTAGAGGATTTCATGGTAATATTCTTTTTGTGCGGTATAGAAGTCATCTGTTCATCCACTGTAACACCAAGATGCTTGATCTAGTTAACATAAGACAAAAGCTCACCGTTTACTGAATATGAAGTCTCGAACTTCCTCTCTCCTCTGAAAAAGCTGATATGAGAGCATTTACTGATGTTAAGATTTAATTTGTTGTCAAAGCACCATAAAGAGAGATGCTCTAAATCATCGTGCAACTCCTGCTGATCCTGAAGGCTAGTTATCACCTTAAACAGCTTCATATCATCGGCAAACAGCTGACACTCACTACCAGCAAAGATATGGACCACATCGTTAATAAAAAGATTGAATAAAAGTGGTGAACAGTGACCTTCCTGCAGGACACCAGATGTCATGTGAACAATATCTGAATACAATCCAGTAATTTTGACTCTACCAGTCCTGAAAACTCTCAAACCAGACCACCAAACAATCACTGAAGCCAAGCCCCTGTAATTTAGATAGCAGGAGTGAATGATCGACTGTATCAAAGGCCCTGCTGAAGTCAGTATATATGGCAACAACCTGCTTACCAGACTCCAAGGCATCCAGTACCATTGACTGAAGAATAATCAGGTTAGTAACTGTGGACCTGTTAGCACAAAAACCATGCTGCTGCGGCACTAAAAGACCCTTACATGACCACGACAGCTGGTCATAAACCAGGGCATCGAGCACTTTTTGAATTGATGATTGGATACAGATGCTTCTGTAATTTTTTATCTCATCTCTGTCACCACTCTTATACACAGGCATCTAGAAGCTCTCCTTCCAGACATCAGGAAAGATTGAAGACCACAAAGATGAATTGAAGAGAATATGTAGAGGCATGCTCAATGTACAGGCACAACGTTCTAGAACAATATCTGGTACACCATCTGAACCCGCCACAACTCCATCGTGAAGAGCAGAAATCTTTGCATAAAAGAGACCAGTCAGTACCAGTACCACACAGGTCCTAGACGCCTTGTACAGTACTGACCTGGCTCCAAATTAGTTTTAGTTGTTTCCAAAACTTAAGTTGCCTTAAAAAGAATTGATTTTGTGACTTATAAGACATAAATTTAAAACATAAAATAGTATGTTATTATGGTGATAGTTTGCACATATGTTCTGGGAAATAACATGTATCTGTTTTTTGACGTTTGACATCTTCACATTACTTCTTGTACAATCTCTTCTCATACAGATCTGGTAAACCGAAAGATAAAAAGAAAAGCAAGAAAAAGAGAAGACGTTCTTCTGCTTCGTCAGATGACAGTGATGATTCAGATTCCAGTTCACAGAAATCAGATGACACCAGCAGCGACGAAGACAAGAAGAAGAAGAAAAAGCCAAAAAAGAAAGAGGTTAGTGAGTGTGTTTAGGTAAATTAAAAACAAAATCAAGGTCCCTTTTAAGCCACAAGGAAAGGGAACATGGTATAATTTCGTGTATTATATTATTTTTCTTTAATTTCGTTTACTGTTTGTATTTCTCCTAGTGCTTATTATGCTTTCATTTGATAGTATATTATGTTCACTTGGTATAAACACTTTTTTCAAACATAATACAATCATGTTTTTGTCTTGCATTTTTACACCTTTTCATAATTCAAAAAATCAAAATATATTTGTTAATATAGTGTTGGATAATTCATAGAAAAAAATAATTTTTGGCATGCTTTATATAATTTTTAATGATTTTCCACAACATACAGAGTGATTTAAAAATAATGGTACACTGCAGCACTCGATTCTTGGCATCAAAATATTTCGATTTGGCCAAACTTTCCTCAGTCGAAAAGTCAGAATAAAAAAATATAAGGGGTGTTACTGTGAGAAATTAAATTTCTATTTTCCTTGATAAATATCTAGAAAAGTATTTGATGCATTATCTTGACAACCAGTACAAGCAGTTTTTCATAGTGATAATAAACCAGTAATTCCTAATTTGACTCTAGTGAATAGAGGGCGCTGCTTGCGGTACTCTTCAAGTCTTAAAAATACTTACACTTTTTTGTTAAAGTCGCTGGGAAGATGTTAATTAGAAAATAGTATTCGTTAGAATCATACTCTTCAAGTCTTAAAAATACTTACACTTTTTTGTTAAAGTCGCTAGGAAGATGTTAATTAGAAAATAGTATTCGTTAGAATCATATTGGCAATTAGTTACTTTCCGCACATAACTACGATTCTTATTAAATTTTTTATACAGACATGTTTTAGGGTGTAGATTACGAAAATCACAATAAAAATGAGGGCAAAAGCAAACTTTTGAAGTCACTTTTTTTTTCTCTCCCTCAGGGCTAGTCCGCGGCTTTGCCGTCCCGATAGCACTGCAGCCCTTGGCCTATTTCGCATGACCTTAGTCTCTTCACTTCACCCATTCCAAAATCACTGTGCCTTGAACCAGTCTGCACAGCGATTGGTAGGGTTAAGTTTTATAATGCTCTGTCTCCGCTCTAGACTGACCGTAGATCAGTTGTCTTTTGCAGTCCAGAGCTTTACACTCGCACAAGATGTGCTGGGCTTATTCCTCCCCCTCGCCGCAGTCTTAGTTCTTAATGGATCCCCTGGCAGTGCTCTTTGTCACGCCCAGAGCCGGTTCTGGTCCCATAAATGGTTCTGCTGACCCTCTCTTCGCGAGTCTGTCAGATTCTTCATTGCCTTTGACCCCCGAGAGTGACCCGGCACCCAGATGAGGGTGACCTCATTCTGCCCAGCCAGGTGGAGGGGGGGGGGGGGGGAGATCCAGCAGCACCTCCATGGCGGCTGTTGGAGTTGAAGACATGACCCCTCTGATTCTTAGGCAAGCCATCCTTTGGATCTTATCTAGTTTTTGTTTTGCTTTTAACTTTAAAGGACACCTGTATAGAGAAGACAGAAGTATATACCCATTAAGTAATTCAAAAACCACTGAATCAATTTAGATGAAAATTGATACCTTCTGCTGGCTTGTCATACCAGAACCATAACTATTTATAATATGGGACTTCTGGTTTAAATGGAAGTAATATAAACTTTTTAATTTTAATTATAAATCCCTGCTAGTGTTTTCATATATACATATCGCCTTTATTAACTAAATTATGATTCGTATTACAACTCCACAACCACCATCAGGAAAGGGCGAAGTCTAGCAGAGCTATTCACACTCAACCCCAACCGTCAGTGGAAACAGGGCACATTACACGCAACTGTGAATCTTCAGCAAAAAAAAAAACAAAAAAAAATTAACAAGTAAATCTAAAGAAAAATTCAAAATAAAAAATTGCCTAAATTTTTGAGGACTCTCAACTAAAGGCCAAAACTTAAACTAAAAATGGAACCATCCAAAACACCCCAGCATCGATGCCCACTACACGGAAGCTAACCACTACCTTTTGGTTGTTGAGCAAAAACAATTTTAATTTATACTTAAATCTGTTGATATTGAACATTTTAAATTCCTGAGGTAGTTGATATACAAAGAAATAGATTGATACATAAAGCTACATGTAAACATGGCTGTCCGATGATGTGGTAAAACAAAATTTTCATTAAATCTAGTTGATTTAGAGTGAACGCGTTTATGAGGTGTAAAATTTTGTCTGAGATATGAAGGTGCTGCAGGGTCATTCACAATTTTATGTGTAAAAGCTCCAAAATGTAGTAGTCTTCTAGAACTCATATTAAGACATCCGTCCTCTTGTATTTTATATGTAATTGGATCATGCTTTCTGACCCCATATATTAAACGGTAGCAGCTTTTTTGTACTTTTTGCACCCTATCCTTATTCAATTGGGTTAGACAAGAACCATAAATGAAATCACAAAAGTTGAAGTGTGACAACACAAGAGACTCACATAACAACTTTCTCGCTTTCTGGTCTAGTAGGAATCTGTTACAATATAGAAGCCTCAGACCAGAGTTGCTCTCCCAAGTATGAGCTTTAGATGATCTTCAAACCTCAAATCACTATCAAAAATAAGTCCCAGATTCTTAACCTTGTTCGTGAAAAGAACTAGAACATTGACAATATGAATTTTAAAATTTTGGATAATAAATTGTTTGCTGTTTCTATTTGCAAAACACATGACTTGAATTTTGCTCGGATTTAACATCAAATTATGTTTTAAGGACTGATCTCGAAGCTTGTACGTAGTCTTCTTTTGGAAAGTGATAATATAACTGAGTATCGTCAACGAAGGCCTGTATTTTGCACCGACTCACTGAACTCAATATTTCAGAAGTATATATTATAAAAAGCAAAGGCCCCAAAATGGATCCCTGAGGTATTCCAGAGAGGACATCTGCATAGGTGGAAAAACTGTTATTAACCACAATTTGCATTTTTCTATCAGTCAAATATGATTCGGCCAGCAACCTTGATGACTCATCAAAACCATAATATATATTGTGTTGTTACCAACCCAATAATTGACAGTCTTATATGATTATAGTCGACAATTCAGCAGGGAGCATGGATATATTGTAAAATTTTATACAAATATTCAACAAAGACACAATTTACATACAGGATGCCCAATATGTATGGAATAATAGTTATAACTTTGGTAAACGTTTACTTTTGTATCTAGGCGTGTCTTAGGGTGTAGATGATGAAAATCACAATAATTTTTTTGTATGTCGGTCTGTATGTCTGTAGCCACCATAACTTTAGAACGAATTAAGATGTTGTCTTCAAATTTCCTATACAGTTAGCACTTGACAAACAAACGGTTCGGATTGTTTTTGGGTAAAATCGCTTCACGGGGTAGGGAATGAATGGCGGGTGATTTGGTGAAAATAAACATTTTTTCGTAAAAACTCGAGTCATATAACGATGTAGGGTTTATTTATTAGAAAACCTTTTCTTATAGGATTAGATCTTACGTTGTGGAAAAAGCAAGGTAACATCACCAAACATCCATGAATTGGAATCTGCCAGCCACAAGGAAAAACGACGCCCAGTAATCACATGGTGGGGGACAGTTTTGATAGGAAAATCCTGGTAACAGACAAAATAGCTATTTAGAGATGGGCACTGCTGCAAAAACTCCCTGTAAACCCTATTAGAGTGATATAAACATGTACATGTCAATTTCGTCTAGAACAAAACATACAATTTTAATAGCAATAATTGGATAAAATAGAAAATTTAAGTTTTGGAAAGAGTAACAGTGTAATAGAGAATGACGGAAATGGATTGGTTTTAGTTGAAGACGGAAAGAAGGAATATCTTAAAGTAAATTATTGTCTAACGATCAAAATTTGACGTTTTCCAAGTTAGAAACGTGTCATTGTCAAGAAATTTGGGAGTATCAACGTTTGGATAAAAACTGACTCAATTGCGCTGTTTGCAATCACAAGTAGAATACTTATCTGTAAGGCGCTTTGTTTGCTGGATTCCCCCCCCCCCCCCCCCCACACACACTTATGCAATGGTAGACTGAAGATCAACCCAGGCTTTAGGGGCCACTGCAAAATTCAGGAGATCGTGAAGGAGCCCATGCTTGAAATGAGGTCAGACTTCGCGAGCCCGCGAATCTGCAGGGAAAACAACTTTACAGTGGAAATCCCCGAACGCGAGGAATGGCGGGAGGAGACGCCGCGCATACCACGGGACGCGCTCGTCTGGTTCACGGACGGATACGGCGGAGAGCGTGGGACGGGGGCAGGTGTTTACTCGGAAGGACCGAAGGTAAGTCATAGTATTTCCCTCGGAGCCCATGCAACGGGGTTTCAGGCCGTAATGTACGCCATCCTGCACTGTGTGCGGGAGAACAAGAGGAGGGGCTACACCAACAAGCGGATCCTCATTGCAACGGACAGCCAGGCAGTCCTTAAGGCACTAAGTAGCCAACGGGTAAATTCCTGGCTGTTGAGTGAGTCCAGAGACGAGATGAGCGACCTGGCTGGGCAGAATGATGTGACCCTCATCTTGGTGCCGGGTCACTCGGGGGTCAAAGGCAATGAAGAAGCTGACAGTCTCGCGAACAGAGGGTCAGCAGAACCATTTATGGGACCAGAACTGGCTCTGGGCGTGTCAAAGAGCACTGCCAGGGGAGCCATTAAGTCCTGGGTCAGAAACCAACACAAGGTGTACTGGGCAGACTCCAGGGCTCAGACATGGGAAGTCAATAATTGACGAACCCAGTTCAAAGAGAGCTGTGGAGCTGCTAAATCTTAGCAGAGGACAGCTCAAGAAGATAACAGGACTCTTGACGGGGCACATGGCTGTCAAGAAACACCTGCATAAAATGGGGCGGTTCGAGGGGGACCTCGCATGCAGACTCTGTGGCGAGGGGGAGGAATCAGCCCAGCACATCTTGTACGAGTGTAAAGCTCTGGACCGCAAAAGACAACTGATCTACGGTCAGTCTAGACCGGAGACAGAGCAATATAAAACTTCATCCTACCAATCGCTGTGTAGACTAGTTCAAGGCACAGTGATTTTGGAAAGGGTGGAGTAAGACTAAGGGTGTGCACAATCAGCCAAAGGTTGCAGTGCTATCGGGGTGGCAAGGCCCGCGGACGAGCCCTGAGGGGGGAAAAAAGGCGCTTTGTACTATTATTGTCACAATAAACTATAACTAACTTACCAGGGTCAATCAGTAAGTACCTGTGTTTAAAGACAAGTGGCGTTGCTGAGGGAAGTTGGCATTATTGTTGTGTACTGTCATCTGTCAAACGACACCACACTAAAGTTCAGGCTGATTCATTTTAGGTTAGTTAGTTGGTTAGGTTAGTTAGGAATCCAGTTTCATCACACGTGTTTCGTGTCTCTCGATAAAACGGAGAAAGTGCAGGAGTTTTTGCGTTGAATCGGCATCGTTGATGAAACCTTGAAACATTATATGCCAGAGACGAAGCGACATCCAAAACAATGGATTTTTCCAGGTAAATCTGATGCGAAGAATGGAAAGACGGTCCGAGCGACTGGGAAGGTCATGGCCATGCTTTTTTGTGATGGAATGGACTTTTTGCAGAAAGGAAGAACGATCATGTGGCATTACCACCCGGAATTATTAGACCAATTCGATAAGAAATTGACACAGTTCCATTTGGCTAAGAAAAAATTGCTGTTTCTGCAGCACATTCATCCGGGATTGTCGCTGCCAAATTACATGAACTGCACTACTAATTGCTGTTGCACCTACTGTACTTGCCAGAGATGGCTCCCTGCCACTACTTTCTGTTTTCCAAAATAAAAACATGGCTCGGGGGAAAATAATTCAGCTCTAAATGAGGACGTTATCTCTGAGACGGAAGTGTATTCTGAAGACTTTGACAAACCATATTTTTAGAGGGGTTAAAGAAAGGGCAGAAACGTTGGGAAAACTGTATCAACCTAACAATTCCTTATTGATTGACTCCCGTGAGTCGCTAAAGCCAAATTTCAAGATTTATAAAAAAGTAAAAATGTTAGAAGATACCACTTGGCACTAAATTTGCATATTTTTTTTGCATATGGTCTGATACGTACTGGGCAAATCTAATGATGATTTTCAATGTAAGCAAGATAACCAAATTGCAGTCTTATACAGGACTTTCATTAATTCCCGAACCCCACGTGACCTGATTTTCTCCCCCTCTTTTAGTGGAATATGATTTTATGCATTGGCAATCAAAAAGTAACCAAAAAACCCACTAAATTAGGGACTCTAAAGTTACTAAATCAATTGACAATTGACAGTTCAGTCCATTGGCGCTCAATTCCCTTTTGTCGGTTATTTTGTATGTATATTGTGCATTTTTCAAGTTCGACCAGTGTTTACCTTCTTCAAATAATTTTCTATCTGTTGGACAATAAAAACAAACAGTTTTTATCAAAACTTTGCATTTTCATTGCGTTTTTATGTAAGTTAAAAATGTAGGTATGTTAAGGTTATGTTGTTGATATTCGACATCGCATGGAATGAAGCCCTACCAAATCTGTTCGTCGGTTATCTGACCAAACAGGTACATATTTGTTACATGTTACACAATACACATTCCTAAAACCGTAAATTAGAAGTTTAAATAATCGGACCTCAATTTGTTTACGTACATTACAAAAATTTTCATATCTATACAAAATAAAAGTAATATTTTATTGTTTTTAATTTATTTTTTTAACAATCAATAACAGTAAACTATACATGAACAGAATTGCTGTTAAAAATACTAAATAATAAATACATTTAAGACATTTATTGTTTCAACTTATTATAATTTTTATATTTTTTATAAAACCCCAAAGGAAATATGAGACAACACTGTCATCTTAGGGATTTCATTAATTCAGGTTGTACAACCGTGTATGCCGGGTTGCCTAACATAAGCGGTCACGTGGAGTTCGGGAATTAATGAAAGCCCTGTATTTTGTAAGCAAAAATCATATTTGAAGATAATAATGCCATTAGTAAAAATAATACAAATAAAATGTTTCTGTTGTATCCTTGCTTTTCATAGTGAAATTATTAATAAAATTTGTACCATGTACAAAATCAGGTAGATCGCAATAAAAAGCTTGATTGTTTTCAAATACCAAAGACATGTATTTATTTTAAAATAATTTCACTGTGACAAATGCCATTTAGCTGACACAACTTACACATGACTTTTATGTTTCTGTGGTCCATTTTTCTCGCCTCACCTTGTGTTTATTATGCATGTTTTGCAACTTTTTGTTGATGGAAGTAAACATTGTTTTCTTTAAACCTTACGCATCATTACATAGGATAGCCTGACAGGCTTACGACAATGCTAGTAAGTACCAGCCTTTGGGCGTCTCTAGCACTCGACTGCATGCTCCAAATAAGATGGTAAACTATATTCAAAATTATTTAATTAAGGATTACTATCTTTTCAAGTGCCTTAGAGAATAATTTGTGTTGTATATCAAAAGTTGTGTCGGAAATAAATTTATTTGCGGGACATTACAGTTCAGCATTTGATTATTTTCTACATTTAAAACTTCGTGTGTTATGAAAATCTCTTTGTAATTTTATTATTTCTTACACAAAGTTATATTCCAATGTTTAGATGATACTACAAAAACCACGGGTTCTTTGCAAAAAGCAAGTATATTTTTCTCAGGTGTAGTGGTTCAATTCCATGTTCCTACAAGTAAATATTGAAAATTGTTTAGTCTCCCCATGACTTCCTTTTGTTGCACCGCGCGCGCGCGCGCTTGTTTGTCTGTGTAAGCTGCCGTAGAAGCCTAGAACCGTCACCAACCCAGAGATGGCGCTACGCGCTATTCTCTGCTAGAGTGACTATATACAAGACAGTGGCGATAATTGTACATGTTATTTCTATTGGTCGTAGTGATCACATGGTATCCGGCGGCCATTAGGTGGCGAAATTTATAGAATATTACTGTTACGTTCTTCGGGGTTCTGAATTTGTTAACTAATAAAACACAGCTTTTCAAACTGCTAATTTATTATAACCAACTATTTTCCAACCATAGACACCAACTAAAATATTTCTCTCTATTACTAAATGTCTATAGTTTCTCCTCGGCTCTATTAATGCACACTACACTCATTTGTTTAATACTCTATGATCACTTATTCTGCCCCAACACTAACTCAATACTGAACTAACTCACTCTATGGCGGTTCGCCTATTTATAAAGTCCATAGTGATTCTGGACCTTCTACACTGTACTACACCTGTCACTTCTGGTCCCTTCTAGAAATATAATTCCAAAGCGTTTGCTCTTACTAACACACTTTACAACCGGCCACTGATCATAGAAGTAACAAAGTTCACAACATTGCCTCGATCGTCCCAGTCGAATGTTGACATTTCTTGGTATGGCATAAGCCTGTGCATATGGGCCACCTTCATCTTGCTCTTCGGGCTCCTCTGAATGCGATAGACGTCATTGATCCTTTTGGCCACCTTATACGGACCTTCCCATAATTTCTGTAGTTTCGGTGACCCTCCCTTGCGTCGTACTGGATTGTAAACCCTTACCAGATCTCCGTTACCCGTTACAACCATGGTAGGCGCAGAACCTACCATCGACAGTTGATAAGGCAGGCATTTAAAAGATGCGTCGCCGGTACTAGAGACCGTGCCATCAGCTTAAAGTTATCCAGAGTAACCAAGTGATACGATGACGGGCGAACCCGACACCGATTGGTTTTGATCTAATCAAAGCGCTCCTCCCTTCTCGGGGTGGAGATCTATTAGCATGTATTAACTCTAGAATTACCACAGTTATCCAAGTAAATGTGGGTACGATCTAAGGAACCATAACTGATTTAATGAGCCTTTCGCGGTTTCACCTAAATTTGGCTTGTACTGAGAGAGCTAAATTAGCTCGCACGTCATAACAGGTCTTCATGCAGTCACTTTCTACTCGTATATGCATTCTGACGGCAGAGTGGATGACTTTTATTCTTCTTTCCAAATCTTTGATGTATTCATCAGTTGAACATGGATCAGTTGTGGGTTTTCCAGATATGAGATTAGGAGGAAGCCTTAACTCTCGCCCAAAAACCATGCTGGCAAAGGTATATCCGGTAGTCTCATGTACGAACGAGCGGTATGCCAGGAGAAATAGTGCAATGTGCTGTCTCAATCCTTTTGGTGTTCATTGACAAGGATTCTTAAATGGGACTCCAATGTAGCATTGAATCTTTCCACCATTCCGTCAGAGGGTGCATGGGTGTAGTTCTCGTTTTTCTGATTCCCATCAGCTCTCAAACCTTCTGAAATACAGACGACTCAAAGTTGCGTCCTTGGTCCAAATGGAGCTGTAGCGGTACGCCAAATCTGCAGAAAAACTCATTCACCAATACTTCCACGATGGTGGTGGCCTCTTGATTAAGGACCGCAAGCACTTCTGGCCACTTGCTAAAATAATCCATGGCTACAAGCATATAGCGATTTCTTACGTCAGTTCTAGGGAGAGGACCAGCTCTATAGATTGCAATTCTTTCGAATGGGGCTCCCTCATTGTACTGCTTCATTCGCCCCCTGGTTTTTGATTGAGGCCCCTTACTGGATGCACACTCTTGGCAGGTTTGCACCATTCTTCTATATCAGCTCTACATCTTAACCAATAAAAACGTTCTCTGACCGCCTACAAAGTTTTCTTTACCCCTCCACCTGCCCCACCATGGATCTCCTCGATTACCTCTCTAACTCTTGGCTGCGGAAGGACTATTTGCTTTAATATGCGGCTTCCATCCTCTTGACTCCCAATTCCTGACCAGAAGACCATCTTTGAATTCAATAGAGTCCCACTGGGCCCAGTACCTTTTGGTAGCAACGCTTTTATCACTAACTGCAGACCAAGCGGGTCTTTCGTGGCAAGCGTCCTTCCATCTGTAGATTGACTGGATATCAGGGTCTTCTTTTTGGTCTTCCATTAATCTCTGCGGGTCCCATTGGTTAACTGGGTGCCGTTCTTCTCTTGTACACTTCCAAATTCAACCCTTCTTTGTTTTCGGCTGAGATGCAATGCTTGCATTTTGGTGAGCAAGGTCCCCTAGATGGGGCGTCTGCATTACCGTGCTGTTGTCTTGGACAGTGTTCAATGGTAAAATTGTATTCTTGAAGGAGTTCCAGCCACCTTGCCATCTGTCCTTCTGGATTTTTAAATTGAAGAAGCCAGCGTAGGGAAGCGTGGTCGGTTCTCTGGAGAAATTCTTTGCCATATAGATATTTGTGAAAATGCTCCAACGTCTTGATAATGGCTAGAAGTTATTTTCTCGTCACACAATAGTTTTTTTCGGCTTTGGACAGGGCTTTGCCGAAATACGCTACAACCGTCTCTCAGCCTCCCTGTTCCTGGGAAAGAAAACCTCCAATTCCAAAGTTGTGCGCGTCTGTGTCCACAATAACCCGCTGACCAGGCTGGGAGTATGTCAGAATCGGAGATGAGCAGAGAGTTTGTTTAAGTGTCAAATGCTCTTTCACAATCTGGTCCAAATAAAGGGTGTCTTTTCTTCCGTCAGTTTATGCAAGGGTTTCGCGATATCAGCAAGCCCCTTTACAAAACGGCGGTAATATGTGCAGAGGCCCAGAAATGTTCGCATCTGATGTACATTGGTTGGGATGTCCCAGTTCAGAATAGAGTCTGTCTTCTCTGGGTCGGTTTTGACTCCATCTGGGGTGATAATGTGGCCTAAATACTTAACTGCTTTTTAAGGGAGACAGCATTTCTTCGGATTTAATTTCAAATTGGCTCCCTGTAGTTTCTGAAACACTTGTTCGACATTTTTAATGTGATCCTGAACGCCTTTCCCAATATAAGACGTCATCTAGGTATATGAGGCATGTCTTCAAGTGGATAGACCTCTTAGAACTGTCTCTCTCCATTAGACGATCAAGCGTGGCTGGAGCATTACACAACCCAAATGGCATGACGTTGAACTGCCAGAGTCCACTACCAGTAGTAAACACAGTCTTTTCTTTGTCTTTGAGGTCAATCTCGACTTGCCAGTAGCCACTTTTCAAGTCCAATGTCGAAAACCATCTTGCGCTTGCCAGTGTATCAAGTGTATCGTCAATTCTGGCAAGTGGATAGCTATCTTTCTTACTGACATCATTTAACTGGCTGTAATACACAAAACCTCGTGCAGCCATCTTTCTTTTTAACTAACACTACTGGAGAGGCACAGGGGCTTTGCGATGGTTCTATAACGTGTGCATGCTCAATCACCCTTAGCATGGTGTCAACTTCGTGCTGTTTTGCCAATGGTACCTTTCTCGGTGGTTGCTTGATTGCTACAGATGTCCCTGTCTCAATGTGATGGCGTACTAGGTCTGTCTTCCAAAATCGTTTGTGTCAGTTATGAAAACGTTGTGATATTTGTACAGCAATTTGGCCACTGTTTGCTTTTGTTGTGGAGAAACATTTCCACTAGCTTCTGTTAAGACGTCGTGTAGATGTTTTGGAAGTGGTTCATCCGGGACGGACGAGGCTCTTTCTTGGTCTTGGCAACGCCTTGTGATGGTTACCGGCGAGAATGTTCCGATCTAGGAGCCTTTGTGAATCTTCTGATCGAAGCTTTTAAGGTTGGCTATTCTGACAGCTGCCAGTTCTTTTGCTTGAACAAGAGATTTACTGACTAGTAGAGCTTTCTTAAAAATATGATTGTCTTCTGGTTCTATAAGGCCCACCACTTGTCCCGAAATATCTCCAACTATCTTCACTGGGACAATACTCTCACTCTGGGCTTTCACAATGACATCTTCTTTGGTGTGCCTTTTTGAACTGCAAGGTTATTGACAGTCTACTTCCTCATCACCGATATTCAATAATCTAATATTAAACTTAACTTGGAAGACCCTGTATATGTATATATCAGATTCATATGAATTTATTATGCTGATACTGACACTACTCGAAAATGTCAACAACAAATTTGAAATTTCACGTCCCATATCTATGCATCTACAACTTTGAGGTTTGTTGCCATCATAGACCATTTTGATATCTCCTTTCTCTATATTTTTCGACAACCAATGGCGGTCTATTGTTGCCACTGTATTGTATACTGGATGTCCCAGTTCTCCTGTTTCAATCAGATATCTCGGCTGGCTTGATGGTTGTAGATTTGAAATTTTGGCTGCCGCATATATGCTTAGAGAACTTAAATCTTTCAGGAAAGATTTTGAGGTATTCTGTCACCACTTGAGCATTGTGGGCAGGTGCACCGTCTTGCTGGAAAAACATGACGCAAATTCAAGGGAATATTTTCCAACAATATTGGAAGCTCATTGGTGAGGAATTCCAAATACATTTCCGAATTCAGATTCCGTTAAAAAAACTTTGGTGCAACAATGTAGCCATCGATAACGCCACACGAGATATTTATCCCCCAGATGTTTTGAAAATGCTTCTCTCTTATCCAGTGGGGATTTTCAGCGACTCGATAGTGACAATTATGCCGATTAACTGTGCCATTATTGTGAAAACATCTCTGATGTGACTCAAAATTCCTTCTTCTTGCGCAACAGTTAGCCATTCAAGAAATGCAAGTCTTTTATCATAATCTCCTAGAGCCTCGGTGGTTCAGGGGTAAGAATGTGTGCCTCTGAACCGAAGGGTACTGGGTTCGATCCCAGCGTTCTCCTTTCACTTTTTCAGTACAAACTGTAACATTAACATCAACTGAGGTTCTGGCATTGTATTTGAGCAAGTTGACTGTCTGCACGTTCCGCCTTTCGGAGGGGGCCTAAAGCCGTCGGACCCGTGTCCATGCGATGTTGGACACGTTAAAAATCCATACCCTCCTTACAGAAAGGCAGGGATACAGCCAAATTTCCAGGATACTGAGGTGACACTGCTTCCTGGTGTCGGCGATTGGCCATAGTCACGGTAATAGGCCGACGTTAAAGAAACAAAACACACACACACATAATCTCCTGGTTGCAAACCTTGATTAAAATGTACTTTAAATGGCTGATATTTGGCAGTTTTTTAAAATTCTCTGAATAGACGACTGAGAAATATTGCTCTCTTGCTCTACTTGTCTAGGAGGAGCTGCTTTAAATCTTCTCAAAATTGTGATATTATGTTCTTTATCCGTTGGTGTTCTTGGTTTGAAAATGGTCTGCTTCTACCCAAATGACCTATTAGAGCATAAATGGGTAAATAACATTGCACTTGGTCTGCGCCTATTAGGATATTGCTCCTGATATAACAACAGTGCTGTTCTACAATTTCTTGACATTCCACACAAATCAAAACCATATTTAGCTTTTCTTTATTCAATATTTTCCATATAATAAGTTTGATTTGGCTTAACAATGCTCTGAACAGAATGATTACTTAAAGCGACAGATATTTCAATTTTATAGCAAATGTCTTTCGAAGTGGATAGTAGACGTCATGGCACCCCTTTTTTTTCCTTCCTCAGGGCTCGTCCGCGGCTTTGCCGTCCCGATAGCACTGCAACATTTGGCTTATTGTGCCCTTAGTCTTTTTACTCCACCAATTCGAGAATCACTGTGCTCACTGTGCCTTGAACTAGTCTGCACAGCGATTGGTAGGGTGAAGTTTTATAATTCTCCGGTCTAGACTGACCGTAGATCAGTTGTCTTTTGCGGTCCAGAGCTTTACACTCGCACGGGATGTGCTGGGCTGATTCCTCCCCCTTGCCGCAGAGTCTGCATGTAAGGTCCCCCTCGAACTGCCCCATTTTATGCAGCTGTTTATTGACGACCATGTGTCCCGTCAAACGACCTATTATGTTTCTGAGCTGTCCTCTGCTAAAATTTAGCAGCCCCACAGCTCTCTTTGAACTGGGTTCATCAATTATTGACTTTCTATGTCTGAGCCCTGGACAGTCTGCCCAGTACACCTTGTGTTGGTTTCTGACCCAGGACTTAATGGCTCCGCTGGCAGTGCTCTTTGTCACGCCCAGAGCCGGTTCTGGTCCCATAAATGATTCTGCTGACCCTCTGTTCGCGAGACTGTCAGCTTCTTCATTGCCTTTGACCCCTGAGTGATCCGGCACCCAGATGAGGGTGACCTCATTCTGTCCAGCCAGGTCGCTCGTCTCGACTCGGCACTCAGTCACCAGCCAGGAATTTACCCTTGGCCTACTTAGGGCCTTAAGGGCTGCCTGGCTGTATGTGGCTATGAGGATCTGCTTGTTGTTGTAGCCCCTCCTCTTGTTCTCCCACACACAGTGCAGGATGGCGTACATTTCGGCCTGAAAGACCGTTGCATGGGCTCCGAGGGAAATACCATGACTTACCCTCGGTCCTTCTGAATAAACACCTGCCTGCGTTCCACGATCCCCGCCGACCCGTCCGTGAACCAGGCGAACGCGCTCCGTGGTATGCCCGGCGTCTCCCCCCGCCATGCCTCACAGTCGGGGATCTCCACTGTAAAGTTGTTTTCCTGCAGATTCGCGGGCTCGCGATGTCTGACCTCATTTCAAGCATGGGCCCCTTCACGGTCTCCTGAATTTTGCAGTGGCCCCTGAAGCTTGGGTTGATCTTCAGTCTACTATTGCAGGCTAGTCTATTCTTATACCATTATAAAATTCAAACATAACTTATGATACATCATTGTAGGAAAAGCAATTTGGCATAAATTCCAAATTTTGGTTAAAATATACAGGCGTCATTAAATAATCAAAAGTTGTTGTCACTTCCGGTTAAACTGGAATGTCCACCATTTTGTTTTTCAGTTGTTTTTTAAGATCTCTAATAATATACGGCAAGCAAAAATTTCAAATCTACAACCGTCACGCCAGCCAAAATATCCAGTCGGAACAGGTGACAACTGTATCTCCATTTTTCAGTTGAAGCTTTTCTTCCATTTTTTTACCACAATTGTGAAATCGAACTATACTGCTTTGTGGTTTATAACTTGAAACCGAAACACTACGAGTGAGATAAATATGCTTTTTTTAAGCAGAGGCATCAAATATATTTGTTAATATTTTGATGCAATTACAGGAATTAAACTTCTTGAATTTCTAAGAATTTCTTACACATATACATGTTTGTAAATTTTGTTTTATAAATATGTAAATTGGTAAACATACCACAGCCAATGCAATCTGATGACACACACACACATAAATAATGTAAATGAAAACTTTTCTATTATAGAAGATAATTTTCAGAAAATGATAATGATTTAATTGTTTAATTTAATTTTAATTCCAGTAAAGTGCAATTATCTTAATTTCTAATACGTAATGTGTGATATTTTTTTTATCAATGGTAGATATGTACTTTATAATTATTCACATTTTATATTTTGAATATTATAATTGTAGCTTATTCAAATTCTAAAAGCACAAATTATGTACGTTTTTCTTTAGTTTTGGATTGTTTACAATATAACTAATATGCCTTTACCTTTTTACACAGAAAAAGAAACTCGCAAAAAAGAAGAGGAATTCATCGTCTGTTAGTTCAAGGGAAAGGTATGTCGTTAATATACAGTGTGTCCTAAGATAAGGGGGGCACTATGGGGATCTCCAAAACAGTAGCAGATACAGACTTGGTTAAATGAGAGAAAAGTTGCACACTCAAAAGCCCAACAAATGGCGGTGAAAATTTTTTTGGACTTTGAGATATTTTGAAAAATTTGGATTTTTCGATTTTACCTATTATTTTTTCTGGACTTAATTGTGGATCTACACTACCGATGACTCTTCTCCACAGCAACTTTTCATTTTCTTAAACGTAGCATTGCTAATTTTTGAATTTGACATTTCGTGTTTGGGGAACCATCAACTAATTACTATTACTACTAAAATTTCTTGAAAACACACAGTCTAATCCACGACAGGCAGCATGGATTCCGTCAGCTCAGATCAACTGCCGACCTCCTTTCCTTTGTCACCCTTTCTTGGAGCAAGCCTATGGAACTACACGGTGAATCCCAGATTGTCGCTCTAGATATATCCAAAGCATTCAACCAAGTCTGACACGCAGTGCTACTTAATAAACTACCGGCCTATGGCCTACCACCAAAACTCTGTACATGGACAGCAAATTTCCTCTCCAACCGGAGCATTTCTGTTGTCGTGGATGGCCATTCCTCTAAACTGTATCCAATTAATGCAGGATTCCCTCAAGGTTCAGCTTTAGCCCCTACTTTGTTTCTTCTCCACATCAATGACCTCCTCTCTAGAACATCCAACCCAGTTCACAGTTACGCGGATGACAGCACCTTCCACTCAAATATACAATATTCTAAGCCTGTCTCTTTAGTCCAATTAGAGGAAGATCGCAGACTCATGGAGGGTTCTGGCTCTGTGTATCTCCAAAAAATATTAGACTGGGGAAGTAGAAATCTTGTACAATTCAACTCCACCAAATCTCAGTCTTGTTTTCTATCTCATAAGAGATGCATCAACCCTAGGCCCATCACAATGAACAACCAAGTTATTCAAAGTAATGAGTCATTTTCACTTGTTGGCATTTCTCTGGATCGAAATCTCAATTGGCACCAACATGTTACATCAATTGCAGAAGCGGCTGCTAAGAAATTAGGTTTCCTCTTCCGGGCTCGCAAATACTTATTACCAGCTAATCTCTATACCTTATATACATCACAAATAAGGCCAAACCTCGAATACTGCTCCCACATCTGGGGCGCCGCTGCCGCTTCTACACTCGCTATCCTGGACTCCAATCAGAAGAGGGCTATACGTGCATTCGGTGACCATACCCTCACCCAAAGGCTGCCATCCCTTGCCCACCGACGTGCCGTTGGTGATCTCTCTCTCTCTGTTATAGATATCTGCACGGGCACTGCTCAGAGGAACTTTCTTCCATAGTTCCTCCACCTGCTGCCCCCAACAGATCTACCAGGGGAGCAGAGCGAATGCACCCTTTTACTGTCCAGGTTACCAGACATAGAACATCTTGTTATGCCCGTTCTTTTGTCCCGGGGACTTCCAAGTTGTGGAATCCATACTGCCTGTCGTGGATTAGACTGTGTTTTTCAAGAAATTTTAGTAATAGTAGTAGTAGTTGATGGTTCCCCCAAACACGAAATGTCAGATTCAAAAATTAGCAATGCTACCTTAAAGAAAATGAAATGTTACTGTGGAGAAGTGTCATCAGTATTGGTGTAGTTCTACCATTAAGGCCAGAAAAAAATAAGGTGTAAAATTGAAAAAAATCCAAATTTTTCAAAATATCTATAAAAAAAAACATTTTCTGAGATATCTAACCGCCATTTTGTTGGGCTTTTGAGTGCGCATAGTTTTCCCATTTAACCAAGTCTGCATCTGTTACCATTGTGGAGATCCCCATAGTGTCACTCTTTTATCTTGGCCACACGGTATAATTTTCAATAACTAATTTTTGTTATTATGTTTCTTAAAAGTTTTTGGTTTTACATTATACCTCATGTTTGTTTTGATTGTATTGCTTAAAAAAATTTTGTTTCTAATTACAGTTCTCCTGACATAAAAAAATCCAAAGTAGAAAAGGTACCAAAGACTGTGAAAGATAAAAATAAATACAAATCACCATCACCTGCTAACAGAAGAAGATCAACATCTAGAAATCCAAAAGAATACAGCAAGAAAAACAAACATCATTCAAGGTCACCTGCTAGAAAGTCAGTGTCACCAAAACACAGAGACTCGCATAGTAAGTCATCCAGAAGACATTCCTCTGAAGAAAACAGCAAATATCGTCATTCGCGGGACAGGGATCATAAACACAAAAGTCGACGTGATTATACATCGCCCACTCCAGAAGTCACTAGATCCCCAAACCGTCGTCGGAAGTCTCGATCGCTCTCTTACCAACCTGATGAGAAATCTGACAAGAAAGCTTCAAAAACCAAAGGTTCAAAAACTTCTCCACAACGTTTGAAATCCAGATCACCACATAGGCACTCAAAATCGCGTTCGAGACGATCTAATTCGTCAGATAAGGTTGAACATTCTAAGTCAACACACAAATCCAGAAGATCCAAATCACCTTCAAAGCATAGAAAGTCCAAATCCCCATCTGAATCAATATCTAAAACACAATACACTAGATCTCGCTCATCATCACATGATCATAAAGCTCGTAAGTACAGGGATGCTTCAGCTGAACTTGAAAAATCAAAGAAGCAAAAGTCTCGTTCTCATGATAGATCATTGGAAAGGCAAAGACGTGCTAATGAAAAGAAACACAAGTCCTCTTCTAGAGATCGTTCACCAGACTACCATAGAAGACAGTCTAAAAGTAAGCATACATGGAGTAGAAGCCCTGAAACTGGACGAGCATCATCAGAAAAATATAAGACTAAGACCCATTCAGTGTCTCCTAAAGAACAAGTTTCACGTTCTTCGTCTTCAAGCAAAAAATATTCCACAAGCAAAGAGTCATCCACCTCTTATAAAAGGAAAGATCGCAGTAGAGATTCTAGTGCAGAAAAGTACCCACGTCATCGTTCAAGCAATAGAGATGAAAGCATAGACAAGGAAAGAAGCAGGAATAGAAGTACTAGTAGAAATAGCATCCCTCCTGCTAGAAATGATTCAGGAAGTCGTGATAGGTATCCAGATCGAGATGGAAGAGGAAGTCATGAAAGGTATCCAGATGGAAGAGGAAGTCATGAAAGGTATCCAGATAGAGATGAAACAGGAAGTCGTGAAATATATCCAGATCGAGATGTAACAGGAAGTCGCGATAGATATCCAGATCGAGATGGAAGTAGTTACAAAAAGAGTGACTCGGTTTCCTACAACGATAACAAGAGTTGTGATAGAATTAGTAGTAGATCAGAATGTAGAAGTAACCTTGATCGAGTTGATAAAGCAGACAGAAAAACTGGGTATGGTTCTCGAGAGAGAGAACAAAGTCCTAGTAAAAGCAAAGGCCAAAGTAGTTCTCAAACAAGGGGGAACCGCAGGGATTCACGTAGTAAGAGCCCCTGTAGAAATGATGTAACTCGTAGAAGTCAAAATATAGATGACGAAATACAATCCAGAAAGCAAAGCAATGATAGTAGATATTCTGGGAATAGTAGTAGTGATAAACGTAGAAGTGTTTCTAAAGAGAGATCTTACGAAGACTGTCACAAAAGTAGGAGCCGTGATCGTAGCAGCATATATGATAAATACAGGACAAGTCACGAGAGAAACAGCAGTGCTTATAGAAGTCACAGTTACGAAAGAAATAAAAGTCCTTTGAGAACATCTCGTGTAGAAATAGTAGACAAGGTCAAAGATAGACCAATAAGAAGTCGCTCAAGGAGTAGATCTTCTCCAGTAAGAAAACTACCTTCTTTGAGTCCAAAGAGGAAGCACCACTCTCCCAGTCCTGGAAGCAGTAAAGATAAGAAAGATCTTCAGAAGTCAGATCGTGCAAAAACTGAAAAGAAGAAACATGATAAATCTCCAAAGTCGAAAAAATTGCAACCAGTTGTAAGGCTGCGGTCATCGTCAAGTGATGAAGAAGCATCAACTCATGATGATGAGAAGGAAGAAATTGAGGATGATAAGGAGTTGAGGATGTTGAGATTGTTGAAATTTGATTTAGCTGCTAAGGCTAAAGAAAGTCTAGAAAAGAAGCTGCCCAGGGCGAGACCTATTACAGATCCTATAATTGAAAGACTCATGAAACCGAAATCTCCAAGCCCCAGAATAGTTGAACCAAAGAAAATAGAAGCAGATGAGTTTGACATTAAGGTGTTACCTTTGAAAAAGGACACTGATCTTCCAACTGAGAAGGTACAAATCAAAGAGAAAGTTATTGACAAGGATGACTTTGACATTGTAGAAGATAGCACCAAGAGGGACAGTACTAGTAAGTCGAGATCCAGATCTGTCTCAAAAGTCAGATCTGTAAGGTCACACTCAAAAATCCATACTTCTAGGTCCAGAAGTTCTTCTAGATCTAGTTACAGGTACTATTTACTGTAGTTAATTTTAGAGTCTTTATATTCTTTGATGTTTTTATTATGTAATGATTGTGTGTGGTCTGTTGCAGTTCCAAACATAGTAGAAGCATGTCCTCATCATCTACAGACAGCAGCAAGTCACGATCAGTATCACGATCTTGCTCAAGGTCTCGCAGTAGGTCTAGTTCCAAGTCAGATGATTCCAGTGGTAGCTCTAGTAGCGGATCTAGATCCCGTTCTCCATCTATACCAAGAAGACATGGATCACCCAGCTTCCTCGATCGAAGAAGAATTACAAGGTAGGTTTTGCTTGAATTTTTGTTGTGTGACACTGAGCCCTATCTGAAATACAGGTAATTTGAATTTTCTATTAATAGAGGCTTGTAATAGTCTTTTTACACCAGCTTTTGGAATAGACCATAGTAGTAAGGTTAGGAAATTTCATTCCTGTCGGTTGATATTTTAAATTTATTGCCATTGCGATTTCCAATTTGGTAATTTAAAATAATGTGTTTTATTACGAAATATCTAAAATTGAAATAAATAATGCATGACCTCGTGACATACATCAATGGTTAGTGGTTGACATATTCCAAAATCATGAATGGCATTTAACCTCCAACAATTGCATGGCTTTGCGTTCGTGAATCCGCAACACTTGTTTATTGTTTACTTTATATTAATCGTTTGTATCTTTTCTGTTTTCTGGGTGAAACTTGATCAAAATAAACCAGAAGATGGCTTCCAAAATAATATCGTTTTCATCTATTAATGAGTTATCGTGATGATATGAAATTTATAGATCTCATCACCCAAAATTCTTCACCGTGAGGCAGGTACCCTTACCAACAAAGAATTTACGACTGATCAAACATATCAGCTAACAAATATATAAAAACCCACCCTCTACAAAATTGTCTTAACAAAGGGTACTGAAAAAAATCTGCATTAAAGGTGTAAAATTTCAAATAACCCTCCTTAAAGGTGCCTTCAAGTCAGAATGCCATATTTATTATTACATCTTAACTTACCTTTGAAAATAATAATTTCTCTTTATGTTATCATATTATCACTTCTTCATTAAGTCCATATACCTAGAGAGATCTCCTGTATCGTGAAAAACAAGATTTTTTTTATTTTACCTGGCACTCGTTTGGCAATCCATTCCAACGACGTTCAATTTTCTTGGAATCGTAGGCACCCCAGTATAGCACAGTCGGGACAGGAACGTTGGCCTCTTTAAATATACATTCACTCATAGCAGTAGGTATAGGTTGGCAGTTCTGTGCCTGCCACTGCGCATATGACTGACATCACCCCCCGTTGATTGGTTGACTTGGTTATCTGGTTTCTCGTTGTCTGACACAGACAGATAATGCCCACATTTTCAGGGGGCAGTTGGGGTTATAGGCTGTGGTGATTGGGTCTCGCACTTGGGCTGCAGCAATCTCGAGGTCTATTGAATTGTCTACGGTACTCTTAACCCCCCGCAGTTCCACTGCTAGGTTTGCTCTGTGGGCTTCCCGGTCCGCCTTGTGATGGTCCCGGTACCATACCGTTTGTCTTTCGACTTTGGCGATTTCAAACTGGATGTATCTGTGGTCTAAGCTACTCACTTCCCCCCAGACACAGCCCAGTTCGTAACAAAGTCACCCAGAAACTGGGTGGAAACTGTTAGACCTAAAACTTCCTCACTCCGTGTTGTGACGAAGGTCGGTTTATTACCTCTATTCAATGTCTAAATTAAATTTTATAAAGAATTGTAAAAGTGCCTCACCCCTATAGTTTGTGTCCGAGCTTCCCCACAACTCATGGTGCACGTTCGCATCCATGCCGATGATGGTCTGCCATCCACCTGCTATACTACCCACCATCAGCTGCTCCAATTCCTTGGGTGGAGGAGGGTCCGTGTTGTCCCCTGGCAGATAGGCTGACCCGACAGTAATGTCCCTCAGCCCATCTGCTCCTCCACATCGGATTTTGATCGTTGCCAGGTCCCTGGAACAAAAATTCATTAAAGGCACAAACTAACTCTATCCCTTCCCTGACAAAAATGCAGGCCCTCAGGTTCTCGCTAGATCTGCTGTAGATGAGCTTTCCAGCAGCACCGCCGAGTCCTTTAATCTCTCCTTTATAGGAGTACGGTTCCTGGATGAGGACCACATCCGTGTTCCTCAGAGACATCAGTAGTCCGGCCGTGGCTGCCCTACTGTGTTGGAGGTTGACCTGAAGGAACCTAAGTCCCATTAACCCCTAGTTTCTTCCCCAGTTGGCGGAAGCTAACCCTTCCCAGGCCCCAGAATGCCTTGAATGAGGCACCTTCAAGAAGCTCTGTAAGACGCCTGGTCGATCGAGAAGGTGAGAGTCTGTCCCTTCTCCTCTGCCTTCCTGCTTAGAACCGACCAGTGTTGTGTACCCAGTTCAGGGTTCTGGATCTTCAGTCTACTGATCACCGTCTCCTGCGGGACGGTGTCTGGGATCCGTACGAGGATCTTGCGTCTGTTTGGGAGTTCCTTGCGCTCGACGGCTGTCAAGTCCGCCCCCTCCCAAATCTGACCTAGGCCCCCGATCGTTTTCCGCAGCCAATCCCGCGACTGAGGGCCGGCACAGGTTATCCAGAGGATGCCCCCCGCCAGGCGCGCCCAAACAGACGGGCTCTCCCCATCCTGAATAGAGTCCACCGCAGCTACTGTCGCAGCCTGGATCAGGTTTGCCTTCCCCTGGTCTAGCGTCACCTCAGGATGGCGTCTGTCAATCACCGCCTTCCCGAAGCCCTCCGCAGCCTCCCTATACGAGCCAGTCTGCGCCGGTGTCTGGGACGTCTGTCTGTAGTAGACGTGCTAGAGCCCGAGCGCGGCCTGTTCTGACTCGCGCTCGCTTCTTGCGCCTTTACAGGTTTTTCGACCATCCACGTCCCGGTCGCCATTTTCTGCGCCCTCCGGAGCTTCTTTCTTTGCGGCCCGGAAAGATGATTGGACTGCCGGGGCAGTCCCTCTACCCCTACAGTAGGGTCCTCACTGGTGGAGGAGCCCCCACAGTGCGCGGACCTCGCCGCCCTTCGGTGGGACCCAGCCTCCAGCTTGAATGTCGAGGACAGGTCTGTGGACGAAGCTACCCCCGATCCCCTGTATCTACGTCGGTCGTGACACCTCCAGAGTCCACGGACGCTGCCGCCCCCCGGCTTGTCTCCGTTTCTGGAATAAACTCAAGGCACGAGTCTGTAGCCGGACCCACTCCTCGAGCCTCATTGGTTTTGGTTCCATATATATTCATGTTGTTCCCACGATAATGAGAGTGTGGTGCAAGGCAGGTTACTCTGGAGGGTTGCCTGGTACTCCAGAGGTTCCATTCACGACACCATCACCCTGGTGCCATCCATCCCTAGGCACGGGTCACGTGACACCGTAGATTGGTTTATTTCGACCTCCTTGTCTAGATCCGTCATGTTTAGTTAACAGTAGGGTCACCTCATGCAGGATGCAGCTCTTCACCGCACATGATGGTCTTGGGGAAAGCTTCATCGAAAGCTTATGTTGTTGTTTCCACTTTCTCAGAGTCCTTTGGCCAGCGACTCCTCGACCCCTCTGATGTCTATTAGTTTTAGTCTTTTTGGTGTCTCATTTGTAATTTCACAGTGATATAGTGTGTGACTGTTTATATTTATGTAAATATTTTGTACATCATTTTACTCGTCGATTCTTATGTTTTAGTATTTTTATTGACGTGTCTATCTGAAACAGTGTATCAGCTCATGACAAATAAATCTAAGTTAAAGTTAAGGTTATTTTAGGGGTGAATCGCAATTTACATTAAGAAGTAGTTGTTAAGTAATGCCTCACAATGATATATTTTTTTCAAGACTGTAATG
Source organism: Tillus elongatus (assembly GCA_964006375.1). Lineage (NCBI taxonomy): Eukaryota > Metazoa > Arthropoda > Insecta > Coleoptera > Cleridae > Tillus > Tillus elongatus. The sequence goes on from OZ023266.1 coordinate 157,011,734, forward strand.
ATTTAGGCCTATTTCAGATATATTTCAGATATGGCTCATAATCATGTTAATGCACCTGTTTGCTAGTTTACACCGTTATTTTTTTCTTATTGCTTTTTTTGTTTTCAGAAGAAGATAAGTTGGATAGATGCAGTTGCACTTTATTTGTTATTATGATTTATCATCATGATTGTTGTAAAATAGAGAGAGCATAATTGATTTAATGTTTAAAGTATCTTAGTTTAGATGTAATCTTTATTATGTAGCTTAATTAATAAATTCTTTATTATTTATGTTTTGTTTTCATTTCGTGTTGTCTTGCATTTAAAAGTAGTTTTGAGAATGGTAAGTTACGCATGGCTTTCTCATTTAATTATTTTATGCTTACCTTAAAATATCCACTTGTTACTTAACCCGTTTGGTAAGAAGTTAGGCCTTTGTCACTTTCCTATTAAGGATTTTGCCAAAAAAAGGTACTTGCTTACCGACTTCCGAACTCTGTCACGGAAGCTGCTACAAATATATAAAAACTGCAAGGTGCACTGCCAATTAGTGCATTACTGACCCTTTCTGCTCATCTAAACTAACTCCACCCAAGTTCAACAACAGAAGTGGTTAAAAAATCATCCACTGCCGTCCTCTGAGTCTGAACTGAGAAGTTCCAGCCTACTTCCCAACTACAACAAACACGCTCCTTGTCGAGGAGAGACGGCGACTATATTATACAGACAATGCCAGCACAGCAGCAGTAAAGAATAGGCAAAGAGAAATAACTCTAAAACTATTGGCAAGAGGAATGGGAAGGACATGTAGGTACTGCAGAATGGACTAAGTCACTTGTTCCGGACATCGTCTCCTGGGTGAGATGTGATCATCGAAAGCTAGACTTTTTTATCACTCGGTTCCTGATGGGCCACGGCAGCTTCGGGGAGTATACAAAGCGAATGAGAATAACAGAAGACGACTTATCCTGTACTGTGGTGCCACCGATACGGCAGAGCTCACAGTCCTACTGTGCGATAGATGGATCCAGTGAAGACACGAGTTGGAAACGAAACTGGGTTCAAGAATGAATAGAGAAAACATTGTCTAGATAGTGATAAGTAGTGAAGGTGGATGGAGTAGTGTCTGCTGTTTTGACAGGAATGTACTGCAAAAGAAAAAGCTGAAAAATGCCAAAGACTGCAGCAAGTCTGGAGCCAAGCCGAGCTAAATCCGAGCGGATGAACAAAAGAACAGGGAGAGTAACTGCCGAAATCCTAATTGTCAAATAATGAGGGTAGGGAGATGTAGGAAAACAAAAAAGATTAGAAGAAAAGACAACTCTTCACCATGATGTTATGTCAGAGATGACAGTTCCGTGGTGATACGGGAGGTTCATGGGGGCCACTTGTTCTGATTGGCCTGAGCGTCGGCAACGCTCCACTTAAAAAAAAACTTCTGCCACAGAAGCTAGCTACAAAGTTAAAGAAGGCAAGGTGCACTACCAATTAGTGCATTACTGGCGCTGTTTGCTCATCTAAATTAATTCCACCCTAGTTCAACGACGCGCATCCCGAACTGCCATCCTCCGAGTCTAGTGTGAGAAGTTTCAGTCGACTTTCCAGCTCTGCCATGGAAGCCTCTACAAATAGATATAATAGGCAAGGTGCTTACTGACTTAGGCCACTACTGACCCTTTTTGCTTATCTAAACTAACTCCACCTAAGCTCAGCAACAGAAGTGAAATCATCCACTGCTGATGAGTCCCGAACCGGCATCCTCTGAGTCTAGTCTGAGAAGTTTCACTCGACTTTCCAGCCCGGCCACAGAATGTGCTACAAACAGATTAAAAGGGCAATGTGCCTACTGATAAAGGGGCCATTACTGACCCTTTTTTATCATCTAAACTAACCTACCCTCCACCTAGCAGTAGCAGTGGTGGGGAGGCTAACGCCAAGCAAGTAGGCCACAATGGGCCCTTTTTGCCAACCCTAGCAACCATGCTCTACTCTTCCTCGGTTCCATCGCCAAACCGCCTCGACCTCGAGATGAAGGCCGTGACGGTCTTCAATTGGACAGTACTTACCTGGTTCCTCTGCAGAGTCCTCGAACCGAACAATTGTGTTCGAAGATTCCCAAAAGCCTCGCATTCACACAGGTAGTGGTAGGACGTTTATCCTCGCCGCATTTCTGGCAAATGGGATCCCTCTCTACGCCTATCAATGTGAGGTGTCTTTTAAGGGCGCAGTGGCCTTTCGGCACCCCAAGGATGCGGTGAAGCGTAGGTCGACTCCTACCGAGTAGCCAGGCAGCTTTATCTCTGTCCGGTCCCTCGCCTACCTACAGCCACCAACCGACCCCCAGTGCCCCTCCATGGCTTCCTCAGTTCACCTGTCTAAGGTGGCGACTGTCTTCCTACTTATGCCTATCGCAGGCTCCGGGCCACAGAACGGCCGCCGGGAACCAAGCCTTGCGAGATTATTCGCTACCTCATTCCCTGTTATGCCACAGTGTCCCGGAACCCACACCAGTTGCACCTCCTTTGTTCTGGCTAGTCCTTTGAGGGCGTCAGCGAACTCCTGAACCAGTCTTTACCTGATTCTGGCCGCACAGACTGCCCGGAGGACCGCCGGGCTATCCAAGCAAATGTATACACATTTCTCGGGGCTCCTCCGCACATCCTGTATTGGCCACAGACAGGATAGCGTACACCTCTGTTTCGAATGCCGGGGGGGGGGGGGGAATATATGGCCTAGTCAACCTAATATCGTCCTCGGCATTCCCTACCTTGATGGTGGAAACCGGAATTTCCTTTTCCACCTCCTTGGCGACTCTTGCATGACCTATTACTTCTCCCTCTCCGCACCAGTTTCCAGAGTCTCGCATTCTAAGATGGGACACCATAGCCTCCCTTCTGATACAGATGGGAAGCGGTGGCAGCATCAACAAGACCTCTAGCGCGGCTGAGGGTGTCGTCCTCATAGTGCCTGTGATACCCAGGATTGCCAGCGTTTGGAGTTTGGCCAGCTTCCTGGTAGTAGTTTGATTCACACCACACCACCAGACCAACGCCCCATAGAGAATCCTCGGCCTGACGATCGCAGTGTAGATCCAATGAAGGATCCGAGGATTAAGTCCCCAGGTCCTCCCTATCACTCAACACAGCTGCCAGAGGGCCGCGACTCTCTTCCTCACTACTCGTTCTATTGCAGCCACCGCCACCTCCCCATTATCCAGGGAGTGTGTGATTTTGTCAACAAGGTTATTGAGTGCTAACTCAGTAGATTTGCCAGTTTGGTAGGCATACTGGTGGATATTAAGGGGGTTTAAGATGTTCCCCCTAATGTGCCCGTCCAGTATTTTTTCCAGTCCCTTCAGGAGGAATGAGGTTACACTGAGAGGTCTCAGTGATTTGGGTAAGGTCATTACGTCCCAGTTTGGAAATGTATACCCCCCTAATCACCGTCCAGCTGGATGGAATATAGTTCCAAGCCAGACTGGCTCTATACAGTCTGAATGGGAGGAGAGCCTCCAGTTCATTCTGTAGTAGGACCGGAATCATGCCATCCTCCCCTGGCCCCTTGAATGGCTGGAAATGTTTAACAGCACACTCTACCGCAGAGGCTGTAACTATTTTCCGGGCAACCCGCCAGTCTTCCCTTTGAGGGCGTTTAAATCGACCCCCCGGCTGGCAGGACATCTTCACTGCTCAGGATCAGACAATCTGGGAAGTGTGTGTTTGTATGTGCTAAGAGCTCTAACGTTTCTTTCCGTGATTCTGTAAAGGAACCATCTGGTCGTTTTATCGATCCCAGTTCCTGGACACGGACGCATGAGAGGATCCTGGCGCTGCTGGGCAAATTAGCGATGTCCCCGCAGAACCTCTTCCAGAGCTCCCTATAAGCGTTCCTTATCTTTTTGTTGTAGTGTGTTAGAGCAAATTTATATTGTTCCCAGTTGCCTGTAGTCTTAGCACGGCTGAAGAGACCCCACACTTCTTTTTGTAGTTTTTGGAGGTTCTTGTTCCTCCAAGTAGACCGCCGACTGTATTTTTTTGTCTTTAGTGGACAGTTTTCGTGATATGCTGAGACTATAGCATCCGTTACCTGTTCAGCTGCAATCTCAATCTCTTCACGATCCCTCACTGTGGGGATAGCGGACACAAGTCGGGCGGCGAGGGATTGCTTGTAGCCCTCCTAATCTGTCCTCCTTGAGTCACGATACCCCACCACAGGTCTAGGGCTTATTTCAATCTCAAACAGGATATAGGCATGGTCTGAACATGAGGGTTCAGACGACACCCTCCACTTGAAGATTTTGGTGCTCAACAGCCTTGAGATGCTATTAGCTAGTTCGGGGATGCCCCTTTCTTGCTCTTTTCTTTTTGTCCCTGGATAACGGGGAGGTGGCGGTAGCTGCATTTCTCGACATTGAAGGAGCATTCAACAATGCATTACCTATCTCCCTCTTTGAAGCCACTATAGCTAGAGGGGTGGAACCTGCCATTTGTGGCTGGATCAGAAGCATGCTCTACAATCGGACCGTTATCACCTCGCTGCATGGGGAGGTGGTCGGCTTCAGTGCTGCGAGGGGTTGCCCTTAGGGGGGAGTTCTACCCCCTCTGCTGTGGTCTCTCTTTGTGGACGATTTGCTGGCTATCCTTGGGCTGTTGGAGGTGGAGGTCCAGCCGTATGCTGATGATCTAGTCATAATGGTTAGGGGCAAATATGAGGAGGAACTAGCAAGTACTCTTCAGGAGACACTAAATGTAGTATGGGATTCTGGGAATGGTCTCAGACTTGATGCCTACAAAGATCAGTAGAGATCTGTCTTTCAAGACCATCCTCTCGGAAAGGGAGGACTGGGAACGAAATCAAACGACCCTATTGAGAGCCGATCTCTGCTGGTACTCTGACGGCTCCAAAACCAATATGGGAGTAGGAGCCGGCGCATATGGGGGCAGCACCGATGCTAGACTATCAGCTAGCCTCGGCAAGTACGCAGCCATACACCAGGCAGAAGTGTATGCCATCGAGATGTGTGCAAGGGAAAGTATAAAAAACCAGTGCAAACACAAATCAATAAAGATATATGCAGATAGCCAAGCTGCAATAAAGGCTCTTGGTTCCTACCGGTGTAATTTATAAACGGTATGGAGTTGTAGATCTGCCCTTAACGAACTGGACAGCAGTAATGAGGTGTCGCTGGTCTGGATACCGGGTCACTCGGACCATGATGGCAATGTTGCGGCCGACGGGCTTGCCAGGAGTGGTGCCCAAAGAGACTTTGTCGGACCAGAACTGGTGCTGGGGATAACATCTTGCATAGCAAAACGCACGTTAAAGGCCTGGACAGAAAGAATGACAATCCAAGTTGCGGTGCTATCGGGGCGGCAAGGCCGCGGACGAGCCCTGAGGGAACAAAAAAAAAAAATGACAATCCAATATTGGCAAAATCTTCCAGGATTAGCTCAGTCTAAGGCCTTCATAAATGGCCTGTCTGAGTCAAGCGCTAAAAAACTTCTAGAGTTAAACAGACAACAACTGAGTACTCTAGTCGGCCTGTGTACAGGACACAGCCGCTTGCGGCACCACATGCACCGTATTGGGATCGGTCAAGGAGCGAGTGCCGGCTGTATATGGAAAGCGACGAGACAGCAGAGCACGTGCTGTGTTCCTGTCCGGCAGCGGACAGGACTAGATAGCTGCTCTTTGGCAAGATAAAGCTTGCTCCAGAGGATCTGGATCAACTTTCGCCCACGAAGATTATCGACCTCTGCAGGAGGCTGGCTTTGTTTGGGCGAAATATAAACTATTAGACGTGAGCCACAATAGACCGTATGGTCGCGGTGGAGAAACCGGTATGGCCCACTCAGAAACAAACCTAAGACCTAAACATGAGGGTTCAGACGACACCCTCCACTTAAAAATTTTGGTGCTCAACAGCCTTGAGATGCTATCAGCTAGTTCGGGGATGTCCCTTTCTTGCTCTTTTCTTTTTGTTATAGAGAAACGAAGACTTCTTGTGAAGCCGTCTGTATTCGGTCATTTAAGGTATTGAAAAATTCGCATTAGCTGATCCCAGCCATATTAATAAAATTGTTAACACAAATACTAATTATATAATATGTTGCTTCACATCGCAGCAGCTTAAATAAATTTACTGTAATTCCCGTCTATTCATTTTGAATTAAGCCCGTAAACATGTCACAAAAAAAAAGATATTCTGCATGGAATGTTACCTACCGACTTTTATTTTTAAATATATATTAACACGCCTGTGTAACGAATATTACTAACAACTAACATTACTAATTGCCCCCACTAACACAGTGCAAGGAAAAGGCCGATCCCGTATCACAGACAGACACCATCATCTCCATCGTCAGTCAGCAGTTACAGCAGTGCCAGTCCATGGTGCACAAGAAGACGGTCAACTAGCAGATCAATAACACATTCATCCAGATCATGCTCCCCTCTTTCCCCCTAATGCTTCACTGTCACTATCTATTAAATCAAGTGCAATAAATCTAGTCGCAAACTTAGGGAAAAGTTATGTATAGTAAAATAATTACTGTAAAATATCTAGGTTATATTATGTAGTTACACTTATTACGGGATGCTTTTCATATTCAATGACTTTGTTTCAATACTCAGATAAGAAAATGAGGGATAAAAAATCTCAAATAACAATTAAATAATAAGAGGTTATCAATAATATCTTAACATAAGAAATGGACTAGACTAGAAGAAACTCATATGAAAGTGACCTGAAACTTCAAATGTCAAATTTAAGCTTTTCTTTACATTAATTTGTTAAGACACTTACTGTATATAAAAGATAGATAACACATTTTCATTATTTATACTAAGCTAATGGCACTTGAGGCATGTTATTATTTTTTTAAGATAAATGTTATCAGCAATCTTGTATGAAAAGATACGCGTGGTTTTTGGTATGATGCTGGCTTGACTTTATATGTAAAATGAAGTACATTTAAAGTTACCTCATGTTTGTAAAATAAAATTGATGCAGAAAAATCACCTGTGGTAGAAAAATGCAATTGGTCACTTGTGAAGTCAGCGGTACGACACTTCTAAAGGAGACAGGCTCGAATGTGTTTATCCATTTAAGTTTCGTTCTTTTATAATAATAAAGGTCCATTCCTCTAAACTGAATCCAATTAATGCAGGAGTCCCTCAAGGTTCCGCTTCAGCCCCTACTTTGTTTCTTCTCTAGCACATCCAACCCAATTCACATTTACGCGGACGACAGCACCCTCCACTCCAATATACAATATTCTAAGCCTGTCTCTTTAGCCCAATTAGATGAGGATCGCAGACTCATGGAGGGTTCTGTCTCCGTGGATCTCCAAAAAATATTAGACTGGGGAAGTAGAAATCTTGTACAATTCAATCCCACCAAATCTCAGTCTTACTTTCTATATCATAAGAGATGCACCAGTCTTAGACCCATCACAATGAACAACCAAGTTATTCAAAGTAATGAGTCCTTTTCACTTGTTGCCATTTCTGTGGACCGAAATCTCATTGGCACCAACATGTCACATCAATTGCAGAAGCGGCTGCTAAGAAATTAAGTTTTCTCTTCTGGACTCGTAAATACTTTTCACCAGCTAATCTCTATACCTTATATACTTCACAAATAAGGCCAAACCTCGAATACTACTCCCACATCTGGGGTGCCGCTGCCACTTCTACGCTCACTATCCTGGACTCTATTCAGAAGAGAGGTATACGTCTCATCAGTGACCCTACCCTCACCCAAAGGCTGCCATCCCTTGTGTGCCGTTGGTAACCTCTCTCTCTCTCTCTCTCTTTTACAGCTATCTGCACGGGCACTGCTTGGAGGAGCTTTCTTCCATAGTTCCTCCACCTGCTGTCCCCAACAGATCTACCAGGGGAACAGAGCGAATGCACCCTATAACTGTCCAGGTCACTAGACATAGAACATCTTGTTATGTCCGCTCTTTTGTCCCGAGGACTTCTAAGTTGTGGAATTCCTTGCCGGCACATGTTTTTCCTTCTCCTCCGAACCTTCAAGTCCAGAATTAACAAGTTTCCTCCTTGTCGACACCCACGGTACGATAGTATTTAGGCTGTACGCCCTCGTGGTGTGTTGTTGAAATATAATATATATATATATATATATATATATATATATATATATATATATATATATATATATATATATATATATATATATATATATATATATATATATATATATATATATGTGCTATGCAACGAAGCTAGAGCTTGTGCTGACACCTTTAGTACAATTTTAAAGTATTTATATATAATGTCTGCAGTCCAAAATTTTGACTAGACATTTTTTATTTTGGAACAGGTACAAATATAAACCGGTTACAAACAAAATTTCAAATTGTTCTAAATAAGCACAAGGTCTGTAAATATAAACTCGTACTGAACACATAGCACATGTCAACTTGTCGCACCTCCATGCAACGTGCTTCCAATGTTGCCATATAAAACGCTGTGTTGTCAGTCTCATTACTTCATTTACAGACCTCCTAGGTAAATTTTTGCAACTTACCAATTTCAGATTTATTTGTGTTTCTTCCAGAGAAAAAAATAAGCATAAGTTATGAAACGAAATTAACAATACAGCGGCATTTAATTTTACAGTTTTAATAATTGTGGCACAGTTAATTTAGATCAAGATTTAAATAATCGAGAAGGTGGTTTTACCTATACGTCAACCAAAAGCCACGTGTAAAGTTTCAGTATATAAATATAAATGGAAAAACAATTTGTTACAGTAGGTAGAAGTTTTTATGTAAAAAAGGATACAAAACATCTACAATCATTCCACTAATATTTGTAACAAACTACAAGCAATAATACTCTCAATGTGAATAGGTACTCTTTACTAATCATAGACTTTTGTATCTTTTTGTATGTTTTCAGTATGAAAATAAAATGGCAACTTCAAGCAAAACATAAATATAGTGCATACAGGCTTGGAGCCTACTTCTCTGTGGGGTTTTGTTTCGGTGGGTGAAGGACGTAGCCAGCGCTAACTGGAGCAAGTGGCCCTTTTGAATTCTTGATGTTCTAGGATGTTCTTCAACTTTCTGTAACCGGTTACGCTGCTTGACAGTATTCTCAGACAGATAAAAGTTGAATTAGTACAAAATCATGTCAACTACAAATAACTGTTTGTTGCTATGTCATGTTTTGATCAAAAAATTGTTTAAAAAATGAAAATCAGCTGAAACAAAAATGATGAATGACACCGTCAAAATGTCTACGTGATGTATGTCAATATTTAGCATTATCTTACTACAACTTTTTGAAAAAATAGTTTGATTTATTTTGTTTCAATTAGGTCAAACCTCTATAAATTTTAACACCTGATACAAAGAACGTATTTCTGCATTTAGAAATAACCACGCTGACAAATCTACATTTTCAAAACATATTATTGATACCCAACATAGACCGACAGTAAATAACCGCATAAAACCACAATATTTTTGTAATGACAAGCATAAACTAGACATTTTTAAGCTTTAGAAGTAGAAAAGCACAAACACGACAATAGCTACCTTGTTTTAAATGAGTCAACTGATCTCATGGATTCCGCTTTTTTGGATATTCTTTTTCATAATTAAATAAATGAAACAAAATAAATCTACTATGTGAAAACTGGAACCTGTGATGAGCACTAATAAGTACACTTGGAGAACCCAAATCACCACAACACATATTTCAGAGACCTTACGAAAATATCGTCGACATAACATTTTTGCAGTGTTTGACACAAATATATGTAAGGTTGAAGAATTTACTGAAAAACTAAATAGTCAATTTGATTCAATAAAATTTACCCAAGAAATAGAAATCAACAATACACTTTCGTTCCTAGATGTACTAGTTATTAAAAATAAAAATAATGGCTTGCTTGAATTCGATGTCTACAGGAAGGAAACGGTTACTATTAGTTATATTCCTAACGACTCACATCATACGTTTGCACAAAAAACGGGTAGTTTAAATTTCTTAGTAAATAGATTGATCAAATTTCCGTTAAGTAAAATTAGATTTAATACAGAATTAAAATACATAAAAAATTTGGCGAGATATAACGGTTACTCGGCTGGTTTAATAGACAAATTGGTTAACAAACACAGAACAAAGAAAATGATATCTGAATGTACGACATTTAAGAAAGATAAAATAGAGAATAAATTTGTGTGGTTACCTTATGAACCACGAATCACAAGGGGTTTCGAAAGTATTTTTAAGAAATCCGATTTACATTTGACTTTTTCGACGAAAAGTAATTAAAAAAAATTGTTGGGTAATACAAAAGACAAAGACAAAGTCACTGAAATGTCCGATATTTATGAGATTAGTTGCAAAGATTGCAATCTTAAATACGTGGGTCAAACTAGGAGAAACATAGCCACCAGATTTCGTGAACATCTCGCACATTTACGTAATGGTATGGTGGACAAATCGTGTGTGGCACAACGTATATGGGATAATAATCACCACATTGACAAAGAAAATTTGAAACTTGTCAAAAATGTTAGACATCAAACTATGCTTGATTCATTAGAAAGTATTTTTATATCAAGGTCGATTAAGAACAAAACTTCATTGAATCGTGCGGCACCTTTAATTTCAAGCCCATTATTTTCACTTTGCATTTGACAAAATAGAAAATTTACGTTTTGGAAAGAGTAACGGTGTAATAGAGTGGTGGAAATGGATTGGTTTTAGTTGAAGACAGAAAGAAGGAATGTTTTAAAATAAATTATTGTCTATTGATCAAAATTTGAAGTCTGCCAAGAAAAGTGTCATTGTAAAGAAATTTGGAATATCCACGTTTGGATGAAAACTGACTAAATTGCGCTGTTTGCAAGCACAAGTAGAATACTTATTTGTAAGGCGCTTTGTACTATTATTGTCACAATAAACTATTACTATTACTTAAACACTCCTAATTTGTTTGGTAGAATAATAAATTACTGTCAATAACTCGGCCGGTCTATACATATACTAATCTCTATGCTTGTCTCGACTTAAAGATCCTTTCGTTTTCTTTGTATTTATGAAGTCATTATAAATACTGTTTACGAAGAATTAAAATCAATAAAAATATAGTTTTTATGTAGTATTTTAGTTGAATTATTTATGCTTTGTTAGAGTTAACATTGTGAGCCAAACACCCGGGGTTAGTTTTCTATATAAAAAAGATGAGCGGAGGTTATGGCGTCATCCGCCATTTTTGTGTCATTTTATTTTCATTTTTAAAGATTTTCTTTATCAAAACATTACAACATAGCAACAGATCTTTATTTGTAGTTGTCATGATTTCATTCTAATTCAATTTTATCTGTCTGATGATACTGTCAAGCAGCGAAACTAGTCACAAAAACATTGAAGAACATCCTAGAACAACTAGAATTCTGAAGTGGCACTTGCTTCAATTAGCTTACACGCTGGCTACGTCTTTCACCTACCGAAACGAAACCCAACAGTGAAGCCAGAGAAGTAGTCTCCAAGTCTGTATGTATTATGAACCAGTTTCACCAAGTAAGGGCAACAACAATCAATGAATTAATATAGTGTCCATTAAAATTTTTACTTAAATTTGGCCATGACAGGGTGCTACTTAATTACAGATTAATTCTTGATGAATGTATTGTTGCCAGATTTAAAAGTTTGAATGGCAAGTAATTAACCATTGTTAAATACAAAATATGCAGTCAGCAACAAAGTTCGAATTCTGTTCACCAAATTTAGCAATTTTTGTTTAATGGAATAATAATACTTTTTCATTTTGCATGCATTTTCTTAAAACAATGTTTTACAAGAAAAAGCAATTTTTACAAGCAAAAGCAATTAATGCAAATCTAACAAACACAGCAAACAACCGATCTCCTTAAGGCCACTTTTAGCTACTGGGGTTATTTGTCATTCCACACATTCAGGGGAACCATATTATATGACTCTCTTAATGTAGCCAAATGTCACGTCATTAAATTAGTGATGCGCATGAATGAATTAACGAGATTCCCACTGCCCCTACCATATTACGATTTAAACAGAAAGGTGGTGGGATCTTAGGACCCCACGGTCATAACTAGTCCATGTCCCTACCATATTGAGGTTTATAGGTGGGAAACCAGGCCGTGATATCCTAGGATGCATCGGTCAGCCGAATTTATATCCCTACCATATTATATAATTAGATTAGTAGTTTCCTATTGATTGGCTAATTTTGAGTATAAATTGAAAGCTCTCTGACAAAATCTGGTAAATGATAGGAGAACTAATTTTAAACACTTTTTATTATATTAACATGTGCCCGATTCTTTTTTGTTTTAAGTCGGTAAAAGGGCAAACAGTTGCTTATAAACTAATAATGAATCTAAATCTTAAAATAACTGTTCGAAATGTGCCCGCCTCACTGATGGATCAACAATTGGTGTATGATCTCTGGATCATTCCGAATATTATTTGCTACATCTTCTCTTGTGCCAAGTTCATGGCATCGTGGCTGTTTCATGTGTCCGCATGAATAAAAATCTAAAGGATTCAAATACGGAGAGCGAAATGGCCATATTATTTGTAAAATATGTAAATTTCCTATTAACAGAAAGTCGACTACATTTTCTTCGACCTGTACATCTACTACATGAAAATGAATGGCCTCTCGTGAAACGGAATGACCTGTTTTTCGAGATCTATGAAAGTATGCACTAATAAAAGCTGGTGTCTAATGAAAACCTTCCTCTAGACACTAGACATTTTAATGTGGTTGTACCAAATGAATTTGAAAGAATGAAAAAAATCAAATCTAACACCTATCACATTACTTCGGGAGTGCCGCAGGGTTCCATACTCGGTCCACTACTGTTTAATATATTTATTGACCCAGTTAAACATGTTTTACATGTTCCTTTTTTAATGTATGCAGATGATATTAAGATTTTTGCAATATTTCGAGTGTTGATGACTGTTTGCAGCTTCAGAACTGTCTTCAGATGTTTGATGAATGGTGCTGTCAGAGTGGTCTTTCTATGAATGTTTCGAAGTGTTGTGTAATGTCCTTTACTCGAAATAAGCACTGAATTACAATCAGATACAATATCAGGGGGCTTTCGCTTGATCGCCCCAGGACAGTTAGGGACCTTGGAATTGTTTTTGATGGTACTCTATCTTTTGAACCACACTATGAGCAGGCTGTCAGTTTTGCTTACAAAACTCTTGGGTTTCTGATAAGACACAGCAAAAATTTCTCACTGACTGACACCTACTCCCTGCTCTTTCATTGTCTGGTTAGGTCCCGACTTGAATATGGCTCAGTTGTGTGCGGCTCCTACTTATGAGATACATGTGGCAAGTCTAGAATCTGTGCAAAGGAAATTTCTAAAATTTCTTAGCTTTCGTGAGGATGATCAATATCCTTCTATTGGTTTTCCGCAGGAAAGTATACTTCTTCGCTTTAGTCTGGAGAGTCTGTCGATGCGCAGGCAGTGCAGTTTAGTTATATTTTTATACAAACTGGTTAAATCTATGTTTGATTGCCCTGATCTGCTTCAGAAACTTAATTTCAAGGTGCCTTGTGTTGCAGCACGTTTTCCAGGCACATTCTATCTCCCGACTGCTGGTACGCGATTGCTGCGATCGTCTCAACTTTTCCAGATGTGCAATGATTACTCTGTACTGCAAGACAGCCTAGATATCTTCTCATGTAATATATCAGAGATAAAAAAGTTTTTCAAAGCGATGTAATTTGTGACTCTCTTTTGTGTAATTTGTTTGATTCTTGTTTGTTATTATATTTTATGTATCGGCCCATCCTTAAGTTGGCTTTTAAGCTGTTGGATGGTGTATATATAAATAAATAAATAAAATATAAAAAAAAACTATCGTGGATTTTTAATAAAAAATTTAGCTTAACCGAAAAATACAGATGAAGCAGGTCATCACCTGCGTCATCTGACGAGCCGCCATATCAACAAATCTGTTGTGTATCTCCTTGACTTTATGCGATAAGTTGATAATGCGTGACATAAAACTTCAAATACCTGGTGTTTGAAGAAAAAAAGAATCGCACATATGTTGATTTAATAAAAATTGCTTAAAATTAACTCATATATCATCTACCAAAGTTTGTCATAGAACTTGCAGATCAGCCTGTAAAAATGTTTGTTCTATTGAGGCTATTTAAAAGCTTAAATATATTTCCTTGTAAAAATTACAGTTACAGCCGATTATGCAAAAACCTCGTTGCAAATTATGAAAGTTTAGTGTAAGACTTTGAAATAGCTATAAGTACTTTTCCTAACTTAAAAATTGAATGCTCTATTTTTCCTCACCGTGTTTTCCTTAAGACCAGAAATATTTACTGTTAAAAAACTGAAAGGATTAGAACGAACAAACATCGATATATTTCTGGGTTCGTTGTTTACACACAAGATCGCAATATAGAAAAACTTTTAAAAGAGAACAAAGTCAAAAATGTTTGTATTATTTTGTGATTGTGAAAAACTATGTAACTATGATCTTATTTTTTATATGAATATATATACTATTTATTTATTAATTTATTACACATTATTTTAACTATTTATTTATTAAATACTCTATGGTAATATAACTCATTAAATTATTGTCAACGTTCCAACAAACACGTGTCAAGTTGTAAAAAATACTCATAAAAATCTAGTCAAAACTTATTACAGATAATGTGCAATTTTGAATTTTTTTTCTTGCGTTTTAACGTTCTAGTTAATGACACTGATGTGATAATAACTCTTGTTATTTATTTTTTATTTATTAACTTATTTATTTATTTATCTATTTATTTTAGCTGTAAGTTGTATATTGTTTTACTGTATAATAAAATAAATTTACCTTAATTCTGAGATGTCTCTTTTTTTCTCTGCACCTGAAAAACCACTCTTATATTCTTCACAGCAAGAAGTTTCTGTAAATTAATAAGCTAAATCATAGGCTCCAACAGTAAAATATGATCTTGTAAACTACAATATACAGTTAAATTTTTTATTATATACAGACTGGCCCAAAACATACGCCACAGGCTGTAGCGTCTATATTTTTCGTTATTTCGAATTTCCAACCTGAAAAATAAGTATGACGCATGTGGCTCTAGACACTGGAGTTAGTAATTCCTGTTTCAAGAACCTTTCAAAGGAAAATCTTTACCATTTTACTCCTGTTCAAAATCTCCTGAAGGTTGATCTTCCAACTAGATTAGAGTTTTGCCGTTTCTGCCTAGTACCCTAACCCAGACTTTCCATATTATTGTCAATGAAATTGAAAATCGTTTTATCATACATTTTTTTTATCATGTGCTCTCTTTTTGAAAAAAACTTTTAAAACGACCATAACGCACCTGCTGTGTCCAAACTTTCTTCCTATATGGCAGTGTGATAAACAATGTCTAAAGGTAGAAGAAAAATTCATAATATTAAGTATACCAAATGTGAAAACTATGTAGAACCATTTTTTCACCTTTTGTAAGATAAGATCTACTTATTGACTGAACTAAAGAGGCATTCTTATCGGGTTTTTTTTACACAGAGCAACTAATTTTTTATTTTATTTGAACAACACACCACGAGGGATCACAGCCTAAATACTATCGTACCGTTGGTGTCGACAAGGAGGAAAGAGGCAACTTGTTAATTCTGGACTTGAAGGTTTGGAGGTTCCGAGAAGAAGAAAAAACATGTGCCGGCAAGGAATTCCACAACTTGGAAGTCCTCGGAACAAAAGAGCGGGCGTAACAAGATGTTCTATGTCTGGTGACCTGGACAGTAAATGGGTGCATTCGCTCTGTTCCTCTGGTAGATCTGTTGGGGGCAGTAGGTGGAGGAACTATGAAAGAAAGCTTCTCTGAGCAGTGCCCGTGCAGATATCTATAAAAGAGACAGAGGTCACCAACGGCACGTCGGTGGGCAAGGGATGGCAGCCTTTGGGTGAGGGTAGGGTCACCGGTGAGACGTATAGCCCTCTTCTGAATGGAGTCCAGGATAGCAAGTGTAGAAGCGGCAGCGGCACCCCAGATGTGGGAGCAGTATTCGAGGTTTGGTCTTATCTGTGAATTACATAAGGTATAGAGATTAGCTGGTGAAAAGTATTTGCGAGCCCGGAAGAGGAAACCTAATTTCTTAGCAGCCGCTTCTGCAATGGATGTGACATGTTGGTGGCAATTGAGATTTCGATCCACATAAATGCCAACAAGTGAAAAGGACTCATTACTTTGAATAACTTAATTTGGTGGGGTTGAATTGTATAAGATTTCTACTTCCACAGTCTAATATTTTTTGGAGATCCATGGAGACAGAACCCTCCATGAGTCTGCGATCCTCATCTAATTGGGCTAAAGAGACAGGCTAAGAATATTGTATATTTGAGTGGAGGGTGCAGTCATCCTCGTAACCGTGAACTGGGTTGGATGTGTTAGAGAGGAGGTCATTGATGTGGAGAAGAAACAAAGTAGGGGCTATAGTTGAACCTTGAGGAACTCCTGCATTAATTGGATACAGTTTAGAGGAATGGCCATCCACAGAAATGCTCCAGTTGGAAAGGAAATTTGCTGTTCAGGTACAGTTTTGGTAGTAGGCCATAGGCCGGTAGTTTATTAAGCAGCACTGCGTGCCAGACCTGGTCGAATGCTTTGGATATGTCTATAGCGACAATCTGGGATTCACAGTGTAGTTCCGTGTAGACTTGATCCAAGAATTGGTGACAAAGGAAAGGAGGTCGGCAGTTGATCTGCGCCAACGGAATCCATACTGCCTGTCGTGGATTAGACTGTGTTTTTCAAGAAATTTTTAGTAATTCGGTGTTTATATACTTTTCCATCACTTTAGAAACGACTGAAAGGAGAGAAATAGGCTTGTAGTTGCTAGGAAACGCTTTAGATACTTTCTTGGGGACGGGTTGTACTCGAGCAGTTTTCCAGTTACTAGGGAATATGCCTCTCTTGTAAGATGTCTGAAACAGATGAGTCAGGACAGGAGCAAGTTCTGGTACGCATTTTTTTAAAACAATTGCCGAGATCTCGTCAAGGCGAGAGGCTTTCCTGGTATTAAGAGAAGACAGCATCTTTCGTACCTTTTTAGTTTTTAAAGTGATATCCGTCATTTTATGCGCGACATTGGGGACTGGTTGGTGGTTGAACATTTGGAGGTGGGTTGAGAGTAGAATTGCCGGCGAACAACAAGGCAAAAAGTTCAGCCTTGCCCAGGGCGGTAGAAACAATTTCATTCCCTGAGACAAGAGGTGAGAACGCGCTCTTGCAGAAATTATTCCCAATAGATTTATCAAGAGTCCAGAAGGGTTTGCTGCCGCTGGAGCTTAAGAGGACTTTGTTTTTGATGTGCTTATTAAACGAGTTTTTTGCCTCACAAAGAATGCGGACATAGCGGTTTCTTGCGTCGTTAAATGCTTGACGGTTTTCTTGACTGGGGTTGTGTAGAAGCGTTTTGTGAGCTTTGACCTTTTCACATGATTTAGAGAACCAGGTCTTTTGAGTGGCTGCAGAGGTTTTCTGTGTATGTGGAATAAATAATTCCTTGCTGGCTTGGATAATTTCGGTGACGTTTTGTGAGATGTCAGAGGGGTCAGGATGAGAGAAGCAGACAGACGTCCATAGAAATGAGGAAAAGTAATCTCGCATTTCGTCCCAGTTCGCGGAGTTGTAGTGCCAAACGATACGTGGGTGTGATGACTGTGTGACCTTGGGTTGCATTGCACAGGAAGCAGTGACCATGCCATGGTCTGAGCGACTCAGGGGTCTGTGACTGATATCTTATTGGATTCATGTTTTGTAGTAAGAAGGACATCCAAGGGATTTGAGCTGTGTATTGGGATGCGAGGAAAGTAAATAGGTTGCTGAACCATATTGGCTAAAGAATTTCTGACTGCAAAGGCCTCCCCTACTCTTCCTTGTAGATCGGTTTTTGAAGATCCTAGCCATTCCTTATTATGGACATTGAAATCACCAAGAATAGTGACCTCAGAAATCAAATGGTCGGCTTTTTCAGAAAGGTAGTCAAAGAGCTGGACAAAGTTGTTGTCAGAAGGTGACCGGTAAATGCAACAGATGAATTTAGTTGCAGCCCTGAGAGAGAGTTTTATCCATAGTATGTATTTTCTTCCAGCTTCTAAATTGGGGAGTCTGGTGCAGGGTAGATTGCTACGGACGTACGCTCACACGCCTCAATGCAATCTAAAGGAAGTAAGGCGCTCACACCCCAGGAAATTAAGGTGATTAGTGGCTGTTTTGGCGGTGATTTGAGTTTCGATGAGGAAGAGGAGTTGGGGCCTATTAGCCTGGAGGAAATGGTGGACGGAGTTCAGGTTAGAATTTAGGCCACATATATTCGAGAAAGACATATTTCTGATGTCAATTTATTATGATTTATCTAAACTTACCTCAGTGCAAAAGTTAATAATAATGAAGGTACAGAGTTTTTTTTTTACTTTTTTAGTGGCCTGTAACAATGTATTGTAGTTTAACAGATCATAATTTTCTGCCGGACTCTATATTTTGCCTGCTTCGTCTAGGGATCTACATAATATATAACACCAGACATTCTGAATTATATTTTATATGTATAAAATTCGGTTCTTAAATATGTACAATAAAAAATATAAAGTATATATTTACAAGAGAAATAAAATTAACTTTATAGTAAATATAATAATGGAATATTTTTCTAGTTAAAATATGAGCACTTGATATGTTACATAATAATTTACTTATACGAATGTTGCACCATTATCTAGGTAAATATGTATAATTTATGCAATGTTTTAAAATCATTTTACAGCACCTAAAAACAGTCATAATTTTCTTATAAACAAGAGTATTTATTTCATTACTCTATACAAACTTTAAACAGTTTCAACTTATCCAAATAGAATACTAGACTTTGGTGCCATTTGGTTTATTATGTTCCCCAATCGTCACATGCGTGACGAAAGGACCCCTGTGTTGGTGATTTCTACCACTGGGGTGTCTTGCAGGGGCCTGCTGTTGCCTTGGAAGCGAATTGGAGTTAGCATCTTGATACTGTAAGTCATTTTGTTGTGGCTGAGGAACATTCGAGCGGGCACTCTTATTGTTTAAGAGAGACTGAACACTTTCATACTCGTAGAAATTTGATACAGGTCTTAATTGATTGTCTGCTCTTGTTTGACGTTGTGAGTGATATTGATGTTGCTTTCGACTGAAAATGATTGATCATAAATATCAAACAATCAACTTAGTATAGCGATTTCAGATTCAAGTAAGAAGTACGATACAAATAAATGAAAACCATTTTAATATGTTAAGAACGATAAAAGTTGTAAGTTACTTCACAGTTGAATAAAAGGCTTTGTTTCCAAATAAAAATTTATTTTAAACTTCCCAATGTGTTTCAGTCTCTATGAAGCTATATTCAGGGGAACAATATGTTATATTTTTACAAGAAGTATTTCACTATGCAAGAAATTATCTGAAATTACTTTTTTTTCCTTCCTCAGGGCTCGTCTGCGGCTTTGCCGCCCCAATAGCACTGCAACCTTGAAATGCCTTCTCTTGTCTTCAGTGTTCTAGACAATAATAACAGCAGAGAATAAACTTTAAACATCTCTAGAGAAAACTTAAGAAAATGAAAAAGATAAAATGGACGTGTTTTTTAAAACAGTCAAAATAGAGGTATGTGCACACCAAGAGACAATTTAAAAATTTTCGATTGATGTTTAAAGTTTGTTCTCTGCTGGTTGTTATTCTCTGGAATGTAATGGTTCTTGTAAAAAAACAGAACTTATTTTTTATTTAAGATGGCTTCATAGATGCTAAAAGGCTTTGGGAAGTACAAAATACATTTTTGTTTCAAAGTAAAGCCTTTTTTCTACTATAAAGTATGACAAACCTGGACGTTTTGACGTTTAGGAAATTGCCAAAGTCATCAGGACTGAAAAATGTTACTTTGAAAAAGCACCCAGCCTCTTACTTGAACGCAATTTTTACAAATTTCAATACAAAACTTTTATACAAAAGATACTGAAATTCACAAAAGACTACCTTTAGCAATAGAGAAGAAGCAAGCTTCAAAAATTACGTTTACTCACAAGTCTACAAGTGTTATTAGACAAGTACTTAATTATTTTAATACCTAGTTCTACTTAACTAACATAAATAACAAAAAACCTTACAAAAGGTTACATAACTAATTTATTCAGCTATTTACATCTAAACTATAAAATTCTGACAATCCTCGTTGAAAATCTATTATAATTTATTCAAATAAGACTTCCACACATTTATTGGACTGTAGTTTTGTAAGTTGGGGTGATATGACAACAATGAAGTTATATAACAGATGAACACGTAATAGAGAAGAAAATAACTCTTGAAAAAAACCAGCAAGTGGAATCCATATATACTGAATTTCAAAATGTATTTGATCATGTAAACCAAGACCTGTTGATAGAAATATTGAGGGCTTATGAAGTGGTGGACAGGATGATGATTTGGTTTGAACTCTACTTGAAAGAACTCCATCAAATTGTGAGACTGGGTTTATAAAGGGTTTTTCATTAAGAACGCTCGAACTTTGAAATGAAATAAGACAACCTGTTTAAGTCATGTTGCCACAATTTTTATTTTGTTTTAAAACACATTTGGTGACAAGTGCAATGGAATATAATTTCAGCTAAATGGTCGCCGCGACTCCGCTGAAGGTGGTGTATTGTGGTGGACCAAGTTTGGACAACATTTTCGCATAAATGGGTCTCAATCTCATGAAGAACGTGAGTTGTTGGCCTTGAGGGCAGCAATTGTCTGTCGTTTGTCAGCATAGACTCGAGATTTCACGTAGCCCCCACAGAAAGTAATCGAGCGGTGTTAGATCACATGATCTCGGTGGCCAGTTGTTGTCATCACCACGCAAGATGACGAAGCCCTCGAACTCCTCATCCAATAAATTTAATGTTTCCCGTGCAGTATGGCATGTGGAGCCGTCCTGTTGGAACCATATCTTCGTGAGATCCATACTATTGATTCTAGGCCACAAATAATTTGTTATCATCGTCTGATATCGGTCGCCATTGACAGTGAGCGCGGCAGTGTTTCCATCAACACTACTCTATGTTTCTGCATAAATACTCTTGACAGTTAAACGTTGCGTTACGTTATGCGACAGCCAGCTGTCAAGAACTACGATATAAGAGACACCAGGCGATCTCTCTCTCCCTCCTCGCTACCAACCGCTACAGGAACAACGTCCTCTACGCTCGGTCAGTTATCTGTTATGTACTCATGTACTGTTGTAATTGTTATAGTTAAATGTATCATATAGTTTATTCAGTTAGTGAAATAATAAAGTATATTAAATGTTTACGTATGGATTTAATATCAACAAGTGCAATTAACATCCATATTGGTGACCCCGTGCCGCAAGCCGAAGATGCCGAGCCTAATGTTCCAGCCGAGGTCGCTTAACTTCCACGCACGTGCCCATGCCTACAGAAAACGAATATCTAAACAGGTCAGTCCTTTCTAATTTAAAAATTATCTGATTTTTTTCACAATGGCCGAAGATTCTTCAAGCAGCAATATCATGGCAAGGGTTGTAATAAAATTACCTCCTATATGGAGACGTAACGTGAAAATCTGGCAAATGCAGGTTGACGCCCAGTTTGATATATCGCAGATCAGTTCTGAAAAGACAAAATTCAGTCATGTACTCGCTATACTCGATCCTGATGTCGCAGAGTCAATTTCAGATTTTTTTAATCCAACCATTATCATCAACCCCCTATTCAGATCTAATTAAACGTCTTTTATTAGAATTTGAAGAGTCCGAAAGTCGCAAAATAAATAAACTTATAACAGTAGAATTAGGCGACAGAAAACCATCGCAACTTTTACGCGAAATGAAGTTTTTAGCCGGTAGTCAGATTAAAGAGGATTTCCTTAAAACTTTATTTCTACAACATTTACCAGTCAACGTTCGTTCAATTTTGGCTTCGAGCAACGATTCTCTAGAAAATTTGTCGGTTATAGCAAACAAAATCGTGGAATATTCTGGAGATAAATACAACGTGGCTGAAATTCAGTCACGCGAGCCCGACAAGCTAGCCAAGTTAGAAGCGCAATTAGAGAAGCTAACAGCATCAGTCAACGAATTGCGAACGCATTCCCGATCTACCTCCCGAGAAAGACCCAAGCTTTCTCGAAATTCCATAAACACAAATTCCTCAACCTCCACGTGTTGGTATCATGAACGATTTGGCAACAAGGCCAAGCGTTGCATCCAATCTTGCAATTTTAAAGCTAAACATGTGTCGGAAAAACTAATAAGGCACTGCCTCCACGCGGCAGGAGACGAGAGCCACCTAACACGCCGCCTTTTTATTTTTGATAGACGCTCCAATATGAAATTTCTAATCGACTCTGGAGCAGATATTTCAGTTATTCCACCCACTCACGACCAACGGAAATTTCAATCGAAACGTACCTTGTATGCTGCAAACGGGACCCCTATTCATACCTATGGCGAACAACTATTAGATTTGGATCTAGGTTTACGCCGTAGGTTCTGCTGGCCCTTCACACTTGCCGATATCAAGCAACCAATTATAGGCGCTGATTTTCTAGCAGAGTTTGCTTTACTTGTGGATATGAAACATAGACGTTTAATCGATACAAAGACAAACCTCTCTAAGGCCGGTGCTAACCCACCACCAGGAATTAATTCTAAAATTCATCTCGTAGACCCGACACACCAGTACTTCAAATTGCTACAACAATTTCCTGACCTTTTTAACGAAACTTCTTCTAGCAACCTTCCAGAGGTTGAGTTCTTCCATACTATAAGTACGGAAGGACCACCTGTCACTGCAAAAGCTAGAAGATTGCCCCCGGAAAAGCTAGCTCAAGCAAAGCTAGAATTCCAGCACATGATGGACTTGGGAATTTGTAGAGCCTCCAAAAGTCCATGGTCAAGCCCCCTCCACATGGTGCAAAAAAAGGATGGCTCATGGAGACCATGTGGGGATTACCGAGCACTAAACGCTAAAACAATCCCAGACAAATATCCCATTCCAAATTTGCAGGATTTTAATGCCCAGTTAGAAGGCAAAAGTATTTTTTCAAAATTGGATATCATTCGCGCTTTCCATCACATCCCAGTAGCACCTCAAGATATTCCCAAAACAGCAGTCATAAGTCCATTTGGGTTATTCGAATTTGTTAAAACCCCATTTGGCCTTCGTAATTCAGCACAAACATTTCAAAGATATTTACATTCAATTTTAAGACATCTTGACTTTGCCTACTCCTATCTTGACGATATTCTCGTTGCATCAGCCTCTGAAAAAGAACATCAAGAGCATCTAGCAAAACTTTTTCAGACACTTCAAGACAACGGCATCCGTATCAATTCATCTAAATGTGAATTCGGAGTGGCCGAAATTTCATTTTTAGGTTTTCGTGTAAATAAATTTGGATTATTTCCACTTCCTGAACGCATCAAAGCTATTACCGACCTACCTCTTCCCGATACCATTGAAAAACTCAGAAGATTTCTAGGTCTCATAAATTTCTACCGTCGTTCTCTTCCACGTGCTGCAGAAATTCAGCAACCACTATTCGACCTCTGCCAGAATCCCAAAAAACGCGACAAACGTAAAATCCAGTGGACTCCTCAGACTCGAGAAGCATTCGAACGTTTTGAAAGAGGCACTAAAAAACGCTACACTAATAGCTCATCCGTCTTCTTCGCTACCACTGATTCTCCATGTCGATGCTTCTGATTATGCCGTAGGTGCTTCCCTCCAACAAATACGTGACCAAACACTAGAACCCCTAGGTTTCTACTCTAAGAAGCTTACTTCAGCCCAAAAATCTTACAGCACCTACGATCGCGAACTTCTAGCTGCTTATCAGGCAGTTAAATACTTTAGATATACCCTAGAAGGTCGCCATTTCACCATTTATACGGACCACAAACCTTTGACATACGCTTTTGAACAACGCGTCGATAAAGCATCTCCAACGAAACTACGACATTTAGACTTCCTAGGTCAGGTCAGGTCAGGTGCAATTAACATCCATCTCGTCAATAAATATTTTAACTTGGGCTGGACAAAAACAAAAGTAAAAGGAAAAAAAAAAAACAGTATAGCATGAGAATTATCGGTGAGCATGCTCTTATACAAAGGCATACCATTTAGCTTATACTCATCGATAACAGTCATAAGTCTAAAACAATATGCCTGATCTTAATATACCATATCTGACAACTTCCCTGTGTACTTGGTTATCTTTAAACAAAATATTTCACTGAAAACTGACCAAAAAACTACATTTTTTTTCACTAAAACTAAAGTTCAAGCTTAATTAATAATAGTAATACAAATTTATAACGACAATTTACCAAGTGCAACCGGTGAAATATTTATGAAAATTCACCCCAAAATGTTTCACCATGGTGTCAAACTTATAATGATGCTGGCGGTTGTTTCCAGAAGTGATGATACTATAACAAACAACTGCAGAGACAAACAACCAAAAAGTAAATTAGTTTTCTTTAACTACCGAGTTTAACTATGCTCAATAGTAGGTATAGATAGTTCCTTCTGGAACCACCTCCCACCTCTCGCTAGACTGGGAGGTGTGAGGCGGGAGGTGGTTGCAGAACTGTATAGATTGTGACGTAAGCTCTAAACTGAGATGACGTAATCCAAGATGGCGGCTGTTGGCGTGAAAATTCAAAAAAATTACCTGTCAAACTAAGAGGTTCCGCCATTTTGATTTTTGCAGAGAGTGACGCAAGTAAATATGGCGGTTGACGCAGGCGCAAACTCAACTTTTTAGTTTTTGCTTTGAGCTCTATGTGTGAGGTGTCATTTTACTAGGCTCGATAAGGAGAATTCAAATAGAGCATATGCGTATGCGCAAACCCAACTTTTTCGGTTTTTAGCCTAAGCTTTAATTGTGGGGTGTCATTTTACTCGGCTCAGCAAACAGATTTAAAAAAATGTCTAAAATCAGTTGATGAATAAACCATACATGTTATTTGTCACTGATAAGCAGTTCAGTTTTGTGTTAGTTTCTATAATAAACTTTTGTTAACATTTGTATCTTCGGTGTATCTCATAGTTTTCGATGGTGTCGATACTAAAAATCGCCCACCCTGTATAAATCTCCTTAACATTCAGTAGTTTTCGAGAAAATCTCTAGGGAAAGACTTTTTCTTGCAAAAGTTCAAATTACATACGTTCATTGTATATCACCATATTTAGTTTACGATAAACAAATACAAAAAAATAAGATCTGATATCAAAACAAGTTAGTTTTTGTATTTCTACTAAAGAAAACTACAATCACACACCACAAACAAGTTTTAAGACAGCCAAGAAAATCACAGGTGGTAGTGGCACTAATTCCACTTTGGCATTCACATTTTGCGCTAATAATATTGTTTCACGCTTTCGCTGCTGTTTACTTTGTGTTTTGGTTGTTTTGGCATGTATACAGTTAATAAAATATATCATCCATTAGAAAATAAAACAACAGTTATCGAAGCCAGAAGTCAAAAAGTGAAGTATAACTATTGATTGAAATATGCTAATTTAGCAAATAAAGATTCTTTCCTTGTTAAAAGTGCGATTTTTTCTGACCAGAAAGAGTTAAAAAAATATATCATAAAAAGCTCGGATTTCCAACGCATAATATAGAAAAACACAGAATATAAATTCTAAAGGTCAATACGTTTGGATTTGACATGAATAAAGGAGCAAGAATTCAGGCTTTTCTCCCAGACAATGTTTTTATTTTTTAAACAACCCATTTGTTTAAAAAATGAAGACATTGTCTGGGTGAAAAGCCTTTAATTCTTGTTCCTCTAATCATTCTCTGTTAATTCAGAAATTACATGCATATTTCATATTTCTTATTCAGTTGAAGCGTCTGGAATGCAGGGTCTACTGTCTAATTCTGTTCTAGACATGCCTGATATTTCCGCTGATGAAGTTTCACTAGCCATTCGAAAGATCAAGGCAAATTACATGCATATGTCATATTTCTTATTCAGTTGAAGCATCTGGAATGCAGGGTATACTGTCTAATTCTGTTCTAGACATGCCTGAAATTTCTGCTGATGAAGTTTCACTAGCCATTCGAAAGATCAAGGCAGGGTCTACTGTCTAATTCTGTTCTATACATGCCTGAAATTTCCGCTGATGAAGTTTCACTAGCCATTCGAAAGATCAAGGCAAATATGACTGCTGGTCCAGATAACATTCCAGCTTTTGTATTGAAAGATTGTTCCCCTGCAACTTGTAACACCACTAACCTTCATTTTTAACCTCACTACCCGGCATGCTTCTTTCCCTAGCCTTTGGAGGTTGTCACGTCCTGTATCTGTGTTCAAGGATGTGGACCGAGCCAATATAGATAACTACAGACAGATCATGATCGGGTCTAATTTTTCAAAAGTGTTTGAACTAGTCTTACTTCTTCATATTCAGTATCACATTAAACACCTCATCTCTGATAATCAACATGGGTTTATGAATGGTAGGTCAACAGTCACCAATCTACTGTGTATTACTCAATACTTGTCGGGTGTTTTGGATGTGGCTAAACAGGCTGATGTAATACATCTTGATTTTAGAAATGCATTCTTCTGCGTAAGTTTTTATGCTAGCGATTTTCTGACCATCTCATTGAGCTGAATTCGCTGTTCCCCTGGTAGATCTGTTGGGGGCAGCAGGTGGAGGAACTATCGAAGAAAGCTCCTCTGAGGTGTGCCCATGCAGGCACGTCGGTGGGCAAGGGATGGCAGCCTTTGGGTGAGAGTAGGGTCGCCGATGAGACATATAGCTCTCTTCTGAATGGAGTCCAGGATAGCGAATGTACAAGCGGCAAAGGCACCCCAGATGTGAGAGCAGTATTCGAGGTTTGGCCTTATTTGTGAAGTATATAAGGTATAGAGATTAGCTGGTGAAAAGTATTTGTGAGCCCAGAAGAGGAAACCTAATTTCTTGGCAGCCGCTTCTGCAATTGATGTGACATGTTGGTGCCAATTGAGATTTCGATCCACAGAAATGCCAACAAGTGAAAACGACTCATTACTTTGAATAACTTGTGGTGGTGGTACTGATGTCTTATAGCATTCAAGTTTTGTAGTAAGAAGGAGATCCAAGGGATTTGAGCTGTATGTTGGGATGCGAGGAAAGTAAATAGGTTGCTGAACCATATTGGCTAAAGAATTGCTGACTGCAAAGGCCTCTGCTGTTCTCCCTTGTGGATCGGTTTTTGAAGATCCTAGCCATTCCTTATTATGGACATTGAAGTAACCAAGAATAGTGACCTCGGAGGAAGGATATTCAGAAATCAGATGGTCGTTTTTTTCAGAAAGGTAGTCAAACAGCTGGACAAAGTTGTCAGAAGGTGACCGGTAAATGTAACAGATGAATTTAGTTGCAGCCCTGAGAGAGAATTTTATCCAAAGTATGTCTTTTCTTCCAGCTTCTAAATTGGGGAGTCTGGTGCAGGGTAGATTGCTACGGACATATGCGCACAAACCTCCATGCAATCTAAAGGAAGTAAGGAGCTCATACCCTGGGAAATTAAGGTGATTAGTGGTTGTTTTGGCACTGATTTGGGTTTCGGTGAGGAAGAGGAGTTGGGGCCTATTAGCCTGGAGGAAATGGTGGACTGAGTTCAGGTTAGAATTTAGGCCACATATATTCGAGAAGGATATGTTAAATCTTGATGCCGGCGCCCCCTGTACACCCCTCTCCCGGAGATCCGAATGGAGGGGTATTTTATCTCCGGAATATTTTATACAAGGAGGAGCTATCATCATTTTTGTTTGTAAGGGAAACCGACTCATACACCAGAACTGGAAACGTCCGTTGGGACTTCATCCGCCCCTTGATGTATGGGGTGGTACCTCCTCGAGCGTGAAAAAATTCTTTACTATCACGTAAAGGAAAAGTCCACCACCACCTGCCCCCGATTACGCCTTTTACGACAGGCCGGAGTTACCTTGAGCCTATTCTTTTAGTTAGTCCCCGGACCCACAGGGGAATATAATAGATACACTGCTTGCCTAGTAGAGAATTTAATTAACAAACAGAAAATGTTAGCGGAATCAACGACTTTTAGAAGAGAGAAAGCCGAAGAAAGCTTTTGAAAGTATATATATTGCTAAATATAGTAATAATAAAAAGTGTATTAATTTGGCTCCGCCGCCTATGGGTAGTCTACTGATAGACCACTTTATAAGAAAGACTGGCAGAAGCACGTCCAACAGATAATAAAAGAAAAAGGTATTTCTGCCAAACGAAATATATAAATGTTTTGTGTCGCAGAACCTCCCTAAAACAATAGGGATCGACTGCCTGCAGAAGAATATAAATAGGGTTGTAGATGTAAGATATTTAGAATTATTTATCCTCTGATGACGCTAATTTGGTTTGTGAAACGATCGTCAGGTTTTAAAAAAATGTGCTGTATTGATTTGGATTCTCCACGTGTACTTATCAATTATTTTTTGTCTTATTCTTTAATTGATGATTTTATTCAAACCAAAATTTAAAAAATCGTATGATGTCAGATTGAGAAAGCTTTAAAATGAGGTGTCACTTATCATAGGGCGCCATTTAAAATTTAAGGGTACTTTATGCCCCTGCCCAAGGGGTAGATTCCAAGACACCAAAACATATGCAATCATGCGTCCCCTTTGAAAACAAAGTCGACGTATGTATCTCGGCTTTATTTTCTTTTTTTTAATTCCGCTATTCTCCAGGCGGGAAGTTTTAATCGGCAAACCCTGCATACAGCCGGCCACAGATAAATGATTAAATTCCCCGCCTGAAAACTAGTAGTTTAAAAGTCAGCATATGCGTGCATTGTGAGCAGGCCAAAGTGAAATACATGTCGCTAGCCGCTTGTAAGAAAACCTACTACCTAATATTTACTAAAGAAAAAAGAAGGTGTAAAAGACCAAAATAAAATAGACACACATTCACACAAACACATATGAATCATGCAGTTAGTATAAAAGAGAAGGATCATGCTTGAAACGGTGGTGTGTACTAGAAACACGGTGCATACCTTTCTTCCTCCACCTTTAACCTTTGTTGTTGAACTTGCAAACGCATCTGAACTATCTGACTGTCAGACAGTGGATCTTTGCGGCTATAGGGACACAAATACAATAAAATGACAATCATGTTGAGGGTTAAACACAAAAACAATGTTACTACACACAATTTTGTTTGGTATGACATCCAATTACCTTAGATATCAATCAACTACAACTTATATTACACTAGAGAGACTTTATTTAAATAAAAAAAAAGGTAAAAATTCATCTGAAATTTATGTACTTAGCAATTTTATAATACAAATAATACCTTTAATTTTTACTATTAGGCTGTGGCTAAAGATATGTATCAATGCTAGAGGTGTGCGAAGCTTTGACGTTTGGAACCGAGCCAGAACTTGAACCAAAGCCAAACTTAAATCGGACCTTCTGTTCGAAAAATTGTACGCTCTGGGCGATGTTAATGTAGTTCGAAGTTCGAAATTTGAAGTTCGTTGTTGAAAAACACTTCAAAAATAAACATTACAGGCATTCGAAGCTGCTAAAGGTAGCGAAGTTGTAACAGCCCCATTAACTCGGTAGCGGCACGTTAAACTTTGTATCGGCTCCATTTAGTCGGTAGCGTAATTTCAGGAGATTTTACTAATGCGTATTATTGACAGTTGGTGGGTCATCTTGGGACCTGACAGAGCCATTTAGCAATCACATAATTATTTGTTTTATATATCCTACCATCTCAAAGTCTGTCGGTTATGATAGCAGTGTAAAACCGATCGCCATCATAATGTTGTTACTGAAGAAGGTGTTGGGACGCTAGGATATATAAAAAAAATAATTCTGTGATTGCTAAATGGCTCGGTTGTGTCCCACCTACTATCAAAAATATGCACTAGTGAAACCTCTTGAAATTACGCTATTGACTCAATGAGACTGATAACGAGTTTGAAGCGTCGCTACCGAATTAAAGGGGCCGCAACTTCGCTACCATTGACAATATTCAATGTCTGTAAAGTTAAATTTCGAAGTATTTTTAAGCAATGAAGTTTGGAGAATTACATCTTTCGAACTTTGAACTACTTCAACATCGCTAGTGCGAACATATTTTCGAACCGCAGGTTCGGTTCGAGTTCGATTCGAAATTTCGAAGCTTCGCACACCTCTAAGTTTGCACACCTCTAACCAATGCCAGTTTAAACCATACCAACCAACCAACCTAATAAGCAGCATAATGTCAATCATCGAACTTTATAATTTTGCTAACATTAGCTATTTGATTGTCTAACATACCTAGTGAATTGGTTAAATTTATAATTAATTTCAAATTTCTATGCATTTCTTGCGGCACTCTAAAATTAATAATAATAATGCCTATTACTTTTTTGAAACATATGTTAACTAGAAAAATATGTACGCAATATTTATGTTGTAAAACATTTTACAATTCACACAGTTGATTGTATCCAAGATAAATTATTGATAATATTGATCACCAATCTGTGGTGTTTTAATTTTGATATGAAATATGAAGTTTTCAAGTGAACTAATATATCTAAACGAATTTCATCGACTTTTATTTTAAAATCCTAAACCCTAAAGAATATATATATATATATATATATATATATATATATATATATATATATATATATATATATTAAAAAAAAAACTTTTGGAAAAGTTAAAATAACCTGATTTATTTATATTAATACAACATACTTTATATAAGTATACACGCCCTTATAAATGGCCACAGATGCATATTATCATAAAGCTAATTAGCTCATAGAGCTTCACAAGATAAATTGTAGTGTTTCTTTGTGTACAATTAAACAATAGGCACGTTTTAAATATTATTTATTAACAACTTCATAGTTACTTGGGAACGTATTACATAATAGTGTCTATATTTATTAACTGTCAACTATGTCAATGTCCGTTCTTGCTTGGCTCCCGCTTCACTTGTCACCTGTTGCCGTGCTTTTTTTAAATTATTTTTTAAAATTTAATTTCAACAACACACCACGAGGGCTTACAGCCTAAATACTATCGTACCGTGGGTGTTGACAAGGAGGAAAGAGGCAACTTGTTAATTCTGGACTTGAAGGTTTGGATGTTCGGAGGAGAAGGAAAAACATGTGCCGGCAAGGAATTCCACAACTTGGAAGTCCTCGGGACAAAAGATCGGGCATAACAAGATTTCCATGTCTGGTGACCTGGACAGTAAAAGGGTGCATTCGCTCTGTTCCCCTGGTAGATCTGTTGGGGGCAGCAGGTGGAGGAACTATGGAAGAAAGCTCCTCTGAGCAGTGCCTGTGCAGATATCTATAAAAGAGAGAGAGGTCACAAACGGCACGTCGGTGGGCAAGGGATGGCAGCCTTTGGGTGAGGGTAGGGTCACCAATGAGACGTATAGCTCTCTTTTGAATGAAGTCCAGGATAGTGAGTGTAGAAGCGGCAGCTGAACCCCAGATGTGGGAGCAGTATTCGAGGTTTGGCCTTATTTGTGAAGTATATAAGGTATAGAGATTAGCTGGTGAAAAGTATTTGCGAGCCCGGAAAAGAAAACCTAATTTCTTAGCAGCCGCTTCTGCAATTGATGTCACATGTTGGTGCCAATGGAGATTTCGATCCACAGAAATGCCAACAAGAGAAAAGGACTCATTACTTTGAATAACTTGGTTGTTCATTGTGATGGGTCTAGGGCTGCTGTATCTCTTATGAGAAAGAAAGCAAGACTGAGATTTGGTGGGGTTGAATTCTGCTTCCCCAGTGTAATATTTTTTTGGAGATCCACGGAGACAAAACCCTCCATGAGTCTGCGATCTTCAACTAATTGGGCTAAAGAGACAGGCTTAGAATGTTGTATATTTGAGTGGAGGGTACTGTCGTCCGCGTAACCGTGAACTGGGTTGGATGTGTAGTAGGGGCTAAAGCTGAACCTTGAGGAACTCCTGCATTAATTGGATACAGTTTAGAGGAATGGCCATCCACGACAACAGAAATGCTTCGGTTGGAGAGGAAATTTGCTGTCCAGGTAAAGTTTAGGTGGTAGGCCATAGGCCGGAAGTTTATTAAGCAGCGCTGCGTGCCAGACCTGGTTGAATGCTTTGGATATGTGTAGAGTGACAATCTAGGATTCACAGTGTAGTTCCATAGACTTCTTCCAAGAATGGGTGACAAAGGAAAGGGGGTCGTCAGTCGATCTGTGCTGACGGAATCCATACTGCCTGTCATGGATTAGACTGTGTTTGCTTGCTGCTTGATGCTTGCTCTAGCCAGTATCTGTCAAAAGTCTACAGTGTTGCCAAACATCACAGAAATAATTTATGAATATTTACATATTATTTTCTACCAAAAGTACTTCTTTCTGAAAAATAGAAGAAAGCCTTTTGCAGAACTGAGCCATACCGTTGCATAGCAAGTATTCTATTGTTTCTGCTGCTACAGTGCAGTGTATGTAGTTTTCACTGCCCACCCTACCCATCTTAATGAGGTGATACCTTACTAGGGGGTGTCTTGTGATTATTCTCAAGTCATTCCTGTTCAATCCAAGAAACAGTTCAGACTTCCCTGTCGATTTGGTGATGAACCGTTTGCCTGCCTTAAGCCTGGCATTTTCCTCCAGTATGATACTATCATATCATATATCCCAAGTATCAATTTCATTTCTTACATGGCTTTTTGTTAGTCCACAATAGGGCTCTGGACTATAGAATGATGTTGTTGCTGCCCTTTTTGTCTGTTTCGTTGCCTTCAATGCCCTGATGCACTGGTACCCACATCAAAGTTACTTCGTTGTTCGTAGCCAGTTGCTTAATAAACCTGGTTGCCATTTACCTTGTTTCAAAGCTAACACAATGGAAGTTTTTTTACTGTTCTATTAGAAGAATATTACTGTTTTTATAAAAACTTTTAAGTTAGCGATAAATTTGTGCCCAGAAAATTAATTGGTTCATTTTGTATCTGTTTTGTGCGCTCCCTGTGGGATATGTACAGCTTATGCTGGAAGTAATTTAGTCACCTGTTAGAAAAACCTGCCGCCGAAATGTTTAGTACAGGGCTTATTTCTAAAATAAGGTCCACTTGTGTATGAGATAATCATAATAATGATTTATTCAACCCAACAGATAACTCCAATTACAGGGTTAATTGAAAAAAGCACAATTTGTAGCAAACAAGAAGTAAACAAATAAGATAACAATGAGTAATAAAAAATATATAAAAACAGAACGGCGCAAGAAACCACTATGTCCGCATTCTTTCTGAGGCAAAACACTCGTTTAATATCCACATCAAAAACAAAGTCCTCTCAAGCTCCAATGGCAGCAAATCCTTCTGGACTCTTGGGACTTATTGGGAATAATTTCTGCAAGAGCACGTTTCCACCTCTTGTTTCAGGGGATGAAATTATTTCTACCGCCCTGGGCAAGGCTGAACTTTTTGCCTCGATGTTCGCCGGCAATTCTACTCTCAACCCACCTCCAAATGTTCAACCACCAACAGTCCCCAATGTCGCGCATTAAATGACAGATATCATTTTTAAAACTAAAAAGGTATGAAAAATGCTCTCTTCTCTTAATACCAGGAAAGCCTCTGGCCTTAACGAGATCCAAGCAATTGTTCTCAAAAAATGCGCACCAGAACTTGCTCCTGTCCTGACTCGTCTGTTTCAGAAATCTTACAATAGAGGCATATTCCCTAGTAACTGGAAAACTGCTTGAGTACAACCCGTCCCCAAGAAAGGATTCAAAGCGCTTCCTAGCAAATACAGGCCTATTTCTCTCCTTTCAGTCATCTCTAAAGTGATGGAAAAGTATATAAACACCGAATTACTAAAATTTCTTTAAAAACACAGTCTAATCCACGACAGGCAGTATGGATTCCTTCAGCGCAGATAAACTGCCAACCTCCTTTCTTTTGTCACCCATTCTTGGAGCAAGTCAATGGAACTACATGGTGAATCCCAGATTGTCGCTCTACACATATCCAAATCATTCAACCAGGTCTGGCACGCAGCGCTGCTTAATAAACTTCCGGCCTATGGCCTACCACCAAAACTCTGTACCTGGACAGCAAATTTCCTCTCCAACAGGAGCATTTCTGTTGTCGTGGATGGCCATTCCTCTAAACTGTATCCAATTAATGCAGGAGTCCCTCAAGGTTCAGCTTTAGCCCTTACTTCGTTTTTTCTCCACATCAATGACCTCCTCTCTAACACATCCAGCCCAGTTCACAGTTACGCAGATGACAGCAACCTCCACTCAAATATACAAAATTCTTTATATTAATTGCCCCTAACTTTTTACACTTGATCTCATTCGAGATTGCATGGGCGGCACGACAGAAAGGAACAAGATAAACTTTTCTTGAGAAGGACACAGCTGTTAAACATTTTGTATGCACTTTCTTTTCAATTTATAAAGGCTACCGAAATTACTTAGTTCGTCGGTTTATTTCCGATCGCAAAGCGAGTTTGTATGTTCATGGTCTATTTTCTAATAAATTCGGTATACATGCAACATGTCTCTGAAACGGAAAAGAAATGTGTCAACCATGAAACCAAAACTTGAAATCATATAACTTTGGGAACATTTTATTTTCATATGAACATATATCACATAACTTTGGGAGTGCCACAGGGTTCCATACTCGGTCCACTACTGTTTAATATATTTATCGACCCAGTTAAACATGTTTTAGATGTTCCTTTTTTAATGTATGCAGATGATATTAAGATTTTTGCAAATATGTCAAGCGTTGATGACTGTTTGAAGCTCTAGAACTGCCTTCGGATCCTTGATGAATGGTGTTGACTGAGTGGTCTTTCTATAAATGTTTCCAAGTGTTGTGTGATGTCCTTTACTCGAAATAAGCACTCAATTACTTTCAGGTACAATATAAGGGGGCGTTCGCTTGATCGCCCTGGGACAGTTAGGGACTTTGGAATTGTTTTTGATGGTACTCTATCTTTTAAACCACATTATGAGCAGACTGTCAGTTCTGCTTACAAAACTCATGGCTTTCTGATAAGAAAAAGCAAAAATTTCTCACAGACTGACATCCTCTCCCTGCTCTTTCGTTGTTTGGTTAGGTGCCGACTTGAATATGGCTCAGTTGTGTGGGCTCCTAGTTATGAGATACATATGGCAAGTCTAGAATCAGCGCAAAGGAAATTTCTAAAATTTCTTAGCTTTTGTGAGGATGGTCAATACCCTTCTATTGGTTTTCCTCAGGAAAGTATACTTATTCGCTTCAGTCTGCAGAGTCTGTTGATGCGTAGACAGTGCAGTTTCGTTATATTTTTATACAAACTGCTTAATTCTGTATTCGATCACCCTAATCTGCTTCAGCAACTTAATTTCAATGTGCCGCGTGTTGCAGCACGTTTTCCAGGCACATTCTATCTCCCGACTGATTGTTGCGATCGTCTCAAATATACCAGATGTGCAATGATTACTCTGCATTGCAAGACCACCTAGATATTATCTCATGTAATATATCAGAGATAAAAATGTTTTTCAAAGCGATGTAATTTGTGAAGCTCTCTTTTGTGTAGTTTGTTTGATTATTGTTTGTTATTATGTTTTGTGTATTGGCCCACCCTCCATTTGGCTTTTAAGCTGTGGGATGGTGTATGAATAAATAAATAAATAAATATTATCCGTGTTGACACCCCCCCCCACCCCCACCCCCACCGATAGCCTGCATAATAGAGTATACTGTATGTCGAATATGAAAAACATTTAATAAATATATGTTTTAAGGATGTTTACAGTATTTTTCGCCTTATTACAAAACGGACCTCATTTAAAAAATAAGCCTCGGAGTTTGTATCGCTTACTAGAGATGCTGCTACTTCTAAAATTACGTGCATATCGCCGAGGATATGCAGCACACTTTCAAATTGAATTTACTCAACATAGGAGATACGTAAAGCAGTGAAAAACACGGAGCACATTTCTAATGTTGCAGTTAACAGCTTAAAATATGCATCTGTGACCGATTAAAGAAAAGCATGTTTTATAGTATGCATCCGATGATGAAATTTAATTAACTATATTTTTGTTTTCAGTTTTTCACATCTTTATCTATGCTTTCCAAATTGTTAAACCAAATCTAAACTAATAGTAAACACACACTGAAAAATACGTTTTTTTTTCTGAAATATTTGTTTGAAGAGAAGATTATTGTATCCCGTTCTTAAACATATCTTCGCTTATTTTTCCTTCTAGGAGATAAATGTTATAAACGGAAAACATAAATTCCTCTAGATTACTTGTCATGCATCATGTGTTAGTAAATATGAGCACAACATAACAATGACAAGAAAATGGAAAGAAAAACAAAAGGAGGATGAAGTAATGAACCACAACCTTCATTCTCAAAATAAACATTATATTAAGTAAACACAAAACATAAATAACAAATTCACCATTTTTCCAAACCTCCATTCAAACGGAAACTTTGTTTTTCAGTTAAAATGTCCTTGTTTTTTAAAGGTATTTCAGACCTTTGAGCTAAGCTTAACTTTATTTTTTTTTTATCTATATATTCCAGATGAACCCAAAATAAAATGGTTTATCCAATGATTACTTTAGCACTTACCCAGTTTATATATAGGCCGTCGTTTAAAAGCAATCTATGCCAAATGATTCATTTTACAGCTATACAATTTATATATATTTAAAATATTTACAAGAACATTTTATTTAAACTTTAAATACTTTTATTTTAACTAAATATGATTTAAAAAAATGGTAATGAAATATTTAAATTTATCTACTAAGGTTCTTTTAAAATCAAAGTTACTTTTCGATTACTGGTCAGTCATGTCACTGTCAAGTTATCATACTTTTTTAGGGCCTCTTTGCCATGTCAGGATCGTAGTATAAATTACCTACCATTATTTATTTCAGCGGTTTTATTATGAGATTAGTTTAAAAATTATATTATCAATTTACTCTTACAGTATGTACTCATGTCATACGCTACATCCAAGGGTTGCGGTGCTATCGGGGCGGCAAGGCCGCGGACGAGCCCTGAGGGAACATACGCTACATAATTATTTTCTTATTCTATGTTCTATATTGTGACATGACATTGACACATGGCATCCTAGTTAATTATACCTACAACTAAATGATCTACTAAGGTAAAAAACGATATGTATACGGTAGGAACATTCCAATGGCCAGAGACGTAAAATATCTTGGGGTCGTATTGGACTCTAAGCTAACCTGGAAAGGTCACGTTAAAAATACTGTGTAAGGCAGTCATGACCTTAGCGGTCACTAGGCGGCTATATGGAAAAACGTGGGGACTAAGACCTAGTATGGCCCAATGGCTGTACACAAGGGTGGTCAGACCATCATTAACATACCCGGCACTGGTCTGGTGGCCTAAGGT
The DNA here is from genome assembly GCA_964006375.1 of Tillus elongatus. NCBI lineage: Eukaryota > Metazoa > Arthropoda > Insecta > Coleoptera > Cleridae > Tillus > Tillus elongatus. The sequence goes on from OZ023266.1 coordinate 157,049,250, forward strand.
GACACAATCCAGTGCTATACCAAAACTGGGCAAGATCCAAAGGATGGCTTGGCTAGGCATCACAGGGGCCATGTCTTCAACCCCAACAGCCACCATGGAGGTGTTGCTGGATCTGCCTCCTACACTTAGTTATTATGGGGGAGGCCAGGCTAAGACTATACAGACTAGCCTGCAATGGTAGACTGAAGATCAACCCAGGCTTCAGGGGCCACTGCAAAATTCAGGAAATAGTGAAGGAGCCCCCATGCTTGAAATGAGGTCGGACTTCGCGAGCCCGCGATTCTGCAGGGAAAACTTTGGAGTGAAAATCCCCGACCACGAGGCATGGCGGGAGGAGAAGCCGGGCATATCACGGCAGGTGTTTATTCGGAAGGACTGAGGGTAAGTCAAAGTATTTCCCTCGGAGCCCATGCAACAGTCTTTCAGGCCGAAACGTACGCCCTCCTGCACTGTGTGCAAGAGAACAAGAGGAGGGGCTACAACAACAAGCGGATCCTCATAGCCACTGACAGCCAGGCAGCCCTTAAGACCCTAAGTAGCCCAAGTGTAAATTCCTGGCTGGTGAGTGAGTGCCGAGACGAGACAAGCGACCTGGCTGGGCAGAATGAGGTCACCCTCATCTGGGTGCCGGGTCACTCGGGGGTCAAAGGCAATGAAGAAGCTAACAGCCTCGCAAAGAGAGGGTCAGCAGAACCATTTATGGGACCAGAACCGGCTCTGTGCATGACAAAGAGCACTGCCAAGGGAGCCATTAAGTCCTGGGTCAGAAACCAACACAAGGGCAAGCTGTCCAGTGCTCAGACATGGGAAGTCAATAATTGACAAACCCAATTCAAAGAGAGCTGTGGAGCTGCTAAATCTTAGCATAGGACAGCTCAGAAACATAACAGGTCTCTTGACGGGACACATGGCCGTCAAGAAACACCTGTATAAAATGGGGTGGTTCGAGGGCCACCTCGCATGCAGACGCTGCGGCGAGGGGGAGGAATCAGTCCAGCACATCTTGTGCGAGTGTAAAGCTCTGGACCGCAAAAGACAACTGATCTACGGTCAGTCTAGACCGGAGACAGAGCATTATAAAACTTCACCCTACCAATCGTTGTAAATAGTCATGATGAAGCTAGTGAACCGAGTGATCTGACAGTCAGCGGAAGTGCCGAGGCCTATACAACAAGTCAATTGTTCGACATAATAGGAGTACCCCCGGAATACTGCTCAAAACCAATTAAACAATCTTCCATTGATCGTCCAAAGCGAAATACCAGATCTCCTATGAGGTATCAATCATAACATTGTTAGTGTTTGTGGATCACTTTCAGATTTAAAGAGGGAGATATGCTATGTATTGCATCATATGAAGAGCGCAAGCGCCGCACTTCACACCTCTCTCGCCAGCTCCAGTCATGCGGCTCGCCAGTGTACGCCGCTAAGCCATCAAACAACGACTCACTGTTCATCACAGCCATCTGCCATATACATTTATTGCTTCATGTTTATATATATATATATATATATATATATATATATATATATATATATATATATATATATATATATATATATATATATATATATCATTGTTGTCCTTATATTAATTACTAGTTCTTGTTAATACAGTTTAATTCAGTTAAAGCACTGTGTTTGTTTTCACGTAACGCAGAACCCCCAGTATACACCACCGGTGTGTTTGCTTGTAGTCTCGTAGCTGTATCTTTTAAAATTTTGATGTTTATAGCAGATTTTATATGACATATATTGTTTCAAATTATTTCTTTACCAAGTATGTTAACTTTGGAGTGTTTTGATTTTTGTATCCTGTAAATGAATATATATTGTTACGTTCCACGGGGTTCTGGATTTGATTAACAAAACACAGCTTTCCAAACTACTAATTTATTATTACCAACTATTTTCTAACACCAGTGTCAACTAAAATATTTCTCTTCTCTATTATTAAATGTCCATAGAACTATATTCCACTATCGCCTTCTATGATTGTTCCTTATGCACCAACACTTACTGTTGACTCGCTTAATACTATGAATAAAAAAAAAAAAAACTCTATGATCACTTTTACACCATACAGACTTAATACAGAACTAACTTACTCTGCGCACCGCTCGTCTATTTATACTGTCTATAGAGATTCTAGATCTTCTACACTATTCTACACCTGTCACTTCTGGTCTCTTCTAGAAATATCGTTCCAGAGTGTTCTCTATTACCAACACACTACCATAGAAGTGACAATATGTTAATTTATAATTTCCAGTTGTTTTATCGAGTTTCTTGTTTTTATTGTGTGATAGTTTTATTTGTATATTATATTTGATATGCTATATGTACCTACTTTTGTATCAACTGTTGCGAATAAACTTATCATTATTATTCCCTATTCTTAATTTGACAATTAATGCTGTTGGATGTGATATTTATATAAATGAAATAAATAAAAATTAGTCTTCATGTTCAGCTCTAGTCTCATCGTTAACTTCAGGTCTGTTCAATAAAACTGTCACCAGTTAGAACTCAGTGCTTCAAGTATTACATAGCTTTATAAGTTTTTTTTTCCCTCAGGACTCGTTCGTGGCTTTGCCGTCCCGATAGCACTGCAGCCCTTGACCTATTGTGCATTACCCTCCACCTTAAGCTCGATCTCAACGACAGAAGTGATTTGAAAAATCATCTGCTGCCGGGTGAGTCTCGTACTGTCGTCCCCCGAGCCTGAATTGGGAAGTTTTACTCGACTTTCCAACACGGCCACGGCGGCGCCTTTTATAAGTATTGACGTACTATGCAGGTGGCTAAGTAATGCAATATATTTCAAAAAAATTACAACAACAAAAAAATCTAAGAAAGCTTTATTTTGCAAGTCTTAACAACATATAAACAAACAAAAAATTTTAAAATGCTTTACACCAGTGTTAATTCCGGAGTAATATGTTGTGGTATTTCTACTTGAGGTTTCACCTACAGTTTTAAAGGCGACCAGTGAATGGTCAAAGTGATCTTGTCTAAGTCATATTTCTCAATCATTGTCATGTAGTTGCATATATGAGAGTGAAGTTAAAATACAAATTCACTGCAGGACATGAAATTAGTTGAATTTCTAACCCTGAGAAGATTACTTCACCCCCTACCACAACGCTTTTACAAATGTCTGGCATGGCTGTAACATCAGTTAGAAATGCCAATAAACTAATTCTTACAAACACAGGGAACATTACAAGTTTCGTAAACTTGAAACATTACTTTTGGCAGAAATTAAAAAATAACAATATTAAAAAGAAACTACCTGAAAAGTTAAACTTTTTTTTAATCGATGTGGGCTATTAATAAATTACAAATCAAGTATTTTCTTATGTCTGAACTTATTTATGTTAACAATAAATAAGCCTGATTATATCTATATTTTCGAAAAGTCTTTGGTCCTCTGTTTCGTTATGTATTCAAGAGCTGATGTCAGTAATAGGTGATTTAGTCAAATGTTAAAAACATTCTGTTTATTTTATTTTCCGACAAAGTCTGTCATAAAATCTTCTCCTGTAACATCTAAAGGTATCAAAATATTAAATATTATCATTACCATTTTTTAATGTAATCAATATTAACCAATGTTCAGGTTTTGAGAAGCAGGGAGCAGTAATTAAATACTGACAATAGATAGGTATAATGGCACTAGGCGTAAAAAGACAGTAGGGCCAAAAAGAGAGCAAATATTTGAAGCTACTATAGCAAATAATATATTTCTCTGTAGTGTCGGGCATGCTGTGTTTTTCTGCTCATCAAAACGGTATAAATATAAATTGTATGTACTATCTAGTCCAGTTTATTTGAACATATGATGCAGCTAAGTTTTTGAGCAAAAAGATCAACAAGTCTTAAAATGTTTTGTGGTGAATTGGATCCATCATAGGTCCAATTCATTAGATAATCACAAACCATTTAAATCTTTGAAGGTCAAATTAAACTAAATCTAAAAAAAATACACATTGTTTAACTTAACTAAATCTAATTTTTTTAGGATGCTTCTCAAAACCTATACATTTTTCATTTAATAAATGATAACAAACAATTTTTACCTCAGGTGGTTTTGCAGGTCAGCATAATTGACATAGTGTGTAAATGGCACAGATTCTGTTATACCAGAGCGACTCCCAGGTCTTCCGTAATCACCATATGGATTATGATTTACTGGGTCCACTCTCTGTAATTATTTTTTTATTTTTATTTATTTATTCAACGGATTAACCATTTACAATAATAATAAGAACATCTAAAACTACATTAGTCTTAAATAACCTATCTCAATATGAGAACATAACAAAAAAGCAAAACATAATCTGTACACCGTATGTATGACAATTCAATCAATAACACCCCTCAAAATGTTTCTAATTGAACGGTCAGAATCATTAAACATATCCATGAGCTCCGAATACTCATTTGCAGGTCTCGCCACTCTCGACATCGGACTGAAAAAGCCATAATTGGTTCGACGGTAGGGAACCACAAAAACCTCCCTTGCTCTCGTGCGGTCCGGAATCCTTAAAGACTAACTCAAGCAAAGAAGGACTATCAATTTTATTCACTAATAATTTATGCAAAAAACAAACATCACTGACAATCCTTCTACCACTGAGTGACTGCAAGTGCAGCCAATTCCGCAAATAAGATAAGTTAAGATCATTTCTCTGCAAGCCCATTCAGTAAGCACAAATTCTTAAGAATCTATTTTGTATTGCCTCAATCTGATTGATATAAATATTGCAATTCGGACTCCAGACTACAGAACAGCATTCCAACAAAGAGCGAACCAGACCACAATACAGCCTTCTCAAGCTATTGCATGAAAAATCCAGAGTTGATCTATGAATAAATCCTAACATTTTATATGCTTTAGATACTATGTATTCTATGTGATCCTTAAAAGATAATTCCCTATCCAATACAATGCCTGAGTCTTTAATCATTTCCTTCCTATGTAAAGCACTAGAGCTCATGAAGTACACAAAGTCAATGGGAAACTGAACTCTAGTAAATGTAATGCAGAAACACTTATCAACATTCAGAGTCAGAAGACTGTCACCACACCACCGAGCAAAATTATTTAAGTCTTCCTGTAAAAGTAAAGCGACCTGTCTGGAACGAACAATCTTGAAAATTTTGATATCAGCAAACATCAAAATCTGACTACGCTTAAGTGAATGTATGACATTAATGATAAAAAGATTAAAGAGGACTGGTCTACAATGTGAACCCTGAGGAACTCCTGAAGAAACAGTAATACTATCAGAAATGAAGTTTCTGATCTTAACACTCTGGGACCTACCCGTAAGGAAGCTGCACACCCAAGACAACAAATTGACATTAAAACTCAACAATGCAAGTTTTGACAATAATAAGGCGTGATTAACCTTATCAAACATAATGTCTCATTTAAAAATGATACAGAAAAAACTAATAATATGAACAACACTTTCTTCAGAATAATTTTTTTACTGCTTTTAACAGAGTTTTCCCAAAAATCTTTACCTTATTGTTTAAGAAAATATACATGATTTCAAACTACTTACTAATGGCTGCCTCTGATCATAAATGTCCCTCTCATCCGATTGATAGTATGTGTGCCGTTGTGCTAACCTTTGCTCTTGTAATTTACGTTCCGCTCTTCTTTGTGATTCAGATATACCAGCGTTGCGATACTTTATAGTTGGGGCAATGGAGTTTTCCGGAATAACCTAAAACAAAGTTACCATCAGTTGACATTTTCTCTATCTAACTTACAGTAAAACATTTTTCGTTCAAAACGTTACATTTATTTATATTCAATGATATACCCCTTTTGAGAATTATGACGTAGCACTCTCCATCTCTGTCTAATCACATAGAGTTCCCAGCTCTATGACTGTTGGTTAACCTGCAGCCTGCTAAAGTTACTAAGTGTTGACAGCTTGGTCTCTTATCACAACCTATAAATTGAAACTCCATCCATCCATTCTTTCTTTTCTAATTAAACTTGTTTAACCATCAAGCAATTAATCATGACACAATAAAGAGCTACAAAGTCTTACTCATGGGTAAGTACCTTTGATATGAGTTATTTTCACCTCATTGAATTTTATTCTTGTAATAACTGCATGGCTAAACAAGAGTTTAGTTCTTCTGCATGTGACCTGTCTTTAATTAGATGTCAAGTAATATTTTAGGCTTTATGCATAAAGCATTTAATTAGTTAGTTTTTGTTAAGACACTGTCACATTGCGGGAGATTTGAATTGTCTAAGAACAGTACTAATCCACATGTTTGAATCAGGTCTGAAGGAGACAGTGAGAAACTAGCCACACCATGACCTAATGAACTCTGAAGGAGACAGTGAGAAATTAGCCACACCATGATCTAATGAACTCTGAGAAGTTAGCTTCCAAACAACCGTATCAAGTTATCTAAAGAAGGCAGAAACAAGTTATCTGAAGGAGGCAGCAAGAAGTTAGCAGCTAGACAATTATGTAATGAACTGGGAAGAAGGCGATAAACACTCTAGGCCACACCTGCAATAACCGTAGCAGAAGCACGCACCCTAATGCCCACCGGTACAACTGAATTATCCATGAAGAGGGCAAGACAGATTCCAGCTGGGCAAGGATGTATACAGTGCACATCGAAACCAAGCTAAGTGTCACAAAAGTGCGAAAACTAACCATTGATTCATCTTTTCTTTATATAACGTTTCATCTTTGTATAGCTTTACCTTCATAAAATGCTTCACTTTATCGTAACTTTGTTTTAAAGTTAATCTAAATTCACTTTGCCTTTGGATTGTGTAAATTTTCAACATTCATTTATAGTTAACTTTTTCTGCACATGCAGGACAGCTTAATGTAATTTTTTTTTAATTGAAATTTAATTGATATTTTATTGTATTCAATTTATTTATATTGATTTTAAAATAACACTCATTTTTTAATTACAAATTTAATTGTCCTGCCTTAAGCTTTTACTTTTTAAAATAAATCTACTTGAACTGACATGCTTGTTTTGATTCCTAATTTGTGTAATTTATGTGAGTGATTAACTAGTGCCCAAGGTCGAACGGCTCTCTGAGACTCATGTGAACTGACTACTCGCCGGAGAAATAATTGAAAATATAAAATGTTCGTTATAAAGTGTGGCTGCAATGGTAGTCAATAGTCCTAATGGTTCTTATGGAAACTGACCAGTACTTTTAAATAATCTTTTATGTAGTGTAATGAGGCAGCAAATTATATAGAAAAAATCTAATTCATTGCAAGGGAATTAAACTCACAGTAATGAAATATATGCAAATATTTACGACATAGTCAACAAGACGAGGTATTTAGCAATATAAGTACCTGAAGTATCTTGGTATACGCTGTCCCGCTGGAGAAAATATCGATCGCGAAGCTCCGAGTGCCGTCGGTGAGATTCCAAGCTGGAGGGAGAAAAACAGTTGACAGCGGAACAGTGTCTATGGCAATAAAAGAATCCCATCCACCATCGTCGTCGATAGTAACACATTAAGAAACAAGCAGCCAGCAGTGTAATATTCCGCTTCATTTTGGAGAAAATATCGATCGCGAAGTTCCGAGCGCCGTCAGTGAGATTCGCAAGCTGGAGGGAGAAAAACAGTTGCCAACGGAACAATGTCTATGGCGATAGGGGATTTAGGGGATTCCTATCCATCATCATCGTCGGTAGTAACACATGAAGAAACAAGCAGCCAGCAGTGTGATATTCCGCTTCATTTTGTCTATTTAATCGGGCGAGGTGGCAGAGTTGGCCGTATTTTCAACTTGCTCCACAGGTGCATCCGGTTACCGGAGCCCAGCAGAAGGCAGCACTAGATACCGACTTCAGATTGGGGAAGCTAAGTATATTTATTATTTTAGGTCGACAATACCGAGAGCAATATGGTTACTACGTCCGAATAATATTATTATTGTCATTCATTACTGTTGATGCTTTCAGGTCGATTCGGAGATCTGGGGTTGTGTTCCAAACCTTCAGTCTCACTGGGAGCGTTAGGGCATGGGCAAGCGGACCATGGGTCGCAACGTAGCGATTGGGGTAGGGACGATCTTACAAAGTGGATATCTGCGAAGCCGACCTCTCGGTCTTGAAGGACAACAGTAAGGATATTTCTCCGTAAAGTAGATCGTAACGTACCGACTGGGCTAGGCCTACTGACCACTGGTGTCCTGGTTGGGCTGGGATCGTTGTTTGGGGTGTCTGGATGCCTCCCATTTCCTCAGGCACGAATGCCTTCCTCATGAGATACTGTCCCCTAAGTGCTTGAATGCAATGTATAAGTGTTGAGTCGTAACTATCCTGTGATAATATTGATAGTGTGCAGCTAGATAGTCTTGATATTGCATCTGCTTTAGCTTATATGCTGCAAGCATATCAATGTCGTCCGCTTGCTTGGTATTACTTTCCTGCACCGCCATACTACTGTCAAAACATTCCGCTCTAGTATAAACTTCGCATGCCCATCGCCTGTTTTGCCGAGTTAATTCAGTATAATTGCCCCTGTCTTTGGTTTTGTATAGCTTTTTGTCTGAAAAATACAGTTCAGTTTTGAATCAAGTTTTGTTAATACTTCATTAATTTTTGTGTACATAGCAACTTGTTTTCCCCTTTTGTAAATACACTGTAAATATTTTCTAGCAATTACCTTTGTAAATATATTGTAAATAATATTCTGCATTTTAGTTGGCTCTTCCGTGGGATCAACCCAAAACCTAGTTCATGATATCATGGCTGATAAAGGCCATAATCGAAAGTCAACTGTGACTTTTCAGTAAGACTTAGGAAGCCCGTGTCTGCACTGTAGCTCATCCTGGTTCAAGTCGCTGTTAACAGCGACTTAGTGAGGAGACTTGGTCAAGTGACAAGCCTCCTGGAAGAGAACTGACTCCCAGAACAAACAAATCAGTACTGGCGCCTGACCACAGTTATATTTGTAACCAATAGGTCAGAAGTGTAATTAGCAAACCTTCGTTACAGTAGTCATAATATTCGTGTAGTGAAGAAAAAGTAATGAGTCAATAATGCTATCCTGAGGAACACCCTAATAAGAATTCATTAAACAACAAACATAATTTATTATTGTTGCTTTCTGCATTTAAATGTAATTCTGAAAGACTATTGCTATGTACTGTATCATATGAAGAGCGCAAGCGCCGCACTTTACACCTCTCTCGTCAGCTCCGGTCATGCGGCTCGCGAATGTATGCCGCCAAGCCATCGAACAACGACTCACAGTTCATCGCGGCCATCTGCCATAGGCATTCATTGCTTCATGTTATATAGGTACAGGGTTTTTCACGATAGCCGTGCATTAGAAGTTTATGAAGTTCCCTGGTATCATAAATTTTGAAATTTTGGCAGCGTTCACAATTCGTAATTGTCTTTTATTATAAAATATTTTCAAGGTCACATCACTTCCGGTTAAACAGGAAGTAGTCATCAACTTTGCTAATTTAAATATAATGTTCTATTTTTTATTGCATATTCGAATTCTCCATAACATTTTGTGAAGGTTTATATTTGGCTTTTCTATCCCTATCTTTAACTATTGTAAATACCACGTGTATTTATTTTATAATGAATAACAAAAAAAACAGAACAAATAGGGCACTGACAATAAGCAAAGTTACCTACCTTTATTCTCCAATAATGCAGGAACATAAGCTTCGTTTTTCTGTATTCACACACAACACCTCTAGGGACCTCGTGTCTCCCAAAAAGGACTTACAAACAAAATGGATATTTAGAGACCTCGTGTCTCTTCAAGGGGTTGAAAACAATTCGCTTTCTCGAGACCTCTTGCCTCTTCAAGGACTCAAAAACAAGTGGCAGAGGGATGCAAGCTTCTCTCCCTTCTCTCATTCTTCTTCCCCCTCTCTGGTCTTCTGGCGGAAACCATTAGTAACACTTACTCTATGTCAGTGTAGCGCGCGACATTTGAATTTAAAAGTGACAGAACAACGAGCATGAACATTCCGCCCACCAAAATAAGGATTTATTTTCACAATTATATTGTTTCTCAAATAAACAAACAAAACAAAAATTTACAATAAGCACAAAAAACAAAAAACTGAAGCTATTGGATTTATAATTAACTGTACAAAAAAATTTCAAGGCAGACGTATTACTGCGATGGCAACAGACATAACTTCGTCAGAGGCCTATCAAAAGTGCCACTACTAGTGCGAACTTGAGCTACCCGAGCTATACCATCACGGCCTGGGTATAGTTGCATAATGCGTCCGAGCTTCCAAACAAGAGGTGACGAAGTCTCATCTTTAATCACAACTAAAGCTCCGATCGGGGGGGACGTTTGCACAGTATCCCACTTACCACGCTGCTGCAGTGTATGCAGGTATTCGTTCTTCCAGCGGCGCCAAAAGTCCTGGTGGATCCTTTGCACCAGCTGCCAGCGTGACAAGCGATTCATACTTAACAAAGTCAAATCAGCATCAGGAGGAGCACCTAACGGTTCCATTGTAAGAAAATGTCCTGGGGATAGGGCTAACAGATCATTTGGATCAGTACTCGCACTACACAATGGTCGAGAATTCAAAACTGATTCCACTTGAGCAAGCAACGTGGACATTTCCTCAAAGGTCAGAATCTGCAAACCGATCACCCTTCGCAAATGAGTCTTGACTGAGCGCACTCCTGCCTCCCACAGACCTCCAAAATGCGGAGCTGATGGGGGGTTGAAATGCCACTTAATGGTACAAGCATCTGCTGCCCCCTTTGCATAGTTTAAGAGCTGCTTATTTGAGCCGACGAAGTTGGTACCTCTATCGCTATACAAATTGTCACATCTTCCTCTGCGAGCCACAAACCTCCGAAGAGCTGCCAAGAAGGCTTCAGCTGAAAGATCAGACACTACTTCCAAATGGAGGGCCTTCGTTGCCATGCACACAAACAAACAAATATATGCTTTCACCTTTCGGACACCTCGATATCTGCCCTGTGTCACAAAAACTGGACCTGCAAAATCAACTCCGCTGTGTGAAAACGGCTTCAACTGAGAAACCCTGGCAACTGGCAAATCAGACATCATCGGTGCCATGGGAGTAGGATTCACTCGAAAGCAACGATAGCACCTTGACAAAACATGATGAATAGCTCTCCGAGGGGACAAAATCCAAAACTGTTGCGAAAGCAAATGAAGCAATGTGCGAGGACCAGGATGAAGATTGACATGGTGTGTGTGTGCAATGATTAACTCGGTGAGACGATGTGAGCGGGGCAACAATATAGGGTGTTTCACTTCAACTGGAACATCAGCTTGACGAAGGCGACCGCCCACCCTGAGGATACCCTCTGTATCCAGAAAGGGGGCTAACTTATTTATTGCCCTCGCACACCTCTCACCTTTAACCAAGGATGCTATTTCCCTTTGAAATACTTCACCTTGAGCACATTTGATAAGCATATGAAGCGCCTCCTGTAATTCGGTGGCTGTCAGAGATGCAGTAGTTCGGTCAGATGGAGACACCCTACAATTTCGCACAAACCGCTGACAATATACAACAACACCCTGAATTTTCCGTAGATGCGAAAAGCGATTCAAAAGTTTACTGAGCCACTCCTCATTTGCCAAAGTAACTAGTACGGGGAGAGTTCGTTGCTCCGCCAGGCACTCTTCTGGCGGCTCAAAACGCAACGACTTGGGCCAATTTTCTCTTGCCAATTTTAGCCAGGCGGGTCCCGCCCACCATAGTGGATGCTCACAAAACCCAGAAGGTAACATGCCTCTCGATGCACAATCAGCTGGGTTTTCTTGTCCCCTTACGTGATGCCATGACTCTGGAGGAATCTTCTCTTGTATGCTTGCTACTCGATTCCCAATAAAGGTCTTCCACCTATTGGAAGATGATTTTATCCAGGCAAGTGCCACCATAGAGTCTGACCAAGCATACATAGAGTTAAACTCAAAACGACCTTCATACACCCGACACACAAATTCCAGAAGCTTTGCCAACAATAAACACCCACACAATTCGAGACGTGGAATCGATATTCTTTTTAAAGGTGATACCTTGGACTTGGCACACAGAAAATTGATCCAAACTTGACCCTCCTCTGATACTTGTCTCAAGTAAACAACTGCAGCATACCCTCGCTCCGATGCATCACAGAACCCATGGAGTTCTGTACTGATGATATTATCGTGTTTTACGCCTCTGGGAATTGATAAACCTGCTAGCGCACTGAGTTGTGATTTATACTGAGACCACTGACCAACAATATCCTTTGAGGGCTTATCATCCCATCCCACTTTTTGCTCCCACAAGCACTGCATAAGATATTTTGCCAACAGGGTAACAGGAGACAAAAAACCCAGGGGGTCATAAATTCTTGCCAATTCCGAAAGAAGATTTCGTTTTGTGCACGGACGATCAATAGGTTCAACATTAAAAGAGAATGTATCACCTATGGGACACCACTGCAATCCTAAAATTTTCAACACTGATGGATCATTTAAATCTAACGATCGAGGTTGCTGACTATCAGCTGATACTGTGGACAACAGTTTCGAATTATTGCTGGCCCACTTCTTCAATTCAAAACCCCCCTTAGCAAACAACCCAATCAATTGCCGTTGCAACTCAAAAGCCTCTGACAATGAGTCGACTCCACTGACTACATCATCCACATAGAGATCGGACCGAACTAGCTTTGCTGCCAATGGAAAAGATGATTCCTCATCATCACAAAGCTGCATCATTGTTCGGATTGCCATGTGTGGGCTTGAGGAGACCCCATATGTGACAGTATTAAGGCGATATTTCTGTACAGGTTCCCCCTTTGAGAACCTCCAGAGAATTCTTTGATAATCCCTATGATTATCTACAACCAAAATTTGTCGATACATTTGCCGAATGTCAGCAGTAAATGCAATTTTGTTTGAGCGAAATTTCAACAACACAGTGGCAATATCTGTCTGCAACTTCGCTCCCACTAACAACGTATCGTTCAGAGATACACCATTCGTACTTTTGGAACTAGCATCAAATACCACCCGCAGTTTGGTCGAAAGGCTGTGAGGACGCAACACACAATGATGGGGAATATAGTATGCATCAGATGGTTCCACCGCTACATCTGATACCAGAGACATATGGCCAGACTCATAATAATCCCTGATAAACTCCGAATAGGACTTGTGCAACGCTGGATCCCTACTAAGACGTGCTTCCAGGGAGTAAAACCGCCTCAATGCAACACTGAAAGATTCTCCCAAACACGGAGTACCCTCACGAAAGGGCATATTTAAAATATATCTCCCAGCACTATTTCGGTGCTGAGTCTTCTTGAAGATTTCCTCACATTTTTTATCTTCCGGAGACATAACTAAACCTTGTGGTACCTGTTCCAAGCTCCAAAACTGTTTCAAGGTATGATCCAAGTCGACCAACGTGCATAAACTATTCACAACAGAATGAGACTTTGACTGTTCTACACTGCCCATAAGCACCCAACCAAAAACAGTATTGATGGCCACTGGTGCACCTCGAGGCCCTCTCTTTATTCCAGGTCTAACCACATGAGCATAAACGTCAGTACCCAACAAAATTTCAATGTCCCCTGGTATACCAAACTCTGAATCTGCCAACTCTAAGTTCTGAATATGTTGCCAGTGGCACTGCTCAATTTCAGCAGAAGGGATCTTGGAACAAATGTTCGGAATCACAATCATGTCCAACTCTAACTTTGTTGGCTCATAAATGGACTCTACTCGACATTTGAGAGTGCCTTGGCTAGCAAGCGAGCTCATTTGGTTCAAGCCTTGAACCATCACTGAACGAGATGAGGTGTTGAGCCCCAATTTTTCAACACACTGCTGCGAAATGAAATTAGCCTCACTCGCACAATCCAGGAGAGCTCGACATCTCCTAACCTTTCCATTTTTATCTCGTACTAATAGCATTATAGTTGCCAGTAACACGGACTGTTCCCTTTTTACCACACTTGCCAACACACGCAATTGCTCTGCACCTTGTGGCTCTTCCACAGGTGGCTTGTTTGAGTCACTCTCATCTCCCGATGCCGGTGCTTTTGGGAAGTGCAATAATGTATGATGGTGTTTATTACATACACGACAACTTGATGACTTGCACTCCCTGCTGGCATGCGAGTTTGATAAACAGTTAAAACAAAGATTATTCTTTTTTGCGAACGTATACCGTTTATGAGAGGATAAAGATAGAAATCCATCACACTTGAGCATGGGGTGCTCCTCCTTACAATAAGCACATACAAGCTTTGTGCTGGTAACAAAGGACGAAGCGGGCCTAGCAGTGGTTGCTGAAACATGCTGCCTTCTATTAGTCACATAATTGGAAGTTAAGGCAGTTGTCTCCATTGCTTTACACTGCTTTTCCAAGAATCCACATAAACTACTAAAACTGGGAATGTCCGATTCGCAAAACTCAAGCTCAAATTTTTGCTTAAGACTCATATCCACCTGTTCATGCTCGTTGTTCTGTCACTTTTAAATTCAAATGTCGCGCGCTACACTGACATAGAGTAAGTGTTACTAATGGTTTCCGCCAGAAGACCAGAGAGGGGGAAGAAGAATGAGAGAAGGGAGAGAAGCTTGCATCCCTCTGCCACTTGTTTTTGAGTCCTTGAAGAGGCAAGAGGTCTCGAGAAAGCGAATTGTTTTCAACCCCTTGAAGAGACACGAGGTCTCTAAATATCCATTTTGTTTGTAAGTCCTTCGGGAGACACGAGGTCCCTAGAGGTGTTGTGTGTGAATACAGAAAAACGAAGCTTATGTTCCTGCATTATTGGAGAATAAAGGTAGGTAACTTTGCTTATTGTCAGTGCCCTATTTGTTCTGTTTTTTTTTGTTATTCATTATAAAATAAATACACGTGGTATTTTACATTTGGCCCATCGACCGGATTTTTATAGTTGTTTTGTTTTGTTATTAGTTGATACAGTCCATTTTTTGAAGTAATTTTACTTGTTTCCTTTAGTCTAGTAAATTTGTAATTGTTTATTGCCGTGTTCATGCTCGTTGTTCTGTCACTTTTAAATTCAAATGTCGCGCGCTACACTGACATAGAGTAAGTGTTACTAATGGTTTCCGCCAGAAGACCAGAGAGGGGGAAGAACAATGAGAGAAGGGAGAGAAGCTTGCATCCCTCTGCCACTTGTTTTTGAGTCCTTGAAGAGGCAAGAGGTCTCGAGAAAGCGAATTGCTTTCAACCCCTTGAAGAGACACGAGGTCTCTAAATATCCATTGTGTTTGTAAGTCCTTTGGGAGACACGAGGTCCCTAGAGGTGTTGTGTGTGAATACAGAAAAACGAAGCTTATGTTCCTGCATTATTGGAGAATAAAGGTAGGTAACTTTGCTTATTGTCAGTGCCCTATTTGTTCTGTTTTTTTTTTGTTATTCATTATAAAATAAATACACGTGGTATTTACATTTGGCCCATCGACCGGATTTTTATAGTTGTTTTGTTTTGTTATTAGTTGATACAGTCCATTTTTTGAAGTAATTTTACTTGTTTCCTTTAGTCTAGTAAATTTGTAATTGTTTATTGCCGTGTTGAGTCATTTAATTTCAAGGTGACGTTATTGCTTGTATATAACTAGGTACATACTCGAATTGCATATTGTTGAAATCACGTTTGCATATTGTTTAAATCGCGTTTAGGAATTTTTTTTGCGTTGAACAATGGAGTTGACTCAGCTAAAAAATAAGCGCGAAAGCGTTTATACACGAGTAGAAGCCATATTGCACGTGGCTCAACAGGTCAAAATAGACGCAGTAGTGGATTTAGATAGGTTGAATAGATTTGAGGTTCGTTTTGAGGCGTTGAATGAGTTGGTCAATCTATTTGATTCATTGCATTTGGACATCGTGTCGGTAGTTGATCGATCAGAGTTGGAGAGCGAGCATGAAATGCAGAACAAATTCGATGAACTGCAATACTCTATAAAAACTATCTATCGAGAACTGAGAGGTTATGCAAATAAAGCCGCTGAGAATCAAGCTCGATCCGTTTTTCACGGTAGTTCGAAATCGAGTCGAGCATCGAGTAAGTCGCGGTGTTCTGTCAAATCATCGAACGCTCGATCTCTCAGTGAAAAGGAAGTAACGAACGCAAACGCGATTATGTCAACTTCAAATTTAAACAGACATTTGAGGTTACCGAAAATCGAAATGCCAAAATTCGATGGAAATTGGAAAAACTGGCCAACCTTTTATGATCTGTTTAAAACAATGATTCATGAGAACGAATCATTGTCAGATATTGAAAAGTTCCAATATTTGAGTGCTTCGTTAGTGAAGGATGCAGCTGGCCTAATCAAGAATTTACCGCTAACGGGAAGCAATTATGGGATTGCATTCAAGTCTCTGGTCTCAAGGTATCACAATACCCGGGTTTTGTTGACCAATTATTGGCAGGGTATTGTACAGGCCCCCAAAGCAAATAGTGAATCTGCTTCTTCCCTACGAACGTTGTTGTCTGTATTCAGTGAAAATTTGGAAGCGTTGAAGCAGTTTGAACATGACATGTGGGATTTCACTAAATTCAACATGTTGCTGCAAAAGGTGGATATGAGTCTTAAGCAAAAATTTGAGCTTGAGTTTTGCGAATCGGACATTCCCAGTTTTAGTAGTTTATGTAGATTCTTGGAAAAGCAGTGTAAAGCAATGGAGACAACTGCCTTAACTTCCAATTATGTGACTAATAGAAGGCAGCATGTTTCAGCAACCACTGCTAGGCCCGCTTCGTCCTTTGTTACCAGCACAAAGCTTGTATGTGCTTATTGTAAGGAGGAGCACCCCATGCTCAAGTGTGATGGATTTCTATCTTTATCCTCTCATAAACGGTATACGTTCGCAAAAAAAAAAAATCTTTGTTTTAACTGTTTATCAAACTCGCATGCCAGCAGGGAGTGCAAGTCATCAAGTTGTCGTGTATGTAATAAACACCATCATACATTATTGCACTTCCCAAAAGCACCGGCATCGGGAGATGAGAGTGACTCAAACAAGCCACCTGTGGAAGAGCCACAAGGTGCAGAGCAATTGCGTGTGTTGGCAAGTGTGGTAAAAAGGGAACAGTCCGTGTTACTGGCAACTATAATGCTATTAGTACGAGATAAAAATGGAAAGGTTAGGAGATGTCGAGCTCTCCTGGATTGTGCGAGTGAGGCTAATTTCATTTCGCAGCAGTGTGTTGAAAAATTGGGGCTCAACACCTCATCTCGTTCAGTGATGGTTCAAGGCTTGAACCAAATGAGCTCGCTTGCTAGCCAAGGCACTCTCAAATGTCGAGTAGAGTCCATTTATGAGCCAACAAAGTTAGAGTTGGACATGATTGTGATTCCGAACATTTGTTCCAAGATCCCTTCTGCTAAAATTGAGCAGTGCCACTGGCAACATATTCAGAACTTAGAGTTGGCAGATTCAGAGTTTGGTATACCAGGGGACATTGAAATTTTGTTGGGTACTGACGTTTATGCTCATGTGGTTAGACCTGGAATAAAGAGAGGGCCTCGAGGTGCACCAGTGGCCATCAATACTGTTTTTGGTTGGGTGCTTATGGGCAGTGTAGAACAGTCAAAGTCTCATTCTGTTGTGAATAGTTTATGCACGTTGGTCGACTTGGATCATACCTTGAAACAGTTTTGGAGCTTGGAACAGGTACCACAAGGTTTAGTTATGTCTCCGGAAGATAAAAAATGTGAGGAAATCTTCAAGAAGACTCAGCACCGAAATAGTGCTGGGAGATATATTTTAAATATGCCCTTTCGTGAGGGTACTCCGTGTTTGGGAGAATCTTTCAGTGTTGCATTGAGGCGGTTTTACTCCCTGGAAGCACGTCTTAGTAGGGATCCAGCGTTGCACAAGTCCTATTCGGAGTTTATCAGGGATTATTATGAGTCTGGCCATATGTCTCTGGTATCAGATGTAGCTGTGGAACCATCTGATGCATACTATATTCCCCATCATTGTGTGTTGCGTCCTCACAGCCTTTCGACCAAACTGCGGGTGGTATTTGATGCTAGTTCCAAAAGTACGAATGGTGTATCTCTGAACGATACGTTGTTAGTGGGAGCGAAGTTGCAGACAGATATTGCCACTGTGTTGTTGAAATTTCGCTCAAACAAAATTGCATTTACTGCTGACATTCGGCAAATGTATCGACAATTTTGGTTGTAGATAATCATAGGGATTATCAAAGAATTCTCTGGAGGTTCTCAAAGGGGGAACCTGTACAGAAATATCGCCTTAATACTGTCACATATGGGGTCTCCTCAAGCCCACACATGGCAATCCGAACAATGATGCAGCTTTGTGATGATGAGGAATCATCTTTTCCATTGGCAGCAAAGCTAGTTCGGTCCGATCTCTATGTGGATGATGTAGTCAGTGGAGTCGACTCATTGTCAGAGGCTTTTGAGTTGCAACGGCAATTGATTGGGTTGTTTGCTAAGGGGGGTTTTGAATTGAAGAAGTGGGCCAGCAATAATTCGAAACTGTTGTCCACAGTATCAGCTGATAGTCAGCAACCTCGATCGTTAGATTTAAATGATCCATCAGTGTTGAAAATTTTAGGATTGCAGTGGTGTCCCATAGGTGATACATTCTCTTTTAATGTTGAACCTATTGATCGTCCGTGCACAAAACGAAATCTTCTTTCGGAATTGGCAAGAATTTATGACCCCCTGGGTTTTTTGTCTCCTGTTACCCTGTTGGCAAAATATCTTATGCAGTGCTTGTGGGAGCAAAAAGTGGGATGGGATGATAAGCCCTCAAAGGATATTGTTGGTCAGTGGTCTCAGTATAAATCACAACTCAGTGCGCTAGCAGGTTTATCAATTCCCAGAGGCGTAAAACACGATAATATCATCAGTACAGAACTCCATGGGTTCTGTGATGCATCGGAGCGAGGGTATGCTGCAGTTGTTTACTTAAGACAAGTATCAGAGGAGGGTCAAGTTTGGATCAATTTTCTGTGTGCCAAGTCCAAGGTATCACCTTTAAAAGGAATATCGATTCCACGTCTCGAATTGTGTGGGTGTTTATTGTTGGCAAAGCTTCTGGAATTTGTGTGTCGGGTGTATGAAGGTCGTTTTGAGTTTAACTCTATGTATGCTTGGTCAGACTCTATGGTGGCACTTGCCTGGATAAAATCATCTTCCAATAGGTGGAAGACCTTTATTGGGAATCGAGTAGCAAGCATACAAGAGAAGATTCCTCCAGAGTCATGGCATCACGTAAGTGGACAAGAAAACCCAGCTGATTGTGCATCGAGAGGCATGTTACCTTCTGGGTTTTGTGAGCATCCACTATGGTGGGCGGGACCCGCCTGGCTAAAATTGGCAAGAGAAAATTGGCCCAAGTCGTTGCGTTTTGAGCCGCCAGAAGAGTGCCTGGCGGAGCAACGAACTCTCCCCGTACTAGTTACTTTGGCAAATGAGGAGTGGCTCAGTAAACTTTTGAATCGCTTTTCGCATCTACGGAAAATTCAGGGTGTTGTTGTATATTGTCAGCGGTTTGTGCGAAATTGTAGGGTGTCTCCATCTGACCGAACTACTGCATCTCTGACAGCCACCGAATTACAGGAGGCGCTTCATATGCTTATCAAATGTGCTCAAGGTGAAGTATTTCAAAGGGAAATAGCATCCTTGGTTAAAGGTGAGAGGTGTGCGAGGGCAATAAATAAGTTAGCCCCCTTTCTGGATACAGAGGGTATCCTCAGGGTGGGCGGTCGCCTTCGTCAAGCTGATGTTCCAGTTGAAGTGAAACACCCTATATTGTTGCCCCGCTCACATCGTCTCACCGAGTTAATCATTGCACACACACACCATGTCAATCTTCATCCTGGTCCTCGCACATTGCTTCATTTGCTTTCGCAACAGTTTTGGATTTTGTCCCCTCGGAGAGCTATTCATCATGTTTTGTCAAGGTGCTATCGTTGCTTTCGAGTGAATCCTACTCCCATGGCACCGATGATGTCTGATTTGCCAGTTGCCAGGGTTTCTCAGGTGAAGCCGTTTTCACACAGCGGAGTTGATTTTGCAGGTCCAGTTTTTGTGACACAGGGCAGATATCGAGGTGTCCGAAAGGTGAAAGCATATATTTGTTTGTTTGTGTGCATGGCAACGAAGGCCCTCCATTTGGAAGTAGTGTCTGATCTTTCAGCTGAAGCCTTCTTGGCAGCTCTTCGGAGGTTTGTGGCTCGCAGAGGAAGATGTGACAATTTGTATAGCGATAGAGGTACCAACTTCGTCGGCTCAAATAAGCAGCTCTTAAACTATGCAAAGGGGGCAGCAGATGCTTGTACCATTAAGTGGCATTTCAACCCCCCATCAGCTCCGCATTTTGGAGGTCTGTGGGAGGCAGGAGTGCGCTCAGTCAAGACTCATTTGCGAAGGGTGATCGGTTTGCAGATTCTGACCTTTGAGGAAATGTCCACGTTGCTTGCTCAAGTGGAATCAGTTTTGAATTCTCGACCATTGTGTATTGCGAGTACTGATCCAAATGATCTGTTAGCCCTATCCCCAGGACATTTTCTTACAATGGAACCGTTAGGTGCTCCTCCTGATGCTGATTTGACTTTGTTAAGTATGAATCGCTTGTCACGCTGGCAGCTGGTGCAAAGGATCCACCAGGACTTTTGGCGCCGCTGGAAGAACGAATACCTGCATACACTGCAGCAGCGTGGTAAGTGGGATACTGTGCAAACGTCCCCCCCGATCGGAGCTTTAGTTGTGATTAAAGATGAGACTTCGTCACCTCTTGTTTGGAAGCTCGGACGCATTATGCAACTATACCCAGGCCGTGATGGTATAGCTCGGGTAGCTCAAGTTCGCACTAGTAGTGGCACTTTTGATAGGCCTCTGACGAAGTTATGTCTGTTGCCATCGCAGTAATACGTCTGCCTTGAAATTTTTTGTACAGTTAATTATAAATCCAATAGCTTCAGTTTTTTGTTTTTTGTGCTTATTGTAAATTTTTGTTTTGTTTGTTTATTTGAGAAACAATATAATTGTGAAAATAAATCCTTATTTTGGTGGGCGGAATGTTCATGCTCGTTGTTCTGTCACTTTTAAATTCAAATGTCGCGCGCTACACTGACATAGAGTAAGTGTTACTAATGGTTTCCGCCAGAAGACCAGAGAGGGGGAAGAACAATGAGAGAAGGGAGAGAAGCTTGCATCCCTCTGCCACTTGTTTTTGAGTCCTTGAAGAGGCAAGAGGTCTCGAGAAAGCGAATTGCTTTCAACCCCTTGAAGAGACACGAGGTCTCTAAATATCCATTGTGTTTGTAAGTCCTTTGGGAGACACGAGGTCCCTAGAGGTGTTGTGTGTGAATACAGAAAAACGAAGCTTATGTTCCTGCATTATTGGAGAATAAAGGTAGGTAACTTTGCTTATTGTCAGTGCCCTATTTGTTCTGTTTTTTTTTTGTTATTCATTATAAAATAAATACACGTGGTATTTACAGCCGTGTTGAGTCATTTAATTTCAAGGTGACGTTATTGCTTGTATATAACTAGGTACATACTCGAATTGCATATTGTTGAAATCACGTTTGCATATTGTTTAAATCGCGTTTAGGAATTTTTTTGCGTTGAACAATGGAGTTGATTCAGCTAAAAAATAAGCGCGAAAGCATTTATAGACGAGTAGAAGCCATATTGCACGTGGCTCAACAGGTCAAAATAGACGCAGTAGTGGATTTAGATAGGTTGAATAGATTTGAGGTTCGTTTTGAGGCGTTGAATGAGTTGGTCAATCTATTTGATTCATTGCATTTGGACATCGTGTCGGTAGTTGATCGATCAGAGTTGGAGAGCGAGCATGAAATGCAGAACAAATTCGATGAACTGCAATACTCAATAAAAACTATCTATCGAGAACTGAGAGGTTATGCAAATAAAGCCGCTGAGAATCAAGCTCGATCCGTTTTTCACGGTAGTTCGAAATCGAGTCGAGCATCGAGTAAGTCGCGGTGTTCTGTCAAATCATCGAACGCTCGATCTCTCAGTGAAAAGGAAGTAACGAACGCAAACGCGATTATGTCAACTTCAAATTTAAACAGACATTTGAGGTTACCGAAAATCGAAATGCCAAAATTCGATGGAAATTGGAAAAACTGGCCAACCTTTTATGATCTGTTTAAAACAATGATTCATGAGAACGAATCATTGTCAGATATTGAAAAGTTCCAATATTTGAGTGCTTCGTTAGTGAAGGATGCAGCTGGCCTAATCAAGAATTTACCGCTAACGGGAAGCAATTATGGGATTGCATTCAAGTCTCTGGTCTCAAGGTATCACAATACCCGGGTTTTGTTGACCAATTATTGGCAGGGTATTGTACAGGCCCCCAAAGCAAATAGTGAATCTGCTTCTTCCCTACGAACGTTGTTGTCTGTATTCAGTGAAAATTTGGAAGCGTTGAAGCAGTTTGAACATGACATGTGGGATTTCACTAAATTCAACATGTTGCTGCAAAAGGTGGATATGAGTCTTAAGCAAAAATTTGAGCTTGAGTTTTGCGAATCGGACATTCCCAGTTTTAGTAGTTTATGTAGATTCTTGGAAAAGCAGTGTAAAGCAATGGAGACAACTGCCTTAACTTCCAATTATGTGACTAATAGAAGGCAGCATGTTTCAGCAACCACTGCTAGGCCCGCTTCGTCCTTTGTTACCAGCACAAAGCTTGTATGTGCTTATTGTAAGGAGGAGCACCCCATGCTCAAGTGTGATGGATTTCTATCTTTATCCTCTCATAAACGGTATACGTTCGCAAAAAAGAATAATCTTTGTTTTAACTGTTTATCAAACTCGCATGCCAGCAGGGAGTGCAAGTCATCAAGTTGTCGTGTATGTAATAAACACCATCATACATTATTGCACTTCCCAAAAGCACCGGCATCGGGAGATGAGAGTGACTCAAACAAGCCACCTGTGGAAGAGCCACAAGGTGCAGAGCAATTGCGTGTGTTGGCAAGTGTGGTAAAAAGGGAACAGTCCGTGTTACTGGCAACTATAATGCTATTAGTACGAGATAAAAATGGAAAGGTTAGGAGATGTCGAGCTCTCCTGGATTGTGCGAGTGAGGCTAATTTCATTTCGCAGCAGTGTGTTGAAAAATTGGGGCTCAACACCTCATCTCGTTCAGTGATGGTTCAAGGCTTGAACCAAATGAGCTCGCTTGCTAGCCAAGGCACTCTCAAATGTCGAGTAGAGTCCATTTATGAGCCAACAAAGTTAGAGTTGGACATGATTGTGATTCCGAACATTTGTTCCAAGATCCCTTCTGCTGAAATTGAGCAGTGCCACTGGCAACATATTCAGAACTTAGAGTTGGCAGATTCAGAGTTTGGTATACCAGGGGACATTGAAATTTTGTTGGGTACTGACGTTTATGCTCATGTGGTTAGACCTGGAATAAAGAGAGGGCCTCGAGGTGCACCAGTGGCCATCAATACTGTTTTTGGTTGGGTGCTTATGGGCAGTGTAGAACAGTCAAAGTCTCATTCTGTTGTGAATAGTTTATGCACGTTGGTCGACTTGGATCATACCTTGAAACAGTTTTGGAGCTTGGAACAGGTACCACAAGGTTTAGTTATGTCTCCGGAAGATAAAAAATGTGAGGAAATCTTCAAGAAGACTCAGCACCGAAATAGTGCTGGGAGATATATTTTAAATATGCCCTTTCGTGAGGGTACTCCGTGTTTGGGAGAATCTTTCAGTGTTGCATTGAGGCGGTTTTACTCCCTGGAAGCACGTCTTAGTAGGGATCCAGCGTTGCACAAGTCCTATTCGGAGTTTATCAGGGATTATTATGAGTCTGGCCATATGTCTCTGGTATCGGATGTAGCTGTGGAACCATCTGATGCATACTATATTCCCCATCATTGTGTGTTGCGTCCTCACAGCCTTTCGACCAAACTGCGGGTGGTATTTGATGCTAGTTCCAAAAGTACGAATGGTGTATCTCTGAACGATACGTTGTTAGTGGGAGCGAAGTTGCAGACAGATATTGCCACTGTGTTGTTGAAATTTCGCTCAAACAAAATTGCATTTACTGCTGACATTCGGCAAATGTATCGACAAATTTTGGTTGTAGATAATCATAGGGATTATCAAAGAATTCTCTGGAGGTTCTCAAAGGGGGAACCTGTACAGAAATATCGCCTTAATACTGTCACATATGGGGTCTCCTCAAGCCCACACATGGCAATCCGAACAATGATGCAGCTTTGTGATGATGAGGAATCATCTTTTCCATTGGCAGCAAAGCTAGTTCGGTCCGATCTCTATGTGGATGATGTAGTCAGTGGAGTCGACTCATTGTCAGAGGCTTTTGAGTTGCAACGGCAATTGATTGGGTTGTTTGCTAAGGGGGGTTTTGAATTGAAGAAGTGGGCCAGCAATAATTCGAAACTGTTGTCCACAGTATCAGCTGATAGTCAGCAACCTCGATCGTTAGATTTAAATGATCCATCAGTGTTGAAAATTTTAGGATTGCAGTGGTGTCCCATAGGTGATACATTCTCTTTTAATGTTGAACCTATTGATCGTCCGTGCACAAAACGAAATCTTCTTTCGGAATTGGCAAGAATTTATGACCCCCTGGGTTTTTTGTCTCCTGTTACCCTGTTGGCAAAATATCTTATGCAGTGCTTGTGGGAGCAAAAAGTGGGATGGGATGATAAGCCCTCAAAGGATATTGTTGGTCAGTGGTCTCAGTATAAATCACAACTCAGTGCGCTAGCAGGTTTATCAATTCCCAGAGGCGTAAAACACGATAATATCATCAGTACAGAACTCCATGGGTTCTGTGATGCATCGGAGCGAGGGTATGCTGCAGTTGTTTACTTGAGACAAGTATCAGAGGAGGGTCAAGTTTGGATCAATTTTCTGTGTGCCAAGTCCAAGGTATCACCTTTAAAAAGAATATCGATTCCACGTCTCGAATTGTGTGGGTGTTTATTGTTGGCAAAGCTTCTGGAATTTGTGTGTCGGGTGTATGAAGGTCGTTTTGAGTTTAACTCTATGTATGCTTGGTCAGACTCTATGGTGGCACTTGCCTGGATAAAATCATCTTCCAATAGGTGGAAGACCTTTATTGGGAATCGAGTAGCAAGCATACAAGAGAAGATTCCTCCAGAGTCATGGCATCACGTAAGGGGACAAGAAAACCCAGCTGATTGTGCATCGAGAGGCATGTTACCTTCTGGGTTTTGTGAGCATCCACTATGGTGGGCGGGACCCGCCTGGCTAAAATTGGCAAGAGAAAATTGGCCCAAGTCGTTGCGTTTTGAGCCGCCAGAAGAGTGCCTGGCGGAGCAACGAACTCTCCCCGTACTAGTTACTTTGGCAAATGAGGAGTGGCTCAGTAAACTTTTGAATCGCTTTTCGCATCTACGGAAAATTCAGGGTGTTGTTGTATATTGTCAGCGGTTTGTGCGAAATTGTAGGGTGTCTCCATCTGACCGAACTACTGCATCTCTGACAGCCACCGAATTACAGGAGGCGCTTCATATGCTTATCAAATGTGCTCAAGGTGAAGTATTTCAAAGGGAAATAGCATCCTTGGTTAAAGGTGAGAGGTGTGCGAGGGCAATAAATAAGTTAGCCCCCTTTCTGGATACAGAGGGTATCCTCAGGGTGGGCGGTCGCCTTCGTCAAGCTGATGTTCCAGTTGAAGTGAAACACCCTATATTGTTGCCCCGCTCACATCGTCTCACCGAGTTAATCATTGCACACACACACCATGTCAATCTTCATCCTGGTCCTCGCACATTGCTTCATTTGCTTTCGCAACAGTTTTGGATTTTGTCCCCTCGGAGAGCTATTCATCATGTTTTGTCAAGGTGCTATCGTTGCTTTCGAGTGAATCCTACTCCCATGGCACCGATGATGTCTGATTTGCCAGTTGCCAGGGTTTCTCAGTTGAAGCCGTTTTCACACAGCGGAGTTGATTTTGCAGGTCCAGTTTTTGTGACACAGGGCAGATATCGAGGTGTCCGAAAGGTGAAAGCATATATTTGTTTGTTTGTGTGCATGGCAACGAAGGCCCTCCATTTGGAAGTAGTGTCTGATCTTTCAGCTGAAGCCTTCTTGGCAGCTCTTCGGAGGTTTGTGGCTCGCAGAGGAAGATGTGACAATTTGTATAGCGATAGAGGTACCAACTTCGTCGGCTCAAATAAGCAGCTCTTAAACTATGCAAAGGGGGCAGCAGATGCTTGTACCATTAAGTGGCATTTCAACCCCCCATCAGCTCCGCATTTTGGAGGTCTGTGGGAGGCAGGAGTGCGCTCAGTCAAGACTCATTTGCGAAGGGTGATCGGTTTGCAGATTCTGACCTTTGAGGAAATGTCCACGTTGCTTGCTCAAGTGGAATCAGTTTTGAATTCTCGACCATTGTGTAGTGCGAGTACTGATCCAAATGATCTGTTAGCCCTATCCCCAGGACATTTTCTTACAATGGAACCGTTAGGTGCTCCTCCTGATGCTGATTTGACTTTGTTAAGTATGAATCGCTTGTCACGCTGGCAGCTGGTGCAAAGGATCCACCAGGACTTTTGGCGCCGCTGGAAGAACGAATACCTGCATACACTGCAGCAGCGTGGTAAGTGGGATACTGTGCAAACGTCCCCCCCGATCGGAGCTTTAGTTGTGATTAAAGATGAGACTTCGTCACCTCTTGTTTGGAAGCTCGGACGCATTATGCAACTATACCCAGGCCGTGATGGTATAGCTCGGGTAGC
This sequence comes from Tillus elongatus, assembly GCA_964006375.1. Classification (NCBI taxonomy): domain Eukaryota; kingdom Metazoa; phylum Arthropoda; class Insecta; order Coleoptera; family Cleridae; genus Tillus; species Tillus elongatus. The sequence continues at coordinate 157,076,052 of OZ023266.1, forward strand.
TCAAGTTCGCACTAGTAGTGGCACTTTTGATAGGCCTCTGACGAAGTTATGTCTGTTGCCATCGCAGTAATACGTCTGCCTTGAAATTTTTTTGTACAGTTAATTATAAATCCAATAGCTTCAGTTTTTTGTTTTTTGTGCTTATTGTAAATTTTTGTTTTGTTTGTTTATTTGAGAAACAATATAATTGTGAAAATAAATCCTTATTTTGGTGGGCGGAATGTTCATGCTCGTTGTTCTGTCACTTTTAAATTCAAATGTCGCGCGCTACACTGACATAGAGTAAGTGTTACTAATGGTTTCCGCCAGAAGACCAGAGAGGGGGAAGAAGAATGAGAGAAGGGAGAGAAGCTTGCATCCCTCTGCCACTTGTTTTTGAGTCCTTGAAGAGGCAAGAGGTCTCGAGAAAGCGAATTGTTTTCAACCCCTTGAAGAGACACGAGGTCTCTAAATATCCATTTTGTTTGTAAGTCCTTCGGGAGACACGAGGTCCCTAGAGGTGTTGTGTGTGAATACAGAAAAACGAAGCTTATGTTCCTGCATTATTGGAGAATAAAGGTAGGTAACTTTGCTTATTGTCAGTGCCCTATTTGTTCTGTTTTTTTTTTGTTATTCATTATAAAATAAATACACGTGGTATTTTACACCACCTTTTGCAGCAACATGTTGAATTTAGTGAAATCCCACATGTCATGTTCAAACTGCTTCAACGCTTCCAAATTTTCACTGAATACAGACAACAACGTTCGTAGGGAAGAAGCAGATTCACTATTTGCTTTGGGGGCCTGTACAATACCCTGCCAATAATTGGTCAACAAAACCCGGGTATTGTGATACCTTGAGACCAGAGACTTGAATGCAATCCCATAATTGCTTCCCGTTAGCGGTAAATTCTTGATTAGGCCAGCTGCATCCTTCACTAACGAAGCACTCAAATATTGGAACTTTTCAATATCTGACAATGATTCGTTCTCATGAATCATTGTTTTAAACAGATCATAAAAGGTTGGCCAGTTTTTCCAATTTCCATCGAATTTTGGCATTTCGATTTTCGGTAACCTCAAATGTCTGTTTAAATTTGAAGTTGACATAATCGCGTTTGCGTTCGTTACTTCCTTTTCACTGAGAGATCGAGCGTTCGATGATTTGACAGAACACCGCGACTTACTCGATGCTCGACTCGATTTCGAACTACCGTGAAAAACGGATCGAGCTTGATTCTCAGCGGCTTTATTTGCATAACCTCTCAGTTCTCGATAGATAGTTTTTATAGAGTATTGCAGTTCATCGAATTTGTTCTGCATTTCATGCTCGCTCTCCAACTCTGATCGATCAACTACCGACACGATGTCCAAATGCAATGAATCAAATAGATTGACCAACTCATTCAACGCCTCAAAACGAACCTCAAATCTATTCAACCTATCTAAATCCACTACTGCGTCTATTTTGACCTGTTGAGCCACGTGCAATATGGCTTCTACTCGTCTATAAATGCTTTCGCGCTTATTTTTTAGCTGAATCAACTCCATTGTTCAACGCAAAAAATTCCTAAACGCGATTTAAACAATATGCAAACGTGATTTCAACAATATGCAATTCGAGTATGTACCTAGTTATATACAAGCAATAACGTCACCTTGAAATTTAAATGACTCAACACGGCAATAAACAATTACAAATTTACTAGACTAAAGGAAACAAGTAAAATTACTTCAAAAAATGGACTGTATCAACTAATAACAAAACAAAACAACTATAAAAATCCGGTCGATGGGCCAAATGTAAATACCACGTGTATTTATTTTATAATGAATAACAAAAAAAACAGAACAAATAGGGCACTGACAATAAGCAAAGTTACCTACCTTTATTCTCCAATAATGCAGGAACATAAGCTTCGTTTTTCTGTATTCACACACAACACCTCTAGGGACCTCGTGTCTCCCAAAAAGGACTTACAAACAAAATGGATATTTAGAGACCTCGTGTCTCTTCAAGGGGTTGAAAACAATTCGCTTTCTCGAGACCTCTTGCCTCTTCAAGGACTCAAAAACAAGTGGCAGAGGGATGCAAGCTTCTCTCCCTTCTCTCATTCTTCTTCCCCCTCTCTGGTCTTCTGGCGGAAACCATTAGTAACACTTACTCTATGTCAGTGTAGCGCGCGACATTTGAATTTAAAAGTGACAGAACAACGAGCATGAACAACTATTTCATAGATATTTTGATTTTTTTACATTTTGCGTAACTTCTATCCCCATTTATAACACTTTGTATTTCACATGTTTTTAAAGATAAAAGGCTGAAATTTAGAATACTATAACTTCTAGGATAAAGCCTTCATATTATCTACCTAAAATTTACCTGTATCATACAGAGTGTTTTAAATTTAAAGACTAACTTACAGATATTCAATGTTGCAAAAGTCATTTTTTTCAAATGGTGCACCCTGTATATTATTAAAAATTCGAATTCTAAATTTAATTCTACACCGGTTTCATATAAGTTGTCCTATACCTATCTCTTACGAGTAACTTGCTACTAGAGTTTTTAGGTAACAAACTCCTTTTCTAGAGAATATACATCACCCTGAACAATAAAGGCAGCTGTGGCTGTCAGAAAACAGAATTTTGACAATACATGAATTCTAAAGCGTTATTTATATTTGAAAGTTAATCTGAGTGTGTTTGTATTACTTACGTTATAGAAATAATAAGCCAATAAAAATGCAAAATAGTGAAGAGTACTCTAATATGGATATTTTACATTTATTTTATATCCATGGGGAATGCAATCGGATTGTAAGCAGAACATGCAGGATGTTTAACGAGAAGTATCCCACGCTATCGGCAATGACTAGATTTACTACACGACATGATCCAAAGCCAGTAACTGAAAATGAAGATAATGAGATAAACGTTTTGGCTTATTTTCAAGTTTATCCGCGTAGCTCTATTCCTGCAGCTACTCGAGCTTTGGGAATATCAAGTTCATCTGTGCATAGAATATTGAAATCTCATAAAATGCACCCGTATTCAGAAATAATACTACAAGGACTTCGACCTGGTGACCATTTAAAAAGAGTAGAATTCTGCGAACACATATTTCTGAATATTCAACAAGATGAGAATTTTCTCTCTAAAATTATCTGAACCGACGAATCGAAATTTAGAAGGGAAGGAATTGTGAATAGGAGAAATAGTCATTTTTGGGCAAGTGAAAATCCTAATATATTTAGAGAAGGACTGTTGTTGCAAGATATTACGAAATAATAAAGAGGAATTGTTTACAATAAAGTTAGATTTTAAATTATACCAGACAAATAAGAGATGCACTCACCTGTGTAATGGACTGTATCTTCACGTGGGTTTTAGGGTCTTCTTTGGAGGTCGGGCGACTATCTTCACCCCAAATGAGGCAAAAAATTATGTAACAAGAAAATTAGACCAGAAAATCTGGAGCACATCCCTAGTCTGGAGTACTAGCAGTTTTCAGGACGACTGATTCTAACGCAGTGACGCTGGTTTACGTCGCGAGAGAGAGAGAGAGAGAGGCTGTCACAAAATCTGCCCCCTCTCCTCCTCTCAGTGGTGCCAACCACGGCGAGCAGCAATCCCTAAATGTCTGGCGGCAATTTCAAATTCAAAAATATATACAAACTTGCATCAACATTCCGCCCACCAAATAAGGACTACTTATTTCCGATTAAAAAATGCAAAGATTAAATTAAATTGGTAGATACACTATAACTAACTATACAAATGGGAGATGCGTACTGGCCGTTTACTGCGAAGGTAAAGGGCACAGCTTGGTCATAGGACGATCTAAAATACTTGTGCTTGTTCGTACTTGAGCGACACGGGCAACGCCATCACGACCCGGATAGAGTTTCAATATGCGCCCTAACTTCCACACAAGCGGAGACACTGTCTCATCTTTGATGACAACGAGAGTACCAATCGAAGGAGCTTCTTGGGGGGTAGACCACTTATTGCGCTGCTGCAAGGTGTGCAAATATTCACTTTTCCAGCGTTTCCAAAAATCTTGATGCATTCTGGAAACAAGTTGCCAACGAGAAAGTCTGGTAAGTTTGACATCAGTCACGTCTGGGTCAGGTGGGGCACAAAGAGGCTCCATGGTCAAGAAGTGCGCAGGGGAAAGCGATGTCATGTCATTGGGGTCTGTACTAAGACTACAGAGCAGTCGGGAATTAAGAACTGCTTCAATCTGTGCCAGAACAGTGGTCAGTTCCTCGAATGTCAGAACCTGTGTGCCAACAACACGACGCAAGTGAGTTTTAATGGAACGAACCCCTGCTTCCCACAGTCCTCCAAAGTGCGGCGCTGATGGGGGATTCCAATGCCACTCAATTGACAAGGAATCAGTCACCTGATGTGCGTATGAAACCAACAATCGGTTGGCCCCGACAAAATTAGTGCCGCAGTCACTGTAGACATTGTCACAACGACCTCTTCGAGCCACAAAGCGCCGAAAAGCAGCAAGAAAAGCCTCCGAGGTGAGGTCTGATACCGATTCAATATGCACAGCCTTTGTGGTCATGCAAACAAAAATACACACATATGCCTTCGCACTTCTGACACCGCGATATCTTCCCTGGGTAACGAGAAATGGACCGGCAAAATCAATTCCAGTGTGAGAGAATGGTTTCAGCTGAGAAACTCTTACTGGAGGAAGATCCCCCATTACAGGTGTCAAAGTTACCGGGCGAACACGGAAACAACGATAACATTGCCCAAGCACACTATTAATTGCCCGGCGGGCCGAAAGAATCCAAAAATTTTGTGACAACAAATACTGCAAGGTACGAGGTCCAGGATGTAAGTGTTTCTGATGGACACTACGAATCACCAAGTCAGTGAGCAAGTGTGAACGTGGCAGAAGCATGGGATGCTTTGCATCAAACGACAAGTCCGAGCATCTAAGTCTACCGCCCACCCTGAGAACACCATCCCTATCCACAAATGGGGCCAGCCTACGGATAGACTTTACACAAGGTCGACCATGCTCAATGTCACGCATTTCCCTCTCAAACGCCAACCTTTGTACTGCTTTAACAAGAAAAGTCAGTGCAGTGTAAAGCTCCGCCTCACTCAATGCGCCCGAAATTCTGTCCTTCCGGGGTAATTTCATATTTTTGACAAACCTCATACTGTAAGCAATGATACCTTGAATTTTCCTCAGCGAAGAATACCCTTCTAACAAATTCAGCGGCCAATCACACGAAACAACCTTTGACATGCACACAACTTGCCTTTGCTCCGACATCATGACATCGGACTCTTCACCTAAAGATTCTGCGCTAATCCATGTATCGGATGGTTCGGACAAGAAAGCCGGACCCGTCCACCATAGCGGGTGATTGAGAAGCTCATTAGGAGTAAGTCCGCGCGATGCACAATCTGCAGGGTTGATTAACCCCGAAACATGTGACCAGCAACCAGGGGGTACCTTTTCTTGTATGAGCGCCACTCTATTGGCCACAAACGTTTTCCATCGATGGGGAGATGACTTAATCCACTGAATGGCAACTGTGGAATCAGACCAGCAAAATATATTATCAATAGAAATAGTCTTTCGGTATGTAACCTGAACGAACTCCATCAACTCTGCTAACAAGGCTGCTGCACAAAGCTCCAATCGGGGTACTGATACTTTTTTTAGTGGGGAGACACGAGACTTAGCACACAAGAGAGATATCTTTATGGCTCCGCTGGCGGATACAACACGAAGATAAATTACGGCCCCATAACCAAGCTCAGACGCATCCGAGAATCCATGCAATGTAGAAGAAGTAGTACCTTCAGCAGACACATACCGCGGAATTGACAACGATGACAAACAAGAAAGTTGCGATTTGTATGTGTCCCACCTGGATTCGACTTCTAGTGGTGGTTTTTCATCCCACGAAATGCCTAGCTGCCACAGGAACTGCATCAGCTGCTTCGCAGAGAGGGTGAGGGGAGACAAGAAACCCTAAGGATCAAAGATTCTAGCAAGCTCTGACAGTATGTTACGCTTGGTGCATTTGCGTTCAATTGGATGTACCTTGTACGAGAAGCAGTCAGTCATTGGACACCACTGTAGTCCTAAAATCTTGACAGACACTAAGTCATCAGAGTCGAAACACAGAGATTGCTGATGACTACTGGGGAGAGACGCAAGAAATTCGGGATCATTGCTTGCCCATTTTCGCAACTCAAATCCAGCCTCTCCGAGCATTCCTATCAGTTGAGATTTCACTTCAATTGCAGAATTGGAATCTGGCACACTAGTTACTATGTCATCCACGTACGTGTCAGACCTTATGACGTCTGCTGCAAGAGGATATTTACCACCTAAATCTGTTGCCACCTGTAAGAGGGTCCTAATGGCAAGATAGGGGCTAGAAGCAACACCAAAGGACACTGTATTGAGTCTGAACTCTTGCACTGGCTCAGAATTGGAAAACTGCCAAAGAATGCGCTGGAAGTCCCTATGCTCCTCTGCCACCAATACTTGCAGAAACATTTGCTTAATGTCTGCAGTAAAGGCGACTCGATGAGCCCGAAAATTCAACAGGACTGTCACAATATCCTGCTGCAACTTGGGTCCAACCAATAGGGTGTTGTTGAGCGAGATGCCATTTGAGGTCTTAGCACTGGCGTCGAACACCACCCGTAACTTTGTAGTGGTACTTTCGGGTTTCAAGATACAATGATGAGGGATGTAGTAGACGGCACTAGGATGTGATACCTTACACGACACAGGAGACATGTGCCCATCGCTCAGATACTCACGCATGAAAGCCACATACTTTCTACGGATATCTGACTCTTTGGACAATCGTCTCTCTAGAGCATGAAGCCGTCTCAATGCCATGGAATGTGACTCACCCAGATCTGGCATCCCATCACGAAATGGCAGGCCCACGACATATCTACCATTAGAGTCACGTGAATGAGTGTCCTGGAAGATCTTCTCACACAGGGCATCTTCCGGACTCGCTAATGTGCACTGAGGCACTTGCTCCAATTCCCAAAATTGTCTGAGAGTTTTGTCCAGAGAAACATCGACCGACGTACAAAAGGAATCAACCACTAAATTCGATTGGGCTGGTACACTACCCAAGATTACCCAACCAAACACTGTATTGATAGCAGTAGGTTCCTGATCCTTACCCTTTCTAAGTCCCGGTAACAATGCCATTGCATATATATCAGCACCCAATAAAATATCAATGTCCCCTGGCTGACCAAAAGTATCATCCGCTAAAGCAAGGTCTTTGATATGATTCCAGACATATGATTGTACGTCCGTTGAAGGTGCCTTGTCGCAGATTCTGGGAACCACAATAGCATCGATATCGAAACTAGGATTAGGTTTGTCCCGAGGTCTCAACCTAAATGAAGTAACCCCCAAATCAGTAACGGTGGCCATCTGATTTATCCCCTGAATTGGAACAGAAGCATGTGACTTCGACAGAGAAAGTTTGCTTACAAGGCGCTGCGTAATGAAATTTGCCTGACTTGCACAATCGAGCAGCACACGACATCTATGATACACCCCATAAGCATCACACACATCCACTTTACATGTGGCAAATAATACAACAGGGAAGCTGGGAAGCGTGCTTGTCAATACGACTTGACCGGTTACTTGGTCGGGTCTGTTATCACCTTGCTCACATGTTTGTGTATCAGTCTGACCAGAGCTTGATGTAAAATGCAAATATGTGTGATGTTTCCTAGTACAAACACGACAATTAAATTTCGAGGTACACCCTGCGAGTTTGTGAGACCCAGCCAGACAATTATAGCACAGACTTTTCCTCTTCACTAAGGTATGACGATCCTTAGGAGACATTTCTAAGAACTTGTCACATTTCGTCAATGAGTGTTCTCCCTGGCAACACACACAAGAAATTGATGAATCTGACTTACTAACACTAGTCACCAAAGAAGTGGTTGGTTTCGGCTGCACGAACTGTTTCCCTTTCAACATTTGAGGACCCTTCTTCACTGAGACCGGTGCTACGGTTAGCGCAGATGTTTCAAGAGCCTTGCACTGTTTTTCTAAAAAATCACTAAGGTGCGAGTACGTGGGGACCTCACAGTCACCAAACTGTATTTCAAATTGCTTTCGGATAGAGGAATCTAACTTTTGCAAAAGGAAATTGAATTTCGTAAAGTCCCACAAATCATACTGCTGCTCTTGATATAAATCTAACGCACATACGTTTTCAGTAAATGTTGTCAACAAATTCCTTAAATCTCGAGATGAATCGCCTGACACCTTCGGAGCATTAAGAAGAGCTAACCAGTAATTTGTAAGCAACACACGTTTATTTTCATACCTTGAAACTAGCGAATTATATGCCACTTGGTAATTATCCGAAATGAGGGGTAGGTTTTGAACTATTGAAGCTGGTTCTTTTGTCAAGGAAGCAAGAAGATACTGGAAACGCTCAATATCTGACAAAGTGTCATTTTCATGAATCAGAGTCCTAAACAAATCGAAAAAACGTGGCCACTGACCAATCGCCCCGTCAAATTTCGGAATATCGATCTTAGGCAATCGAACATTACGTCTGCCACCCGTTCCACTATCAGAGTGAGCCTCATTATCGAGCGACTTAGCTACATCGGCAGCATCAGCAGTAACCTTACCACAAATTTCAAAATAGATTGACTTGATGCTGTACTGTATGTTGTCGAAGTCTGTCTGAATCTCCGATTGTAAAGCCAAATTATCCTTATCCTTCATTAAAGACACGATGTCCAGATGTAAAGAATCAAACAAATTTACAGAATCGTTAAGACCTTGGTATCTGATTCTAAATTCATTCCTTTTTGTGGGTTCAGCCTTGGCGTCTAATGCAAACCTTGATAGGTGTTGCACTCGATTCATAACAGAGTTACGTTTATTTATCAACTTTTCCACCTCCATTTCAAAAATGACAAAAAACGAAAAGGCAAACTAGAAAAGACTGATATAACCTGAACCCAATCGGATGATAACCACGTGTTTCACGTCGAAAAAAACACGCTTCAAACAAGTAACAGAGCTCGAAAATCGCCGATTGCGAGACACTGAAAAACAAAACAATTTTGACGCTAAAAGGCCGTAAAACAAATTAAACAAGCAAAACAATTACACTAACACGGATTTGCCGACCCGAACACGTGTTCTAACCAAACCCTGGAGGCTATAAATTACGATTTTTAACAACAAAACCGCCAAACACGTGTGCATAAATTCACGATATGAACACCCACAAGTGTCAATTCTAATCAAACAAGCATCGGCTTCGATGGACCAAAATGTTGTTGCAAGATATTACGAAATAATAAAGAGGAATTGTTTACAATAAAGTTAGATTTTAAATTATACCAGACAAATAAGAGATGCACTCACCTGTGTAATGGACTGTATCTTCACGTGGGTTTTAGGGTCTTCTTTGTAGGTCGGGCGACTATCTTCACCCCAAATGAGGCAAAAAATTATGTAACAAGAAAATTAGACCAGAAAATCTGGAGCACATCCCTAGTCTGGAGTACTAGCAGTTTTCAGGACGACTGATTCTAACGAAGTGACGCGGGTTTACGTCGCGAGAGAGAGAGAGAGAGGCTGTCACAAAATCTGCCATCTCTCCTCCTCTCAGTGGTGCCAACCACGGCGAGCAGCAATCCCTAAATGTCTGGCGGCAATTTCAAATTCAAAAATATATACAAACTTGCATCAACAAGGACGCTTTCAAACAAATTTTAGTTTTAATGTGCTTTGCATTATTATGGACAATAAGGTATCTTATGAAATTTACGAAGAAAATTTAAACGGTGAAAAGTATTTGGAACTATTAAGGGGATCTGTCCGTAATTTTCTGGCAAGGCTACCACTAGATACAAGGCAAAGCTGCTGGTATCAGCTAGACGGCACGCCTGCCCACTCCACTGGTGAAGTTTACTGGCACTTAACGCAATTATTTGAAGACAAATGGATTGGGCCCGACGGTCCTTGGAGATGGCCTCCCCGCTCTCCTGATTTAACGCCTGCCGATTTTTATCTCTGAGGGCGTATAAAAAGTCAAGTCTATGACACAACAGTGCAAAGTAGAGAGGATCTTTTAAATCGTGTAATTTGAGCTTTTAGAGATTTGAATCCAAATGAAATCAAAAGAGCTACTACCAATGAGATGAACCGTAGAATTTTGCAGTGTCTTGACCAAGATGGTGGTCACATAGAACATTTATAGTGATCGTAGCATTTAAATTTGAATTAACTTTTTTTTATTTGTCTTTGTTCAGTTTTTTGTTTATTGTTAATATTTGTTTTAAATTTTTTTCTTCATAATTACATTAAATATTTTTATGAAATCATATCACTTTTGTTATCTGACTGACAATCACAGCTGCATTTGTTGTGTAGTCTAACGTGTACTCTTTAAAAGAGGAGGTTGTTACCTAAAAACGCTAATAACAAGCAACATATTGAAGATAGGTATAGAAAAACTTATATCAAACCGGTGTAGAATTAAATTTAGAACTCGATTTTTTAATAATATACAGGGTGTTCTATTTTTAAAAAAAACTTTTGCCACGTTGAATATGTCTAAGTTAGTAACTAAATTTAAAACACTCTGTATGACACAGGTAAACTTAAGGCACATAATATGAAAGCTCCCTCCCACAAGTTACAAAATACTAAATTTGAGCCTTTTATCTTTAAAAACATGTGAAATACAAACTATTATAAATATGGTTGTAAAATTACCGAAATACAGAGAAATCACAATATCTTTGGAACAGTTGAAGATAGGGATAGGAAAGCCTAATATAAATCTTCACAGAATTTTATGAGGAATTCGAATATGCAATAAAAAATAGGGCATTCTATTTAAATTAGCAAAGTTGATGACTACTTCCGGTCTAACCGGAAGTGATGTGACCTTGAAAATATTTTTAGAATAAAAGGCAATTATGAATTGTGACCGCTGCCAAAATTTCAAAATTTAGGATATCAGGGAACTTCATAAACTTCTAATGCACGGCTATCGTGAAAAACCCTGTATATCATTGTTGTCCTTATATTAATTACTAGTTCTTGTTCGTGTTTGTTCTCACGTGACGCGGAACCCCCAGTATACTCCAACTATCTTTTACATTTTAAGCAAATGGCCCAGAAAATGACCAAATGCTTTATTTATCCACTAGTAATTTGTCAAAATCCTAATTTAAAATGTTATCAGCGTTGCCTGAAAAAATAGTGAAAGAAAAGGGAGGAATGCGATACAGATAAGATATCAGTTGATAATAATAGAGCAATGCTGAATAAAACAGTAGTATATATTCTATGTCAAATTTTTACAGTGCAAATTAAAATAGTTTAAATACATAAATAAAAGTGGAGAACAAACTATAGAAAATATTGAAAAAGTCTCAAAACTGCTGGCGTAAAATAATACAGTTAGCAAATTTATTAATTTTTAGAATTTAAATGATAGCTTGATTGTTTTATGCTTTTATAAATAATACTCACTACACTTACCTGAACTTGTTCTGCATGTCTTTTGGCATATCCATGTCTTTGGTAGAAATACTGCTGTGGTTCCCTTTGCTGATCTCTATGATGATCTCTACTATGTTGATCTCGGTGCTGGTCTCTATACTGATCCCTTCTATGCTGCTCCCGTTGCTGGTATTCCGCTAACCTTTGGTGATGATGTTCGTCCAAGTGATGTTCTTTCTGTTGATGTTCCTTCATCTGTTTCGGTGGATGTAGTTCTTCTCTATGCTGGTTTTGCAACTGATGTTGATTCGTGTTACTCTGATGCTGTTGTGTTGTTACAGGTTGCTGACTGGAAGTATTTTGCTGTGTTGATTGTTGATGGTTATGTGTTTGTGAATCTTGCGTCTTTTCGCTATGGTTGCTTTGGTTATCGTTAACATCTTGATGTTGATTACTCTCACCGTTAGCCTGTTGTGTGTTTGTGTTGGCGTTAGAATCAAATTCATTTATCTGATGGTAGTGCTGTTGTTCTGCATTGGGGAAATCGAGCTTTCGATGTTTTCCAAACCTAAAAAAAGGAGAATAATATAGCTTACAATTGCCCGAGAAAGAATATTTTAGAGCAACAAACACATACTAGTATAAAAATATTCGTTAAAACTACTTTAAATAATTTAGCATCGTTGAACTTGTAGTACACCTGCTTAATAAATATTTAGAAACTAAATTAGAGAATGAGTGTACAAGGAAGAACTACTGGAACATTGTATGAAAATTTATTCAATACCTGAACATTGATCCAATGCCTTTCAGTAAACTTGTCTTTTTCTTTCCGGATTTATTTTTACTATCTAAAGCTGCATTAAGCGAAGACTGTCTGGGTGCTCCTCTAACATTATTGAAACCATCGACTTCTCGTTCATTTTCCGTTGGAGGATCGAGCAACCAGTGTTTCTTGGCACCTACTTCGCTAGGATGGTTTGGATCAACAATATGTTTATCTACAGCTGCTCTAAAACTTTCTTCACATCCACGACCTCTTATCACTTTTAGAGCACCAGATGGTCCCCTATAACTATAAGCTGGATCACACTCCTCTTGCATCTGGATCTAGCAAAATGAAAGGAAAAAATAAAATTTAAGATAAAACTTTCGTAATAATTAAAAACCGTATGAATTTATAAAAAAGTCTGGATGCAGCAAGTGCGTTATGGTAGTGAATTTTCATTTAAATGTTTTTCATAGCCAATATGTGTTTTTTTTTAAAGAAAGCGGGCATCAAATTTGCTTACCAGTATAACCTGTATTGGCGACACAATGTACCATATGTCATCAAAATAGCTTTATTGTTTGAAAATGTACAAAAATTTTCCGAAAATAAACTTAAAATATTCCCGAAACAACTGGTCTCCTGGTCAACAAACCTTATAGGTTAATAGCAAATTGAGCTATTGAAATTTGAGGCATTTCAGTAAAATTCCCTACCATAACGCACTTGCTGTGTCCCAAATTTGTTTTCATACAAACATGCATTATATTTCGATGGAAAATGCAAAATACAATATACGCTGTGTTCAATTAAAAAAAAAAAATTTGGATCACCAACGACTTATGGGCCAACTTGTGATTGTGAGAATTTTTTTTAAGATGAAGCTCAAAACGCCCTATAATTAACCTATAATTTTTTTTCATATTTTGTACAATGATTTTTTACGAAAATTCGTTAAAAATTATATACAATTAAACGATAAACTCTTCAGCTAAAACTACTGCCAAAGCATCAGAAAAAAGGTCTATTTGAAATGAATTTTCTGGAAATATTTTAGTAATATGAAGGACAATGACGGTTGAAGCTGAGACTTCAGGGTTTGTAAAACCGCGTCTCAAACTTGGTGGCCCAGCTTTGTTATTTCCACAGATATAAAAATATTCTAAAAGAAAACACAAAACTTTTCGCGAAAGACTAGACCGATTTTCCTGGCTAACGAACTGATCCAAGCCATTTGCAAGGAAAGGTACTCACCAAATTTGTTCGAAATCGGCCCATTATTTATTGAGTATATATATATATATATATATATATATATATATATATATATATATATATATATATATATATATATATATATATATATATATACAGTGTGTCCGAGATAAGGAGGGCCACTATGGGGATCTCCAAAATGGTAGCAGATACAGATTTCGTTAAATAGGAGAAAATTTGCGCACTCAAAAGCCCAACAAAATGGTGGTTAGACATCTTCGAACATTTTTTTGGTTTGTGAGATATTTTGAGAAACTCCTAAGGTAAAACAGACAAGGAGTATGTCTACCCCAGACGTTGTGAAGTTCAGAACTTATATATTTTGAAAAATTTGAATTCTAGATTTTACATATTATTACTTCCACATCGAATAAGGCCAGAGGCGTGCACTCGCAAGGTGTCGTCACAACGTTGTGACGTTCAGAACTTATATATTTTAAAAAATTAGGATTCTAGATTTTACATATTACATCCACATCGAATAAGGCCAGAGGCGTGCACTTGCAAGGTGTCGTCACAACGTGTGGAAGTATCGCATCGGCGACAAAAATTTCAAAAAATTTATTTCGCTTAACGTAGAAAATATCAAAACATATACAACACATGATTTGGGACAGAATTTTTTTCTAGCAGTCTGTCAGTCTGTAAGTCTGTCTATTTGCAGCCACAATAACTTTAAAACGAAATGAGATATCGGCTTCAAATTTGGTATAGTTAGAACTTGACAGAGAACAGTTCGGATTGTTTTTGGGTAAAATGGCTTCAGGGGGTAGGGGATGAATGGGGGGTGATTTGGGGAAAATTGACATTTTTTCGTTAAAACTCCAGTAATATAACGTTTTCGGGTTTATTTAATAGAAAAATTTTAATTTCATCAAACATCTGGTATTCTGTGTTGAGATTAAATAAGGAGTTGAATATGAATCGTTTACAACAATTTCGAAATTTTTTTTTTGCTAAGACGACCTAAAAAGTCTCAAAACATATAGAAAACTTGATTCTGGAAAGAAAAAATTTGTTTGTCTGTCAGTCGGTCAGTCTGCTGGTCTATCGGCAAGTACGTCTCTCTGTTAATAAGCACAATAACTTTCGAACGAATTGAAATATCATCTTCAAATTTGGTATCCAGTTAGCACCCGACAAAGGAACGCTTCGAATTATTTTTGGAGAAGATCGCTTCCGAGGGCAGGGAATAAATAAGGGGTGATTTGGTAAAAATTGACATTTTTTCAATTAAACTCGAGTAATATAATGTTTTTAAAAGTTTATGGGTACAGGAATGCAAATTTGCTTTTGTGGTCCAGTCATGGGCCCTAAATTCATTCCCTGAGAATGTTGTTGCTGTTATCACAGCTATGGGGAAGCAATTTGCAGTACTATTTTTTCTGGCCTTAATGGTGGAACTACACCAATACCGATGACACTTCTCCAGCAACTTATCATTTTCTTTAACGTAGCATTGCTAATTTTTGAATCCGACGTTTTGTCTTTGCGGGACCATCATCATTTATTTGTTCTGTGTTTATTCCATTAAATTATTGCCTCAATTCATCCATTGGATCATTATTAAATGCCTAAATGACATAAAATAGTAATTGATATAGCTAGTAGTTTAGTACTTAAGTTTAAAAGCTATGTACAAATCTGTAATAGGAATTTTCTTGATTAAGGTCCAAAAAGAGAGTAAAATGTTACTAAACCACAAAGTGACACATTTGGAGTAAAATGATAGTCCTGGAGAGACGAAACGTCAGATTAAAAAATTAGCAATGCTACGTTAAAGAAAATGAAAGTTGCTACAGAGAAGTGTCATCAATATTGGTGTACGTCCACCATTAAGGCCAGAAAAAAAAATGTAAAATCGAAAAATCCAAATTTTTCAAAATCTCAGGAACCAACAAATTTTCGGAGATGTCTAACCGCCACTTTGTTGAGCTTTTGAGTGCGCAACTTTCCTCCCATTTAACCAAGTCTGTATCTGCTACCGTTTGTTTTGAAGATCCCCATAGTGGGCCTCCTTATCTTGGACACA
The DNA here is from genome assembly GCA_964006375.1 of Tillus elongatus. Classification (NCBI taxonomy): domain Eukaryota; kingdom Metazoa; phylum Arthropoda; class Insecta; order Coleoptera; family Cleridae; genus Tillus; species Tillus elongatus. The sequence goes on from OZ023266.1 coordinate 157,091,633, forward strand.
CTATATATATATATATATATATATATATATATATATATATATATATATATATATATATATATATATATATATATATATATATATATATATATATATATATATATATATATATCATGTATTGAAACTGACCCCAGATATGGTTTTCAGGGATATTGGTTTGCGCTCATTTGAAGAAGTTTTTTCAAAATTCAAAAGTCACGATCTCCTCATTAGTGAATTTTTAAAAAGAAAATTCACTAATAAATACAGCCATTAAATAAATGTATTTGTGATCATGACCTCTTTGTTCTGATGTATTATAATTTTCAATAATTTACTGAATCAATATATTTTATCAATCCACTTAAAGCTTTTGGAGTGCCAGTTTTGATACTTTTTTACTGCCTGAAATAAACTTTGTTTCTAGTAGAATTTGTACTTACACCAGTAAAAAATAAATAGCAACCTACCTCTTGTACCATTGTTTGTAAAGATTCCAGACTAGAAGATTTTTTCATGCCCAAAGAAGGTCCCAATTGACCAAGTTTATCAGCACCTATAATGATAAGTAAATTAATAAAGAAAAATATTTTCTTAAGAAGCCATAAAGTGAGCAAATCAAACATATGTCCTGGCCCAGCAAGCATGTTGTGGTAGCAAACTTTTATAAACATTTCTTTAAAACTAATAATTCAGTTTTATATTAATTTAATAACTTGGTATATGGCAGTCCCTAAAGAGCGTAAAGTATATCAAATATAATTATTTTTTAAGATAACATCTTTTAAAAGAAAGATCGAAGAGAGAAGTTACCTCTTGTCCATTTCAGTTAAAAAAATATTAAATAGATTTAAGGCAGTTTCCCTCATACCACACTTCTAATTTATCAAGTAGATAATACGATGGCGGGTCAATATGTCCGTGACTTTTTGAATTTCCCGCCTCTTCACATCACTCAAATCAAGGCTAAGCTTGATAAATACTATGGGGACTCTGCACCATCAATTTCCATGGTAAAAAAGTGGTTTACTGAATTTCGTTGCGGCCGTGTGACAATTTCGAAGGAGTGTGTGGCGTTGTTCAAACGCAATAGGGACGAGTTTTGCTATGTTTCGTAACCGTGGACGAAACATGGATTCACCACAATACACCAGAGACCAAGCAGCAGTCAAAAGTGCGAATCGCCGCCGAAGAAGGCAAGGTGGGTTTGTCCGCCAATAAAGTCATGGCGACCGTTTTTTGGGATGCACATGGTATAATCCACATAGATTACCTTCAAAAGGGAAGAACAATCAATGGCGAATATTATACAAACTTATTGGACCGATTCAATGACGATTTGAAAAAAAAAACGACCGCATTTGGCCAAGAAAAAAGTTATTTTCGACCAAGACAATGCAAGAGTGCACACATGTGTAGTCTCCATGGCAAAATTGCATAAATTGGGCTACGACTTGCTCCCTCATCCGACCATTAGAGATGACTCTTAATTATAGTAATGAAGAAAAATTAGACATCTTAGAAACCTACTTAGTAGCCCACGCAAACTCTAGAGCAGCTGCCGAAATTTACAATACAATATTTCCTGAACGGCATCAACCAGTAGCAAGACATTTTAGGGATCTGGTACTAAATTTGCTCAATTATGGGAGTTTTGCAAAACCCAGAAATTATAAATATGCTGTGGAAAATCAGGAGATAATTGATGCCGTGTTATAATACACTGACAATAACACCACATCATCGGTTAGAAAAATTGGTAAAGAAACGGATACCCCTAACTCATCAGCCCATTGAATACTGGAGGTTAATAAATAATAAATAATAATAAATACAATCCGTACAAGCCTAGGATAGTAAAAGGTTTATCGGCAAATGATATTCCTTAAAGAGTAAGTTTCCACCCAGTTTGTGGGTGACTGTTAAGAACTGGGCTGTGTCTGGGGAAGTGAGTAGCTCAGACCATAGATACATCCGGTTTGAAACTGCCAAAGTGGAAAGAGAAACAGTATGGTACAGGGACCCTCGCAAGGCGAACTGGGAAGCCTACAGACAGTACCACAGACAATTCGATAGAGCTCGAGATCGCGGCAGCCCAGGTGCGAGACGCAATCACCTCGGCATATAACGCCAACTGCCCCCTGAAAATGAGGGCGTCTACCAGGAATCTCCCTTGGTGGAACAAGGCCCTCAGGCAAAGGATGACGCAGGTTCGTCAGCTGTTCAACGCAGCCAAAAGGTTGGGGGCATGGGATGAATATAGACATGCCCTAACGAGCTATAACAACATACTGAGGGGTGCCAGGAAGGAGTCGTGAAGGCACTGTAAGAAAGTGGAGAACACATCCGAAAGTGCTCGACTACACAAGATCCTGTCCAAGGGCACTCAGACCAACATAGGCTCCCTAAAAACATCTACAAAAGGCTTTACAAGCTTGGGGGAGGAAACTATGAAAGTTCTACTATAGACACACTTCCCCAGCTTCAACATAATAAACCAATCATCTCGGGACTGGGCACCCTCAGAAATAGAGGTGCCGTACAAGCGGGCATCTAGAGTAGACTGGACAGTCACTAAAGAGGCGGTAACTTGGGTAAAATCAGACGGGCCATTAACAGTTTCAAGCCATTCAAATCCCCATAATTTAATGGAGTAATGCCCGTCATACTCCAACAGGGTATAGACATACTGGCGCCGGCGCTTACCCTCATTATGAGGGCCTGCCTGGCTCTGTGGTACATTCCGAGGGCATGGATACTGGCCAGAGGTGCATTGATTCCTAAACCTGGGCGTAACAGACCAGGCAAAGTCCATGAGGCCAATACGTCCCATGTCCTTCTTGCTAAAAACAATGGAAAAACTGCTCGACCGGCACATTAGGGGAGGTGTACTGGAAGCATATCCTCTACACTGCAGACAATATGCATACAGAGCAGGAGTCTCAACAGAAACAGCAATGCACCAACTGGTGCTGAAACTGGAGAATACGCTGAAGAACAGGGAGATGGTGCTAGGGGCCTTCCTAGGCATAGAGGGGGCCTTCAACAACACCTCATTTGGATCAGTACTGGCAGCTGTGAGGGAGTGGGGAATAGAGGAGACCTGCTGCAGGTGGATCGGTTACATGCTCAGGGACAGGGCGGTGTTCACCTCACTCCCGGGGGAACTCTGCTGGCAGGGGTCACAGCTGGGTGCACGCAGGGGAGCGTTCTGTCTCCCCTGCTCTGGTGCCTAGTCGTGGACAGCCTCTCTCAGGAGGAGGGTACGAGGTACAGGGCTATGCGGACAACATTGTCTTCATAGTCCGAGGAAAGGTTACACAGTCAGTGCGGGAGCGCATGCAGACAGCACTGAAAGTGGTGGAAAGGTGGACGGTTAGCCAAGAGAAGCCACTGTCATACCATTTACGAGGAGAAGGAAGTGGGAGGGCCACATAACTCTCACTCTATATGGTAGACTCATCCCGATGGCCAGGGAGATAAAATATCTTGGGGTCGTATTAGACTCTAAGCTAACCTGGAATTGCCACGTTGAAAAAATACTGCACAAGGCAGTTATGACCCTAGCCGTCACTAGACGGCTTTATGGAAAGACATGGGGACTGAGACCTAGTATGGCATACTGGCTGTACACAAGGGTGGTCAGACCACCATTAACATACCTAAGGTGACACAATCCAACAAAAACTGGGCAACATCCAAAGGATGGCTTGCCTCGGCATCACAGGGGCCATGACCTCAACCCCAACAGCTGCCATGGAGGTGTTGCTGGTGTTAGCTGTTGAAAGAGGAAATAATGCCAGCTGTCAGACTCTGCGGCGAGGGGGAGGAATCAGCCCAGCACATCTTGTGCGAGTGTAAAGCTCTGGACCGCAAAAGACAACTGATCTACGGTCAGTCTAGACCGGAGACAGAGCAATATAAAACTTCATCCTACCAATTGCTGTGCAGACTAGTTCAAGGCACAGTAATTTTGGAATGGGTGGAGTAAAAAGACGGAGGGCATGCACAATAAGCCAAAGGTTACAGTGCTATCGGACCCCTGAGAGAGAGAAGAAAAAGAAAAAGGGCTGCTGTGGGGAACTTTGATCAAATTTGGTTTATGTGCGACGGTTGTCTAGCTCATAAAGCCACCGTCGCAAAGAATTAGGTAGAAGAAAACTGTTGCAATAGATTAATTGCAAATAATGGCGATATTTTGTGACCTGCTAGATCCCCTGATAGAAATCCCCACAGCTCACCTTACCAAGCCAATGTCAAACAAACAAAACTTGGGTCTAACGTTTGGTGCAGTATAATAAGTAACTATAAAATGCGATCTGAATTTAAACATTAAATTACTAAAATTATTACTTCAGGAAATCAATTAATTGGACCATTGATTTTTAATTTCAATTTGAATGCACCACGATATCTTTAGCTGTTCAAAAAGAAAATAATGCCAGCTGTAAAGGCAGATGTCGGGAACTTGAATCAAACTTGGTTTATGCAAGATGGTTGTCCAGCTCATAAAGTCGCCATCGCAAAGATTTATTTAGAAGAATTTTTTTTTTGCAATAGATGAATTGTGAATAATGGCGATATTTTGTGGCCTGCTAGATCCCCTGATAGAAATCCCCTTGACTTCTTTTTATGGGGACACATTAAGAACGAAACTCATACACTTGAAGCTCCCAAAAATGTTGCAATTTTAGAAGAAGAGTCCGAAACGCTATGCGCTCATTGAATAGAAACACATTATTTATGGCAATAAACTCTCTGCAAAATCGTTGCCAAATGTGTTTTGATCAAGGTGGTGGCCACATAGAACAATTTCTTTAAATTGAACAGTTCATATCTAAACTGCGTTTGTACAAGTTTGTATTGTAAATTGTCCCAAAATAACCGCATCATGCCAGTTTTTACATTCGCTCAATAAGTTTAATCCATAATAATGCAAGAATAATTTCATAATTGTCTAGTTAGTGTAGAACGATGCATTCAATCGCCTACTGAAGTGAGTGAACGAATGAAAATTTGGACGTTATTGTGAACCAGAGCCTAACCAAAATAACATATTTTTTTGAGAATTGCAGGTAATTAATATATTTTTGTTATTTCTGTAATAAAAAATACTATGTTGTGATACAATATTAAATTTTGTTATTGGTGTTAACTGCCTTTTTATAAATTATAATATTCTATATAATATAAATTTGCATTAGGCACTCAAAGACCAAAATTATCCGGTTTTATTATTCCATTTGCTGATCCTAATCATAATTTGAAAATGAAACGTAGTAAAGCTATTTGCTGTATTTTGCTTTTTTGTGATTGTTCGATTTTTCTTATAAATATAATCTATATCAATTTCTTGTTTGTACTATTTTTATTTATCTTATTATTGATAAATTGACAAACTTTTCTTGGGTTGTGAGATTTGTCAAACAATTTTTATTTTCTTATGCGAATGATTTTATTAAAACTTATATTTTACTACTGATGAAAAAATAAAACATTTTTCAAGTCGGGAAACTGTTTTTTTTTAAACATACAAGCTGGCTTACAACCTTATTCAAGCTATCTATAAAAGGAATACATCTGCCAAATGTTATCAAAATTGGGTAGGTCAGATTTTTTATAAATGTTTGCTACAAGCAGGTAAGCGGAGTGTTTTTATTAACAACCTTTACTATGATTAGAAACAATGGTCAGGAAGATGCTTACATTCAGGATGTTCTGATGATTGATTAATGCTTATCACAGATTCCATGGAACCAACTCTCACTAAGCTAGCTGATAAATGAAGTGAAAACACATATTATTAGAACACAGAATAACAAATAATATTATTTACATTGATTTTTCTTATGACAAACTTAAAATGACGTTATGATATAAATTTATGACTACTTATGATGATACAAAGCTCCAGATTAATATTAAACATTACATTAGGATGGTACTTTTTGCTTAAAATGTATGTATAAGGGTTGGTTCATATTATCAGATATCAAAAGCGTCAGACATAAATCATTCTGGTTCCAAAAGGTGCATTGTTTGTTCCCACTATCAAGTAGAGTTGGCATATGCATTGACTGTCTGAGTATAAGAATATTTGATAGAAATCTAAAGGCTAACATATGCGTTTGTCCATTTCTACAGTTATCAGGTATTATCAGACATCAAAGGGCATAGAACATTCTGGTTCCGACAGATGTACTGTTTGTTCTCACTATAAGCAGAGTTGGCATATGGACTGACTGCTTGAGTATTATAATATTTGATAGCAATGTAAAGGTCAGCAAATACGTATGTCCATTTCTTCAGTTATCAGGGTATTATCAGACATCAAAAGGATCGGGCATAGGATATTCTGGTTCCGGCAGATACACTGTTTGTTCCCACTATCAGACAGAGTTGGCATATGCATTCACTGTCTGAGTAATACAATATTTGATAGAAATCTAATGGCTGACATATGCGTTTGTCCATTTCTTCAGTTATCAGGTATTATCAGACATCAAAGGGCACAGAACATTCTGGTTCTGGCAGATGCACTGTTTGTTCTCACTATAAGGCAGAGTTGGCATATGGACTGACTGTTTGAGTATTATAATATTTGATAGCAATATAAAGGCCAGCAAATTCGTTTGTCCTGTTCTTCAGTTATCAGGGTATTATCAGACATCAAAGGGATCAGGCATAGGATATTCTGATTCCGGCAGATGCACTATTTGTTCCCACTATCAAGTCAAGTTGGCTATGCATTGACTGTCTGAGTAATCGAATATTTGATAGAAATCTAAAGGCTAACATATGCGTTTGTCCATTTCTTCAGTTATCAGGGTATTATCAGACATCAAAGGGATCAGGCATAGGATATTCTGGTTCCGGCAGATGCACTATTTGTTCCCACTATCAAGTCAAGTTGGCTATGCATTGACTGTCTGAGTAATCGAATATTTGATAGAAATCTAAAGGCTAACATATGCGTTTGTCCATTTCTTCAGTTATCAGGTATTATCAGACATCAAAGGGCATAGAACATTCTGGTTCCGGCAGATGCACTGTTTGTTCTCACTATAAGACAGAGTTGGCATATGGACTGACTCTTTGAGTATTATAATATTTGATAGCAACGTAAAGGCCAGAAATGCGTGTGTCCACTTCTTCAGTTATCAGGGTAATATCAGACATCAAAGGGATCAGGCATAGAATATTCTGATTCCGGCAGATGCACTATTTGTTCCCACTATCAGGCAGAGTTGGCATATCCATTGACTGTCCCAGTAATAGAATATTTGATAGAAATCTAAAGGCTAACATATGCGTGTGTCCATTTCTTCAGTTATCAGATATTATCAGACATCAAAGGGCATGGAACATTCTGGTTCCGGCAGATGCACTGTTTGTTATCACTATAAGGCAGAGTTGGCATATGGACTGACTGTTTGAGTATTATAATATTTGATAGCAATATAAAGGCCAGCAAATTCGTATGTCCATTTCTTCAGTTATCAGGGTATTATCAGACATCAAAGGGATCAGGCATAGGATATTCTGGTTCCGGCAGATGCACTATTTGTTCCCACTATCAGGCAGAGTTGGCATATCCATTGACTGTCTCAGTAATAGAATATTAGATAGAAATCTAAAGGCTAACATATGCCTTTGTCCATTTCTTCAGTTATCAGGTATTGTCAGACATCAAAGGGCATAGAACATTCTGGTTCCGGCAGATGCACTGTTTGTTCTCACTATAAAGCAGAGTTGGCATATGGTGTGACTGTTCGAGTATTATAATATTTGATAGCAATGTAAAGGCCAGCAAATGCGTGTGTCCATTTCTTCAGTTATCAGGGTATTATCAGACATCAAAGGGATCAGGCCTAGAATATTCTGGTTCCGGCAGATGCACTATTTGTTTCCACTATCAAGTCGAGTTGGCATATGCATTAACTGTCTGAGTAATAGAATATTTAATAGAAATCTAAAGGCTAACATATGCGTTTGTCCATTTCTTCAGTTATCAGGTATTATCAGACATTAAAGGGATTAGGCATATTCGGGTTCTGGCAGGTGCACTATTTATTACCACTATCAGGCAGAGTTGGCATATGGACTGACTGACTAAGTATTACAATATTTGATAGCAATGTAAAGGCTACATATGCGTGTGTCCATTTCTTCAGTTATCAGGCACAATATTCTTTCTAACAATCTCAGTCTTAAACGTATGTGTCTAAAATGATATGAACCCCATAACACGAAACTCTCATTTGGGTACTCCTGCACCCAAGTAGAGTCAACCAACAGAAAGGTATAATCCATTTTCACTAAGCGTTTTACTGGTGTTGTCTAAGGTTCTGGAGAAAGTAATGATGATTCAAATAAATCAGTTTCTAAATTGACATAAATTTATGACACCCTTGCAGTCTGGCTTTAGACCTGGATATAGTTGCACCAGTTTTAGCTAAATTAATGGGTAATATATTTAAGTTTTTGGACGAGGGCAGAGCTGCAGTCCAGATTCTTTTAGATTATTGAAAGGACTTTGACACGATACATCATAATATACTTTTGTCAATTCTAGCGCATTTAAAATTTCCAGGCAATTGTTTCTTTGCTTGGTTCTTTTTTGACGGGTCGGTCCTAGAGGGTTTTATGTATTGGAGTTGCTTCGGAACTGCTCCCTGTAAGAGGGGTACCTCAGGGTAGCATTTTGGGGCCACTTTTATACATTATAGTTATAGTTTATGTAAACATATTAATTATAGTAACTACAATCTCTATGCTGACTCCCAATTATACTGCTCCTTTCTGACATTTGAGGTATATAGTGCATGCGCCCTAGATAATCAGGATCTTGAAACTCTTTTTTTTTATATATATATAAGAAACCCCTTTTACAAGAAATCCATCTACTTATTATTTTTATTATTAAATTACAAAATAGAATATATTCCATAACCAATACATTGTGTCATAAGCCTACGAGCCCTGATAATATGATTCTACCTTTAGTACTGGGAGTACTGAATTCTTCTTGTGCAAGTAGTGATTCACAATAACATAACTATGTAAATGCCATTTTAAGTTTATCATAACAATAACATAAATGCGAGCTTACATATAACACATGCAATGACAAATATGTAAAATGGTGTATGAATCAACCAAGACCTCTCCATTACGACTATATACTTTACACCACCCAGCGAGTCTCATAACGTATTGTATAGTGATGATCTTTAAACCATAAATAGGTCATCTATTTAGAAGCAAATATCTAAGTTGTTATCCAAAGTACATAAGTTTTCGTACTAATTTGTGTACATAATAAATAAAGCATAATAATAGTAACGACCGTAATAATAATAACCAGTGAAATGAAAATAATGGCTGAAATGTAATCAACATTCTGTGGGTAAAGCCATTTGGCTAGAAGAGAATTGTTGCAAATAAGGGGTTGTTGTCCTTGTCTAACTCTTATTGTTTGGTAGGGATACCACTTGGTGCAAGGGGATGACTCGCGCAAACGCGACATTCACAATCATCAGTGAAAATTTTAGTAAAAGAAACATAGGAATATACATTCTAAAATATGATACATGAACAGCAAACTGAAAATAAAAACAAAGGCACATTTATTGTGTAAATAGGGATATTACATTTTTATAACCAACACCTCAATGCTAAAAAGAGTTATTATTTATATCCTTACTATATTTGAAAGAAATATTGTTTACTGTTTCTTGGTAAACACAAGAGGTGAGTGAACTTATGTTATTTTTTCGAACCGGACTATGAACGATCTGAAGCAAATATGCCACCTCGAACTTTGAATCTCGGAAATAATATGCCTGATATTCAGTCAAAATCTGAACTTCTTAAAAATTTAAAACTGAATATCGAACTAACCAGAATTCTTCAATATTCATATAGCATCATTCCCTTAAATACACAGTCTAGGTATGTATATTGTAACATACACTATATGGTTTGTAAAAGATCCCCATTGTTTTTACAAAAAGCAAAGGTTCGACAAAATTTGCAACTTGATTTGGTGTTGATGTTAGTTGTAAGATTGGTCAATGTTGAATCAAAAACACAAAAAGATGTACTGACAACTTTTTTTAGATTTCTACAGCTATATAGCTAAGCTCAAGTATAAATATTTTGTGGTTTTTTGGTATCAATTACACACTTTTAGCAGTCGGTAAGATTAAGCAGGTTAACAGTGGGCATGCTACGTATATAATGACTGCTTAAAATCTCATGATTGAGAATATTTAACAGCTTTGGCGCATTGTGAAATAAAGCATGTTTAACCTAGTGGTTCTAGAAGGCAATCTGCAGCTATCGTCATCAATTCTGAAAATTTACGTTACCAATCGCTTTCAAACATCACGCCTTCCTAATGCTGTAACTGAGAAAGGAGTTGGGATGCTAGGATGTATAAAAAGAATTCTGTGACTGTTAAACGGCTGTGAGGTCACAATGGAGCCAATACAGAGTGTAAAGCGTTGCTACCATGTTATAATTTTGCTACCTTTGGCAGCATTGAATGCCTGTTAAGTGCCATTTCTATGTATTTTTGAGTTACAAACTTAGAACTATTTCGGAGAATTATGCATTTCAAACTTCCAATTAGTTTAACATCGCCTAGCACAATTTTTTAAACTGAAGGTTCAGCTAAGCTCGGTTGGAAATTTCAAAGCTTCAGACACCAGTAGTACAATTTTTTAAACTTAAGGTTCAGCTCAAGTTTGGTTTGAATTTCAAAGCTTTACACACCACTAGTAAAATAAATGTTTTGAAACTGAACTTTTGATGAAAAGAAATTAAAATAATCGACGCAACTTTATTTAAATAAATACCAATGAAGAAAGGATACTAATTCATTTTTCTACGTTTTCTAATAGAAAAAGATATAACCATATATGTGAAAGATCTTAAATCTCGTTTAGGTCTAGGTCTATGTGTACTAGTATTGACTCTTTTATTGTATGCTGCCTAGCGCTTTGTATGTACATATAGTTAATAGTTATGTCAAAATCTGTTATCGCTTGGATGAAATGGAACTAGAGGTGCGCGAAACTTCGCAATTTTGAACCGAACCCAAACTCAAACCGATAGAAATACGTAATTCTCCAAAATAGTTAAAAAATACTTCAAAATTCTGCATTCAAAACTGCAAAAGTAGCGAAGTTGTAACCCAGTAGCGGCCCTGTTAACTCGAAGCAGCGCCTTAAACTCTTTATCAGTCCCATTGAGTCGGGAGAGTAATTTAAGATTTCACTAAAGCATATTTTTGACAGTTGGTGGGACACATTGAGACCTGACAGAGCCATTTAACAACGACATATTTAATTTTTTTATATTTCCTAGCATCACAATGCCTTTTTTGGTTATAACATTATAATGGCAGTGTTCAAAAACAATCGGTGATGTAATTTTGCAGAATTTATGACGATAATTTCAGATTGCCTACTGCAAATACTAAGGTTGAACATGCTTTATTTTACAATGAGCCAAAACAGTTAAATATTCTCGATCAGTACACAGTTAAAATTTCAAGTATAAGCAGCCACGCTTAGCGTTTTAAACCCCTCGAATCTAAAAGACTGTTAAAACTGGCTAAATAATACCATACAACAAGAAGAATATATAATTGAGCGTAGCTATAGATGTAGAAATGTAAAAAAGTTTTCAATATACCTTTTTGTATTTTTGATTCAATGTTCACCCATCTTCACAACTAACATCAGCACCGGAAGGCATTTTCACCCAAATAACCTGTAGATTTTGTCGAACCTTTGTGTTTTGCAAAAAGAAGAAATATTTTTTACGTACCAAATATTGTATGTTACAATATACCTAAATTTAGGAAATGACAATATATGAATATTGACAAATTTTGGTTAGTTCGATGTTAGATTTTGAATTTTTAAGAAGTTAGAAGTTCGAGTGTGAATCTTAAACATACTAGTTCAGAGGTTCGAAGCAACATATCTGCTTGGGTTCGTTCATAGTTCAGTAAAAAAAAATTATGGCTTCGCACATATCTAAATGGAACCCAACAAATCTTGCTCGAATGAAAGAAAATACATGGATTTATCGTTCAGCTTGAATAAGATAGAAGCTTGGATGAACAAGACTCCATTATAGTAGATGTACATTCTTTTATTATTGGGTCGAGGACTTCATTAGATAAAACCTCGGTGGTTCAGGGGTAAGAACGTGTGCCTCTGAACCAAAGGGTACTGGGTTCGATCCCAACGTACTCCTTTCAATTTTTCAGTACAAACTGTAACATTAACAGCAACCGAGGTTCTGGCATTGTATTTGAGCAAGTTGAATGTCTACACGTTCCGCCCTTCGGAGGGGGCGTAAAGCCGTCGGTCTCGTGTCCATGCAATGTTGAGCACGTTAAATATCCCTACCCTCCTTACAGAAAGACAGGAGTTCGGCAAAATTTTCAGGATAGTGAGGTAAAACTGCTCCCTGGCGTCCGTGATTCGCCATAGTCGCGGAAATAGGCCGCCGTTAAAGAAACAAAACACACACACTTCATTAGATTAAAAAATAAATAGGATGGACATGCCAATCGCCTTTTATATTCTTTTTTGGCCTGTTTGGTCACTGTTGAACTGATGTTATATGCACACCATGTTCAATTTACAGCCTCAATATGTCACAACACAAGCATATGTACTAAGAAATAAAACTGTGATGTACTTCGAATCGAGTGCAAATTAAAATACTAATCGAAGTGTTTACATACTCGCGTGGTGGGGGACTCTGCTGGCGGGGCTCGGGGCTGGGTGCCCGCAGGGGAGCGTTTTGTCTCCCCTACCCTGGTGCCTAATTGTGGATGGCCTGAATCGAGGAGAGTAAGAGGTACAGGACTATGTGGACGACATTGCCATCATAGTCCGAGAAAAGGTTACACAGTCAGTGTGGGAGCGCATGCAGACAGCGCTGAAAGTGGTGGAAAGCTGGACGGTTAGCCAAAGGCTCAGGGTGAGCCCCGAGAAAGCCACTGTCATACCATTTACGAGGAGGAGGAAGTGGGAGGGCCACAGACCTCTTACTCTATATGGTAGAAACATCCCGATGCCCAGGGAGGTAAAATATCTTGGGGTCGTATTGGACTCTAAGCTAATCTGGAATGGCCACGTTTAAAAAATACTGCGCAAGGCAGTTATGACCCTAGCTGTCACTAGGCGGCTATATGGAAAAATATGGGGACTGAGACCTAGCATGGCCCATTGGTTATACACAAGGGTGGTCAGACCATTGTTAACATATGCGGCACTGGGTTGGTGCACTAAGGTGGCACAATCCAGTGCCAAACAAAAACTGGGCAAGATCCAAAGGATGGCTTGCCTCGTCATCACAGGGGCCATGACCTCAATTAACAATAACAGTATTTACTCGGGGCTCATGCAACAGTCTTTGAGGCCAAAATGTATGCAATCTTGCACTGCGTGCAAGAGAACAAGAGAAGAGGCTACACCAACAAGCGGATCCTCATAGCCACAGACAGCCAGGCAGCCCTTAAGGAACTAAGTAGTACATGGGTAAATTCCTGGCTGGTGAGTGAGTGCCGAGACAAGACGAGCGACCTGGCTGGGCAGAATGAGGTCACCATCATCTGGGTGCTGGGTCACTCTGTGGTCAAAGATAATGAAGAAGCTGACAGTCTCGTGAGAGAGGATCAGCAGAACCATTTATAGGACCAGAACCGGTCTTGGGCGTATCGAAATGCACAGCCATCAAGTCCTAGGTTGGGGACCAGTATAAGGCATACAGGGCAGATTGTCCAGGGCTCAGACATGGGAAGACACTAATTGAGGAACCTAGTTCAAAGAGAGCTGTGGAGCTTCTAAATCTTAGCAGAGGACAGCTCAGGAACATAACAGGACTCTTGACGGGACACATGGCTGCGAAGAAACACCTGCATAAAATGGGGCGGTTCGAGGGGGACCTGGCATGCAGACTCTGTGAAGAAGAGAAGGAATCGGACACATGTTGTGCGAGCGTAAAGCTCTGGACAGCAAAAGACAACTAATCTACGGACAGCCTGGACCGGAGACAGAGCAATATAAAACTTCACCGTACCAATTGCTGTGCAGACTACTTCAAGCACAGTGATTTTGAAATGGGTGGAGTAGAAAAGACAAAGGGCACGAAGCCAAAGGCTGTGGTGCTATCGGGGCGGCAAAGAAGCGGACGAGCCTTAAGGGAAAAAAAATGAAAGTGTGAATTGCTCTGCTTGTATTAACAAAATATACCTATAAATAACTCATTTTTCTAAAAACTTAGAAACTTGAATTTAGGTACGTACTAAGGTCCCTCCCGAGGGTAAGTGATGTGGAATAGTAGTCAATCATATTTCATTTGACTGAAGTCGGAGTGCTAAATAAGCTGGCACAAAATTTAAATAAAAAAAAGTACTAAATTAAACAAATATAACTAAAGAGCAGAATAATAATGAAAAGGAAATCTAATTGTTATTCCCAAACCACTATAATTGAATTGAATTTTTTGACGTCACCATATAACTTGGTTTAAGTAATTGCTTTCAAACATGCATAGCATACAAATATTGGCTGATAAATCCCAATCGTGTGATATTGTGGAGACCGATACTTGATGTAAATTCATTGCCAACTTAGATAAAGAAACAAATTGATTTACACTATTTTCTAGAACATATTGTTACAGTCAGAAATTGTGGAACATTTTTTCGTTTTTTTTTGTTGTATATGGAATAAATACAGTTTACAGGAATTGGCACTAGATGACTTACCTGGAGAATATTAATTTATGATAGAAATTGTTTACAACCTGGCTGGTAAAACCTTGATAAAACGACGAGATGAAAGCAAATGAATTTGCAGGTTATATTTATTATGTTGAACAGTCACATCTGCCTATTATCATGTTATGAACAGCGTAAGTCTTTCACAGGTAAATATCTATGTGTAATGTACATACTGTTATATTTTGACCTATTACTAATTCTAAATCCTGGGAAACGACATAGCGATAGATTTTCGCACTTATTATTGTTTACATCGAGTTGCAGGTATCGTATTAGATTAGATTTTATTGTGAGTGGGCTATTCCAGTCCCTCCACCGCGACCTTAGGTCTATTGTGGCTCACGTCTAATTATTTAGATTTCACCCACCAATTCCAACTCCCTGAGGGAGTCGATCTTTTCTTGAGGGTGAAAGTTTGTTTGGCAGGTTTACTGCCATCTGAGTGAAGTCGCTTGCCCGTTTCGAAGCTCAAAGAGAGATAACCTCTCTCCGAGTTCGTCTGGACCCGATATCCGTCAGTGTTTGCCTCGAGGCGGTGTCATGAAGTCCCGCTCTCGAGCAGCATCTAATCTCCAGTTGTAATCCACCCCTAGAGATCTCAGCTCCCCTCAGGCTCTTCCAAAGCTGACACCTAACAGTGTTAAGACTCAAGGCAACATCCCATCGAGTCCCGCTTCCGAGCATCACCCCAGCGAAGCCGTCCGTCCATTTCGTAGCACACAGTATGGGCTCCAAACTTCGGGTGTTTACCACTCATCAGAGATCAGAGCCCCCCGGGACGTCTGGACACACGACACACGCCAGGGCTCAATCCAGGGCGGTATCATCTGGAACCCCGCTCCCGAGTAACAACCAAGCGAGGCCAATTGTCAGTCTCTGAGGCCACAGTGGAGGCGCCAAACCCTGGGTGCATATCACTCCCCAGAGATGTCTGCCTCCCCCCAGCCTCACCTGCACCAGACCCCCGCCAGTGTTTCATTGACTCGAGGCGGTATCATGAAGTCCCGCCCTCGAGCAGCATCCAGGTGGGGTAGTTGGCCTGTATCGATGCTCACAGAGTAGGCCCAAGTCTCCAGGTTTAATCCACCCCTAGAGACCCCAGCCACCTCCGGGTTTGTCCAGGTCCAACACCTGCCAGCGTTAGCTTAAATTTCACCCAACAAATCGAGCTTCCGACAGGAGACGACACCTGCGAGGTGAAACTTTGTTTGACAGATGTACTGCCATCTGAGCGAAGTCGCTTGCCCGTCTCAAAGCTCAAAGAGAGACAACCCCTCTCCGAGTTCATCTGGACCAGACACGTGGCAGTATCATGAAGTCCCACATCCGAGCAGCATCCAAGTGAGGTCGTTTGTCCGTTTAGAAGCTCACAGAAGAGGCCTCAACACTTAGTTGTATTCCACCCCTAAAGATCTCAGCTCTCCTCCGGGTTCGTCTAGACCCGACACCCACCATTGCTAGACTCAAGGCGACATCAAATCGAGCCCCGCTCCCGAGCATCGCACAAGAGAGGCCGTCCGTCCGTTCCGAAGCACACAGTGGGGGCGCCAAACTCCGGGTGTTTACCACTCATCAGAGTTGTCAACCCCCTCTGGGTCGTCTAGACACACGACACCCGCCAGCACTCAACCCGAGGCGGCACCCATCCGGAATCCCGCTCCCGAGTAACAACCAAGTGCGGGCAACCATCCATTTCTAAGCCCAGAGGGGAGGCCTTAAAATCCGGGTGTACATCAGTCCCCAGAGATATCCTCCTCCCTCCAGGCCCACATGGACAAGACCCCCGCCAGTGTTTAATTCCAGTTAGTCGCCTTTTACGACAGGCAGGAGATACCTTGGGCCTATTCTTTTAGTTAGTCCCCGGACCCACAGGGGATCGTATAGTAGATAGCCTGATTATAACAAATTTGCCAAGAGTTTGCAGTCGACTTCGGGCATTTAAGACTGCTGGCGCCCTTATAAATGGTTTTATTGAATTAATGCTCCTTTCAGAAATGTACGTGGAATTTAAAGAAATACGTTCAACCCGAACCACTCCGAGATTGCCGGAGCATAAATGTTGCCTGCTGTTTATTCAGGATTCACATAAAATTTACTTTTAAATTGTTCTACTATTTTTTTTTCTTCTATTAGGCTATTACAGCAGAACGGAAGAGTGATAACAGTATAAGTGCAGTTTAGATGAAGTTCTCAGCTTTGTCAAATACAGAATCTGAATCATTCAGTATTTGACAAAGCTGAGAACTTCAGCGAAACTGCAGATAAACCTTCAATAAAATAGTGCAAATCAATTTGTTTATTTACCTACATTTCCAATAATCTCTTACATTTTATATCATTTAATTTACACATGTTATTTACACGGAAAAGTTAGCACCATTATCATGCAAATTACAGTAGACATAAAACTCACTATCTTTATGTTTTAATCTCTCCTCCCTCAACTTCTTAGTCCGCTGGTAGGTGTCAGTACTCTTGGCATCGAGTGCTGCATGTCTTTTCTCAGACATACTCTGTCTTCCCAGAGCATCTCTCGTAAAACCTTGAGGATTCTCCAACGATAGTTGACTGGCATAAGTAGCATCGGTACCTTGTATTGTCGTTTGTGATGATGATTCTGTGCTACTCTGCTTATCAAAATTACTACCAGAAAGACTGGCTTTACCGTCTGGTTCATGCTCACTACGATTCTCTGGTATACAGCCATTCATTTTATTTGACATATGTACATTTATCCTGTAAAAACACAATGACATTAATGACAGTAGAGTACAAAAATATTAAAACTGAGTTACTCAATGTTTTCAGAGACCCACCGATGAAAACACAGAACAGAAAATTTAATGGAAGCCACACATTTAACTGAGACACAGAAATTATATATTTTGAACATGTGGAGGAGTTACAAAAAGAAAACTTTAATCCAACGAACTAATTCTATTAGTAAAAAGTTAGTTCCACTTTGTCTTCTATGATTTAAAAAAAACGTAGACTCTAGTTGTAATGTATGTGTTCTTATTTATTTCAAATTGTGTAAAGTAAACCAGCATAAGGCCAGGCTAGGACTATAGAGACTAACCTGAAATGGTGGACTGAAGATCAACCCAGGCTTCAGGTGCCACTGCAAAATTCAGGAGATCGTGAAGAAGCCCATGCTTGAAATAAGGTCAGACTTCGCGATCCCACGAATCTGCAGGGAAAACAACTTTACAGTGGAAATCCCTGACCGCGGGACATGGGACACGCTCGTCTGGTTCACGGACGGATTCGGCGGGGAGCGTGGGACGGGGGCAGGGTAAGTGATAGTATTTCCCTCGAAGCCCATGCAACGGTCTTTCACTGTGTGCGGGAGAACAAGAGGAGGGGCTACACCAACAAGCAGATCCTCATAGCCACAGACAGCCAGGCAGCCCTTAAGGACCTAAGTAGCCCACAGGTAAAATCCTGGCTGGTGAGTGAGTGCTGAGATGAGACGAGCGACCTGGCTGGGCAGAATGAGGTCACCCACATCTGGGTGCCGGGTCACTCAGGGGTCAGAGGCAACGAAGAAGCTGACAGTCTCGCGAAGAGAGGGTCAGCAGAACCATTTATGGGACGAGAACCGGTTCTGGGCGTGACAAAGAGCACTGCCAGGGAAGCCATTAAGTCCTGCGTCAGGACCAACACAAGGTGTACTGGGCAGACTGTCCAGGGCTCACACATAGGAAGTCAATAATTGACGAATCCAGTTCAAAGAGAGCTGTGGAGCTGCTAAATCTTAGCAGAGGACAGCTCAGAAACATAACAGGTCTCTTGACAGGACACATGGCTGTCAAGAAACACCTGCATTAAATGGGGCGGTTCGAGGAGGACCTCGCATGCAGACTCTGCGGCGAGGGGGAGGAATCAGCACAGCACATCTTGTGCGAGTGTAAAGTTCTGGACCGCAAAAGACAACTGATCTACGGTCAGTCTAGACTGGAGACAGAGCATTATAAAACTTCACCCTACCAATCGCTGTGCAGACTAGTTCAAGGCACAGTGATTTTGGAATGGGTGGAGTAAAAAGACTAAGGGCAAGCACAATAAGTCAAAGGCTGCAGCGCTATCGGGGCGGCTAAGCCACGGAGGAGCCATGAGGGAAAAAAAATAGCATAAGAATATATTTGCTATAAAAATTTGCAGACAGCCAATGCCGAGCTACCGATTGAGTTGTTACTTCATACATCAGAATATTGAACCACGACAAGACGATGCGACGGCTATTGGCCTATCTATAAATACAGATGTAGCTGACGTGCACACTCTGAGAGACAGAATTCGTCATGCTTGTCTTCTCTCGCTGAAACTGGTCCAGCAAGTTAGGTTATTAGGAGTTTGCTTGATTAGTGCGGAACAGTCTTCCAGGTGTAAGCGTGATTAGTCTGGTTCTAGAGGGACACTGTTCAGTCTTATGCAGAAAGTAGTCGAAGGCCCTTCAGGTTTATTTGAAATTGTGACCCGTGCGTTTTGTTTAATATTTCTCAGCACACTACATCTGCTAGCCGAAATAAGAATTTGCTTGTTGCATTGGATACGTATGCATCACCTAAAACTACAGGATGCAGGAGAATATACGGTATGTTTAGAATCGCAGGAACGTGTCACATATTTGCCGGTATTAGATACGCAAGGTCATTAACTATGACCACACTGCAGTATGGTGCGAGGGGTTTTTAGTTAAACATTCTGAACGTTTAAAATGGAATAGCGATTAGAAAATAAGTATTTCCTACCGTGTATGTTATAATTGTCGGTATTAAAAATACAGAGTTGTTAAGTATGACCCGACTGCAGTATGATGCGAAGAGTTTTTAGTTAAACGTTCGCAACGGAACAGGGGTTAGAAAAGAATTCATTTCACGTATATTTTTATCATCAGGAATAATAATACAGTGTGGTTTTATATGGCCCGACTGCACCTTGGTGCAAAGAGTTTTTAGTTAAACAATTTAGACACCAGCGAAGGAATAGGGGTTAAATAATCGTATTAGTCCTCGGTAATCTCGCTGCACCTTCATTAATTTATATTGATTTTACTTTTACATGCCTCTTTAACCCGTAAACTGTTTATGTCACTAACTTGCTTGCTTCTTAAAGCTTGGTAATAATCTTGTATATTAATGTAAATAGTTTATTTATTATAATGTTTTAATTAACGCTTGCCTCATTAAATGCTAGTGGCTATGCATTTTTGCATGTTTGTCATGCAAGTAAGTAGTAATAATTAATTGAGGTAAAACGTTTATATATTTCTGCTTACGTCTTATTTAATAATCTGAAGGAAGTGATTAAAGCCTACGTAGCTTTCTCAAATATACTGGGGACAAAAAAACTGAACTTCTGGCTTTTCATTTTGTCCACTAAGCAACCGCGGGACACGGCTGTTCTTAAATAGTACTTTGTAATATGTAACGAAGGCATTAGCAGAAGCCATCACGGGGAACGCACCCTGTCCTAAATATAGGAATCAAAGATGGTGCCTGAGGAAAGTAGTTAAAGATAGAAATAATGGCATCGAATTTTAAGTGACAGCTTAAGCCTGAACAACGGAGTCTTCATTAGTAAAAGCCTGCTGCAAGGTAAACCTATTATACAGTTATCAACAAAGAAGTAATATTAAGTGAAAAATCTAAATTTTACAGTGGAAATCGATGCTTTATAAAATAGTTATGATCAAGAACTTACCTAGAATTAGAATTCTGGTGCGTTAAAACTCGAGATCCATACTCGTCTTCTATTAAAATAGGTTCCGCAGTTGTGATATTTACAGTTGTGCTAGTATGGTTACCATAGGAGCTATTACCCAACATACTACTACTCCAAGTATCATGGGTAGCCTGCAAAAAAGTGTTAAATTAAAAGTTGTTATTAAATAAAAGTTTAGTCCAATTTTTGAATAAAATTCATGCTGTTGTGCGATGATTAAACTTTCCTGGTTGACAGTTAGATGTTGTGCACATGATTGGTGGCGTTTTAGATAACAGGACACTAAAACCACCACAGACCAAATAAGTTTGATCAAGGCAGAACAGAATGTGAGAGCTTAACCAATGGCTGCTGTTAAAAGTTTTAAATCAGTGGAAAGTAATTAGTGACAATTATTTAAAATACTTCTGGAAATGGTGCACCCACCTTGTAGTAACTTTCATTCCTTAATTGTTGGGGTTTGTTATTTCCAGAGATAATTCTATCAAGAACAGGATTCCATGTTGACATTGGGCTAAGATTTTGACTAAATGGTTTATCAAAACTGTTGTTCTGGTTTGGATTATGAATTACTGTATTTGTTGAACTCCCACTGGCACCTGAATGATCTGTCCCAGAAGGTTCACTATCGTTTGAATTAAATGTTTCTAAACCTGAAAAATTAAAAACAGATAAATATCAGTACTATTGTTGTTGGAGAATATAATTGGTATGCCCCTGTCTCTTTTACTTTCATTCGGTTGCTCTATCCTTTAGGTTTTTACCTGGAATTAGTTACCTCTGGATTTCACAATCCTTTTCAATTTGCTAGTAATGTTCATCTAGCCATCTGTATCGCATTCCGTTTACGCATGAATAATTCCATACAAAGAATATATACCATTAGGTCCTTTCCTGTAAATAGCTTTAGCTGTCTTTGACGTGTTCTTAAAAATGTACCTCTCCACTAGGAAAAATGCTACAAACTGGTTGGTCATCCTGCATTACTGACATCATGTCAACTACATCAAATAGAGTTACGCAAAAGCTCGATAAAAACAAGCTTTTCGCAAAGCACAAGTCAGTTAGACTACGAATCTCATCTTCTTAGCTTCTTGGAATTCCGAGATCCCAATCTTCCACTTAAGCAAACCGCTCGTGTGCTTAAGTCAGTTCAGTTCTACAGTGCAGTTCTACTATCGATCTCATCTTCTTGGGACTCCGAGTTCCTAATCTTCCTACAGAAATTCCGTTCGTACAGTGACACAGTGAAAAGTCAGTGTTTTATTCTAAATTAGAAAGTATACGAGCAGTTAAATAAATGCAATAACAAGTAGCTAATAAGATTGTGAAATCTCTTGAGTAACCCATTAAATCAAGTGTAAAACCGCAAATTGTAAATAAGTGTAAGTTCAAAGTGTACATAGTAACAATACAACATATATAAATATAAAAAGTGTATTATTGAAATCTTCTGGAATCCAGTGCACCTAGAGTTATAAATACAGTCCACATCTTCAACATATTCTTCTTCCAACGCTAATTAGCAAAGCCGACTACCCACACAGCACAGGATATCCAATGGATATCCATTGGATATACATAATATCCATTTTACATCCATAATCATGATAGATATCAGGTGGACGTCCAGTGGATATTGTTAGAGCAGAAAAATGTTAATAAAACTTAAAGAATCTGAACATATGAGCATTATTATTCATTAAAATCAAATCAAGAATGCATTCGAATTTCTGCGTGTTTATACTTTATTCAAGTATGTATATATCCATCAGACATCCAATGGATGTCCATTAGATATCCAATGGATATATAAAAGACATCCATTAGATATCCACTCAACATCCATAGTTGATGTTCCGTTAATATGTTCACACCAGCAGAAAATACAATTATTGATAAATTAAAATTATAGAAACCGCTATTTACGTAGGTACAAAATAAGGGAAGGAAAATAACACGTTCTAGCACAAGAATTACTTATATGTTATAGGTATGTGCATGAAAATAAACTGCGTGTTGATGATGAACCAGTATGGTTTGAAATTGCAGTCCACGTCCACGTAAACAAATAAAAAATCACAAAACGTATAAAACTAGCGGCAACAATATAAATTTCCATCCAAATTTTCATTGCGGTTATAACATTATAGTAAAATTATTTTGATTTCCATACAGAGAGCATTGTTTATGTCTGTCATTTCCTGAGAATAATCTATTTATCCTATTGTAATTCATTATTATGCTCTACTGAATAAAAACACGGGATCATTTTATTAACTCACATTGGCGCATTGTATGCTTGAATTGTTGGCTACAATGACAAAATCCGTTCGCTTTGTTTGATTTGAATTTGGACTGAAGTTGAGGTTAAGAAATTTAAAATTGCACATTGGGATTCTGCATCAATTGCTAAATGAACTACAAAACTACAATTATTTAGGGTTAGAGTTAGAGGGTCAAGATCCTTCTGAAAACAAAGTGTACCTACGTTGTTTTGATTAATAAGTTTGCTGTTGTTGTGATTTTCAATCATTACATTTCATAATTTACAGGTGAGTACTCAACATTAAGTTTTTTAGTTATGAGAACATAGTTTATATTTACGTAAATACCAATATTATTTATATTTATAGCTGAAAAAGCACGTTGGTTGTTAATAATATGGCTAGTGGACATGAACTAGAAAATAAATCTATTCTTGATGTATCACGTAGGCAAATTCGCCGTTTCATAAAAGATGCTAGCCAGGACAAAAATATTAAAAAATGCAAAGAACATTGTGATTCCGATTTGTTGGATTCTGCCATGACTTCATCTCAAAATAGTACAGAATCACAAAATTTTAATGTCAATGAAACACTATTTTGTGATGAAAATGTTCCCATGACTTCAGCTTAAAGTATGACAGAAACACAAGATTTTGATTGCAATAAAACATTATTTTGTGAAGGAAATGTACATAGTGATCAACAACAATATTGTGAAACTAATCATTGTTCTAAACTAACAAATAATGCTGACGATCTAAATTTCAATAATAGTTTGAAGAATGAATTGGCAAATTGGGCATCAATACACAGAATAAAACACTCTGCCTTGGCTGACCTAATGAACATATTACGTAAACAACCATGTGAGTCAAAACATCCACATGATCCACGAACGTTGCTGAAAACCCTGAGAAAAACTGTGATACGCAATGAAATGTGACAACCCTTTTCTTATTCAGCATCATATGACATCACCAGGAAGAAGCTAAAAAAGGCTGAAAAAGAATCCGATTTGAATTCAGACACTAAATTTTCCAAGAAAAACGGAAAAAAAAATCAAGCAGTGAAGAAGAAGAAGACGAATTGCCTCTGCTGTCACCGTATCCCAAAGCTCCTTCATTACAGGTGTCCAAAAAGGCAGCAACTGATATAGATTCATCAGAGACAGGAAGGCAGGAGAGTACTGTTCATTTGACGCGTACAACATCCAGTTTTAATAGGCAGTTTCCTGTTCCAACTGTGACTTCGACTCCTGTTTCAGATGATGCCACCACTCCTAGAGGTATATTGTGTTCACAAAGAATGACAAACAAGGCCAGGCCAGGACCTTCTTTTGAGACTCGTGCTGCAGATGATGGTAAGATATCAAAACATATACATATGGTGAGATGATATAATATAACATAATGACTAATCAATTCTCAATTTATTACAGAATTTTAAGAGATCTGGCATTTATTAAAGTAAATGTCATCACATTGAACCAGAGATTGGCTCTTATCGAGCATTCATTGAGCTCAGAGAGACAAGCAGCAGACATGCCAATGAAAAGCAATGATCCCCAATTGGACATCAGTATGTTTCCTCTTAAATCATTAGAGGAGTTAAATAACATGGAAAAAAAAACTTGAGGATTCCCAATTCAAGTTGCATTTGGTAAGGAAACCTCTGCTAGTAAATATCTTCACAGCAATGGTTTTATGAAATAAGATTTCACAGTTACGATTCTTTCTTCTTCAGATAAATTATTGTGCTAAGATTTGGGGTCACCGAACTGATGAAATCACCAAATTAATTTTGAGAAGGCTCTTCACCAACAAAGTGGCCCAAGAATATAGTTGGGTGGGTGCCAAAAAAAAAAGAGAAATTTTTCAAGTCTCCATCTTGCTGAGGTTGTGATATGTAAGTTATTGTCTCTTTCTGAAGTTTATACAATGAATGACCTATATATCTAATAATTTCTAGCCTCTGTACGTGCAAATAAATTAGCAGAAAATGTATCAGATTAAGAAGTAGTGGATAACATTAAAAACTGGCTGCGTCATGCTAGCACCAGAGAGAGAAATATTAGGTATGACTTACTTTACTATTAATTTATTATGAGATCTCTGAATTTGTTGCAAATGTTTGTAATATACTTTGATCTAAGCCACCTCATTAATAAATTCATTATTTAAAGTAGTGAATATCATTAATTAAATATTTTTACCTCTTATTGCAATCAGCAAAAATTGTCTAGTTATATAATGGAAGTTCATGTATATGTAAAATTGTTCATTTCACTGGTGTAAATCTATCGTCCCTACTTGGAAGCAGATCACTTCCAGTAGATTATGGAAATAGATCACTGAAGGGTAATTGAAACTATTGGGTATAGTCAGTTTCGTCTTGATACTCAACATTAACCTGTTACCTCTTATTTTGGAATAATCACTAAACTGTTGTAATTATAATAGCTATAATAAAGTACATTTTATTAACATTTGTTGAGTATTTATTGGGTGGTCTTATGAGTTTGATTATTAGCAGTCTTTTTTTCTTTACAGCAAGAATGCAGACTTGAGCCAGGTCATATATGAAGATGTTGTTATGTAAATGATTTTAGAATAAAATAAAATATTTATTTGCTTACATTAGTGTTTTCATGAGGAGGTGTGGTTAGAAAGAGAGGAGGGTTTAGGGCTAGCATCGAATATCCATTTCATGTAAAAGTAAAAGTGATATCCATTTTATGACCACATGTATATCCATGCAATATCTATTAAATGTATAATGGATATCCATTTCATGACTACATGCCTATCCATACAATATCCATTAGATGTATAATGAATATCCATTTGATGACCACATGTATATCCATACAATATCCATTAGACGTATAATGGATATCCATTTCATGTCCACATGTATATCCATACAACATCCAATGTATATCCACGTGGATATCCAGATCGATGGATATTAGTAGGACATCTGTATGTCCATTGGATATCCATGTATATCCACTGGACGTCCTGGATATCCATTGTGGATATCCATTAGATATCTAATGGATGTCCGTGTGCTGTGTGGGTAGTTAGTGAGGGTGGGATCAATCCACCTGCAAAACATTGGAGAAAGAAAACAAGCTCTTTCTCCCCCAATTGTAAAATAAAGGAGTTACTCCTGTAGAAGTGAAAATCTTCTGAGTTGCCTCACAATTATAAAAAAAATAACATGAGGCAAACCATCATTGAGAACCAAATTTGGTTTACAAATTATGCTCATTACAGGCATTAATTAACAGTAAGTTGAAATCATTTAAAAACAATCACCTTTGTTAGTTTTTAAAAATTGATTAAAAGCTGTATGAGGTCTAAATACTTTTGGCAACATATAAAAAATAAATAGGTAATTATAATAATTACATTTGTTTTACAAAAAAAATAAAATAAAAAAATACAGCGTTCTTCTCCACCTATATGATGAAAGAGATAAATATTAATAACATAAATGACACTGTAACCAAAAACTAGTTATGTTTGGTTATAGCTTACAAAATACTGATTTAACAACTCACCATTTGAAGTATTTAATAGGTTCGGATCAGAGTTCCTGTTGTAATTTCTATTCACAGCTGGAGACGACGCCCTCCTAGCGATAGTCAGGGTAATATTTCCAGGCACAGGTCCTTCAGTGTGCAGCATTGCCTTCCTCAGAGTCTCCATGGCGTCGCTGTTCGACTGCTGCAACAACGAGATACCGTTCACATTGAGTAACTGATCGTTGATGCGCAGTCGCTTGTCCCTGTAAGCTGCCCCGCCTGTTATCACTGTCTTTATGAAGATGCCCAGGTCTTGGTTACCACTGGTTTTACCCTTAACGCTTATACCCAACCCAGCCTTTTCAGAATCGTGGACGGGTATGTTGAAAGTAAGGATCTCGCGATGTTTCCATGGAAAGATGCTGTCATCACTTTTCTCAGATGGCTAGAAAATTAACTCCTTTCAGTTATACCTGTTTCTTTCACTCATGCGGCAATTTAAATATGCTTGGCTAATGGGAAGCTGGTATCTACTTAATGCAAGTGATAATGGGTGTGAATTCTAAATACTTTACACTATAAATACCAAATAGTTTACTACTGAAGCTACAAAACAGTTATTTGCTCATTGCTTTGAATTTTTGTTTCCTAAAGTCATTAAACTGGTTTTTACTTGTGTAAATGCATGGTAAAGTACAGCATAATAATTAGTATATAATTTAACATTCTGTTTTACCAATAACCTGTTACGAATGCTTGTGTTTGCAATAAACACAATTTCGATTTCTGGCTCACCTAAATGGAACTGTCAAATAAAGGTTGAGTGGAATAGACCATGCGCCTCTTTTTTTGGTATTTTTTTTATTTTAATTTTAACAACACACCACGAGGGCTCACAGCCTAAATACTATCATACCGTGGGTGTCGACAAGGGGGAAAGAGGCAACTTGTTAATTCTGGACTTGAAGGTTTGGAGGTTAGAAGGAAAAACATGTGCCGGCCAGGAATTCCACAACTTGGAGGTCCTCGGGACAAAAGAGCGGACATAACAAGATGTTTTATGTCTGGTGACCTGGACAGTAAAAGGGTGCATTCGCTCTGTTCCCCTGGTAGATCTGTTGGGGGCAGCAGGTGGAGGACTGTGTTTTTCAAGACATTTTAGTAGTTCGGTGTTTATATACTTTTCCATCACTTTAGAGACGACTGAAAGCACAGAAATAGGCCTGTAGTTGCTAGGAAGCGCTTTGGATCCTTTCTTGGGGACACGTTGCAGTTTTCCAGTTACTTGGGAATATGCCTCTATTGTAACAACGAGGCAAAAAGTTCAGCCTTGCCCAGGGCAGTAGAAACAATTTCATCCCCTGAGACAAGCGGTGGGAACGTGCTCTTGCAGAAATTATTCTTAATAGATTTAGCAAGAGTCCAGAAGGGTTTGCTGCCGCTAGAGCTTAAGAGGACTTTGTTTTTGATGTTGTTATTAAACGAGTTTTTTGCCTCAGAAAGAATGCGGACATAGCGGTTTCTTGCGTCGTTAAATCCTTGACTGGGATTGTGTAGAAACTTTTTGTGAGCTTTGACCTTTTCAAGTCTGGCCTTGTCACAGGATTTAGAGAACCAGGGCTTTTGAGTGGCTGCAGAGGTTTTCTGTATACGTTGAATAAATAATTCCATGCCAGCTTGGATAATTTCGGTCACGTTTTGTGAGATATCAGAGGGGTCAGGATGAGAGAAGCAGACAGACACCCATGGAAATGAGGAAAAGTGATCCCTCATTTCGTCCCAGTTCGCGGAGTTGTAGTGCTAAACGATACATGGGTGTGATGACTGTGTGACCTCGGGTTGCATTGCGCAGGAAGCAGTGACCATTCTGTGGTCTGAGCGACTAAGGGGGGCGGTGACTGATATCTTATTGCATTCAGGTTTTGTAGTAAGAAGGAGATCCAAGGGATTTGAGCTGTGTGTTGGGATGCGAGGAAAGTAAGTAGATTGCTGAACCATATTGGCTGAAGCATGGCTGACTGCAAAGGCCTCCGCTGCTCTCCCTTGTGGATCGGTTTTTGAAGATCCTAGCCATTCATTATTATGGACATTCACCAGGAATAGTGACGTCAGAGGAGGGATATTCAGAAATCAGATGGTCGGTTTTTTCAGAAAGGTAGTCAAAGAGCCGGACAAAATTGTTGTCAGAAGATGACCGGTTAATGCAACAGATGAGTTTAGTTGCAGCCCTGGGAGAGTTTTATCCATACTATGTCTTTTCTTCCATCTTCTAAAGTGGGGAGTCTGGTACAGGGTAGATTGTTACGGACGTATGCGCACACGTCTCCATGCAATCTAAAGGAAATAAGGAGCTCATATCCTGCGAAATTAAGGTGATTAGTGGCTGTTTTGACACTGATTTGGCTTTCAGTGAGGAAGTGGAGTTGGGACCTATTAGCCTGGAGGAAATGATGCACGGAGTTCAGGTTAGAGTTAAGGACACATATATTCGAGAAGGATATGTTAAATCTTGATGCTGGCACCCCCTGTACACCCATCTCCCGGAGATCCGAATGGAGAGGTATTTTACCTCCGGAATCTTTTGTACAAGGAGGAGCCATCATCATTTTTGCTTATAAGGGAAACCGACTCATACACCAGAACCGGAAATGTCCGTTGGGACTTCACCGACCCCTTGATGTAAGGGGTGGTACTTCCTCAAGTGTGAAATAAATCTTTTACTATCACGTAAAGGAAATTTCCACTACCACCTACCATATTGCAAGTATTAGCGGAACTGCAGATATACATGCAATAAAATGGTGTAAATTAATTTGTTTATTTATTCAAGTTAAACATCTTTCGTTCAGCTATCCCATGTTTCGTCGTTATTACATTTGTGGTTATGGTTTCAGTCTTGAATCCTGTTTTTATGTTATGCGGAGCATCACTGTTAAATGGAGCCAGCGTCATCATGCTTCTGGACCTACATCATCCATCCGGGCCCAATTAACCTACCTATGGAAGAGTTTCGGCAGCCTTGAATGGTCATCAATACTGTAATAGAAGTCCTAGACGTGCTAGAAGATCTCTACCGCAATCACACATTAAGTAACTTTCTTTGATATGTATAATTTTTCTGCAATTTTGCTTTAAAACTAACATTTAACATTTTTTTTAAAACTGCTACAAGATATTGTTGTGTCTTTACTGTTAAACATTTTTAATGTTTTTAATAAAATATATATATATACTGAATTTCTCTTTTTAATTGTCTTCCAATTATATAAAATAGCAAAAGTCTGTGGCTGATGGAATTACTGTTCCAAGGTCATAAATACCTCCACCACCACCACCAATTGTCTTCCTCGATAGCATATACGAAAATAACGGTGACAACACAAGCCTTGATTTTATTTTGCGATTCATTATATTCTCTACTTTGCTAGTCAAGTGTTTTGAAGGTGTCAAAATGATGCAAATTCCTTCGATACTTTTTAAACACACATTTTTCGTTTCAAACTTAACAATGTTTTATGCAAGGAGCAACAAAATGTAATGATAAAAGTATGAAAACTAATTTGTTTAATATGAGCAGTGTTTTTAAAATTCATGAAATCTAAATTCACAGAAACAGTATATATCCTGATTCTTCGAGTGTAGAGGAGAAACTAAATAGTCTGAATAAGTTTTTTATTAATATCTGCGACAATATGAGTAATCCAGTTAGGGGGCCAAAAATTCAGACTGAGAACATGATGAATATAGATTCGATCATGACGCTGACTCCAACTTGTCACTTGGAAGTATTTAAAATAATTAGGGGACTCAAGAATACCATGTCAGTGGGAATTGATTAGCTGCCTATTAAGATATTGAAGGATAATACTGACATTATATCTACACCTCTTGCAGAGGCCATCAATGAATGTATGATGACTGGAGCCTTCCCAGATGATCTAAAGATGTCAGCTGGTGTGCCAATCTACAAAAAGGGTGATACCTCTGACCCCTCAAATTACAGGCTTATTATGCTAACCCCAGTTATAGCAAAGGTATACGAGAGAGTTATTGTCACCAGAATTGTGGAACATCTTGAAAGATACAACATAATTAGTGATTTGCAGAATGCATACATAAGAGACAGAAGCACGACAAGAGCAATTTACCAATTCACTTCAGAGGTTCTTCAGGCTATGACTCTTGGAGAGGAGGTTGTTGGTGTTTTCGCGGATCTGTCCAAGGCTTTTGACAGCATAAACTGTCAGATACTTTATGAAAAGTTGGAGATGATTGGTGTAAGGGGAACGGTGCTGGAGTTGATGAAATCCTATCTGACCCACAGAAAACAGTGTATCCGTAGTAAACACACAACTACAGGTAAAAACATCTATTATTCAGTAGAGACAGTTAAGAGAGGGGTACCACAGGGGTCAGTGCTGGGCCCACTGCTGTTTATAATTTACATTAATGACTTGTTATTTATTTTATATTTGCAAATGACATGTTCTACACCCAATAGGGTTTTTATGGAACGAATAAAGTATTAAAAAAAGCATTAATTAAAAAAATATATATACAAACTTAAAATCTCCTGATAATCTGGATTCCTATTTAACGAGCAACTATTGTACAGTTTTGGAACTTTAGTATCAGACTTATTTAAATAAATAGAAGCCAACCGCATTATGGTCTACCCTCACTTATCATTTTTAAGCATAGCAAATGAGAAATCTGTAACCTGTGGTAAGCACTGATGAATACATTTTGGATAACCCCATTTCACTACAACAAAATTTTGCGTCCGAGATTCAGTTAGCCACAAAAGTTGGCTTTTCACAATATTTTTTTAAATGCGACATTTGTGTTGCGCTGAATTGGGGTTCCATACTTATTTTAGGGCATGCAAAAATTGCTAAAAAATAATTACATTATTGGTGATGTTAGAAGCTTCCTGAAACTGTGAGATGATCTTAGCTACAGAACCCTTGTCGGGTGTCTGTCTGTTTTGCAGTGCTTGCAGATGACTTTGAGGTAGCGGGGGAATGTTAGGGGGTACATCGCCACCGTTCGAGCTAACAACTGATTCCATTGTGATGTCTGCCTCCCTTTCAATGTTACCTTCAGGTTCCTGTACGATATATAACAACACTAATGTGATTAAGTGATACTGGCACAATGTAATATAGCTGAATGTTTAATATTAATGTTATATTTCAGAAAGTAAACTTCACCATGTTGTATTAAATAGTGGTTAGTCATTTTATAAATTTTTCAACAAATTAAACCTAAATGGAGTAAACCTCTAACAATAAAATGAAAATGAAAAGCTTCAAAAATATCTTTTGTATTATTTTGTTTTGTTGGTTTTGTTTTGGTTTATAATTTATTGCAAAAATTAACCGTAAAAAAAGGCATTTAAAAAGAACTGTGCTGCAACACACTGAAAAATTAATAAGTAATTGTGTTTCATTCTTGATCCAGCCGCTTTATAATGTCGTCTTACAGTTTCTCATATGTACCAAAAGTTTTTGGCATCAACAATTTTGCAGGAGTAGGAGCAAGGGGTAATTACTTGGATCCATTTATAAAACCTACCATGTAAAACCTGAACAATGTCTACATTTAGAGCCTCAGTGGTTTAATGGTGAGAACGCCTCTGAACCGAAGGGTACTGGGTTCGATTCCCAGAATTCTCCTTTCACCTTTTCAGTACATACTGTAAAATTAACATCAACCGAGGTTGTGGCATTGTATTTGAGCAAGTTGAATGTCTGCATGTTCTGCCCGTACCGTCGGTCCTGTGTCCATGTGATGTTGGGCACATTAAAGATCCCTACCCTCCATACAGAAAGACAGGGGTTTGGCAAAATTTCCAGGATAGCGAGGCAAAACTGCTCCCTGGCGTCGATAGTCCCAGAAATAGACAGACGTTAACAAAATAAAAAAACAGGAAAAAATCAACCTGGACCTTACTAAAAAAAAAAAAACGTCCCCCGGATACCGGGGACGAAATAAAAAGAATAGATCCAAGATATCTCCCGCTTGTCGACTAATGAAAATCAAGAGCGAAATTCCATGCGATACTGCTTTGAGTCAAGCACTGGTGTGGCTCCAGACAAACTCAGATCGCTAGAGGGGTTGGATAGCCCCCTAGACGTTGAGGCTTCTACTGTGAGCTTCAAAATGGGCAAGTGACTGCCTTAGATATTGCTCCGGAGCTAAACATCATATGATACAGCCCTGGCGAATGTCGGATCCTGACGAGTGCTGAGATCCTCTAGAGGTGGAATAACCACTGGCGATGGAGATCTTTACTGTGACTTTAGAAACGGGCAAGTGATTACTTAGATGTTGCTCGGGAGCGAAATTCCATATGGGTCATGCAGTGGCAGATGTTGGCTCCAGACGAACTATTTCACCTCTAGAGATCATACCGTCTTTCCGAGTTCATCTGGACCCAACATCTGCCACTGCTTGAACCATATGGAATTTCGCTCCCGAGCAACATCGAAGTAATCACTTGCCCGTTTCTAAAGTAACAGTAAAGATCGCTAGTGGTTATTCCACCTCTAGAGGATCTCAGCGCTCGTCAGGATCCGACATTCGCCAGGGCTGTATCATATGATGTTTCGCTCCAGAGCAATATCTAAGGCAGTCACTTGCCCATTTTGAAGCTCACACTAGAAGCCTCAATGTCTAGGGGGCTATCCAACCCCTCTAGCGATCTGAGCCTGTCTCCGAGTTTGTCTGGACGGTATGATCTCTAGAGGTGAAATAGCCCCTGGAGGCCTCCACTGTGAGTTTCTAAACGTGCAAGTGACTTAGCTTGGATGTTGCTTGGAAGCGAAATTCCATATGATACCGCCTTGAGTCAAGCACTGGCGGGTATCGGCTCCAGACAAACTCGGTGAGAGGCTGATATCCTTTTAGAGGTGAGATAACCTCTCGAGTTTGAGACCTGTACTGTGAGCTTCAAAATGAGCAAGCGACTTTGCTTAGATATTGCTTGGAAGCGAAATTCCGTATGATACAGCCTTGAGAAGTCGGGTTCAGACGAGCTCGGAGAGAGGCTGATATCCTCACTCTAGAGGTAAGATAGGAATTCCATATGATACAGCCTTGAGTCAAGCAGTGGTAAGTATGGCTAGACAAATTTGGAGACAGGCTGAGGTCGCTAGAGGGGTGGAATACCCGCAAGACGTTGAGGCCTCCACTGTGAGCTCCAAACTTGGCAAGTGGCTTCACTCGAATGTTGCTTATGGAAGCGAAACTTCATATCATACAGCCTTGCGGATGGCGGATCTAGATGAGCTCAGTGACAGGCCGAGAACCCCTAGAGGTGGGATAACCACTGTAGATTGAGACTTTTAGTGTGAATTTCGAAACGTGCAAGCAATTGCTTCGATGTTCCATTTGAGAAAACCGACTTATGAAGGTTTGGATTTAACTAAAATCGCCATTACATTTCCACCACCCTGTATGGAATTAAGCCACTTTAAAAGCACAGATGGGAAGTTTAGGGATCCAGTTACTCCTCTTGTAAATATTGCCGCTCTTTTTTTTTACTGTAAAATACACATGGTCTTAGGTTAGTTAATGTTTCCTTTATTTATTTTTGAACAAAATCTTGGAACGGTTAATTTTAGAAATAGGAAAACTTGATGAAAGTCTACCTAAAACGCTACGCAGAATCCAAAAATGCAATAATATATAGGGTGTTCCATTTAAAATAACGCAGATGACGTTAACTTCCGGTATAACTGGAAGTGATATGTGGACCACATTATCTTACTTAAGTAGACCATGCCCGAAAACACTGTTTTCCAAATTTTAAAAATTCCAGTCGAAGTAGTTTCAGAAATAATTTTAATGGGCCGTCACAGTGAGACACCTTGTATATTGATGCACGAAATACTTGAAAATAGCAAACACCTATGCCTAAAAAATGTATTTTCCTTTTTTTTTTGGACCTCGAGCATTTACTCATATGGTTACCCTTAAAAAATTATGTTATTTTAATTGCTTTACGTGAACAAATTTTAACTGCTGTTACGATGGATTTTAAACAATGAAATATTACAAAATTAAACACATAATGTGAACTATCCATCATTTTTAAATTAACTTTCTATTATAATTCTCTAACTAAATACTTAACAAAGAATATTTCAGTCATAACTAACAGGATCTATTTTTACTTCTACTGTCTAGAAACTTAAGGTGCACTAGCAAATGTGCCATTAAGGTATTTTTTGACCAACCTGCCGATAAGCAAAATGCTATTAACATTAAATAAGTACCTAACTACTATCCTAGTAGCTAGCAACTGAATGAAAAAAGTTTACTTTTTGTGTACAATAAACATGTGGTCATCTTGTAAAACAAATAAATATTCGAATAACAAAACAAAAACAAAAAAGAAACTTACAATCACTCTGGGAAGGCTACCAGTTTCGGAAACCTCTTCCTGCCTTGAAACTACTATTCTAACTTTGCTACCAGGTGGAGCATTTCTTAATACTGCTACGGCTTCAGCTTGACTTTTGCCAGTCATTTCTACATTGTTGACTTCTAAAAGTCTATCACCAATTTTAAGACGGCCATCTTCTATTGCTGCTCCCTGCATAAATTATAATCTTGTAAAATATAAGACAAAGGAAACAAGCATGGGAGCTTAGCGTACATAAAAAAGTTAGTATTCTTGGATATCTATTCTAGGAGACGAGTGTTTTTGAACAAAGTTGGTGACAAAAAATTCTCAAATCATGGTTTGGTAGAAACGTCATGTTTTCTTTATAAAAGTGATAGGTCCTCAAAATTCTGTAACCAATGTGGATTATACCGCATGGATCCCAAAAAACGGTCGCCATGACTTTATTGCCTGACTAACCCACCTTGGCCTTCTTCGGCGCCGATTCGCACGGAGAAACCCACTATTTTGACTGCTGCTTGGTCTCTGGTGTGTTGTGGTGAAGCCATATTTCGTCCATGGTTACGAAACGGCGCAAAAACTCGTCCCTATTGTGGTTGAACAACGCCAAACAAAAAGCACGGACTTATTGAGCCGCCCTCGTATACACCCAAAATTTTCTATCTTTCTTTCATTCAACTATCTGTGAAACAAGGTAAATAGCTTTTTCTGATTTAGAGATTCTTCTAGGATCATCTGAAATGTGTTAAACTATACTGACATACTACTGAAGGCTTCTTAAGGGTTCCTAAGAATAATTCTCAGTTAGAATGAGTAACAGACAACAGCTGTATCATCAGCATTTTTAACGTGGAGGTGTTAGTAGGTTTGCAACAAATAATAAGAAAATATATGGTCCAAGTATTGATCCTTGAGGCACTTCCTCCTTTATGGATCGTATACTTAATAATAGCTTGTTTGGCTTTGTTCTCTTTTAATGAGTTTTACCATTTGCAGCCGAACATTGACTCTGTAAAATTTTACGAATAGTGCCTGATGTTCAATGCTTCAGTGATGTTCAAAAGTGTTACTACTGTAGACTGTAGGCGCGCAAATTTTTCTTAAAAGCTAGCGTCAAATGCAATTTATATATAATTAAAAGTAAAACTAAAGTAAAGCTCACCTTTGGTATAATGTTTTTGATATAAATTGGACAATTTCCACCAGCGGGATTATCACGGGTCGTTATACTAAAACCTAAACCATGGGGTCCTTTTACAAGTTCAATATCTATTTTCCTTCCTATTTTTCTAGTATTTAAAATCTGTAATTTTTTTGATATTGCCGGCATTTTCTTCGTAGGGGACACGGTTGCTACTTTTGTATTTGTACTTTCTGTAAATTAAAAAGAATATTATTAGCATTCAATTAT
Organism: Tillus elongatus; assembly: GCA_964006375.1. Lineage (NCBI taxonomy): Eukaryota > Metazoa > Arthropoda > Insecta > Coleoptera > Cleridae > Tillus > Tillus elongatus. Next base: position 157,127,777 of record OZ023266.1, read on the forward strand.
GATATACAATATGAAGAGCTTACGTTTTTGTTCACATTCTACCATCGAAACATTTTCCTTATCGTCGGGAAATTTTGGATACACTGGAGGAGGAGGTTTCCTTAAACTTTCTAAACCACTGTTTTTTACAACTTTCAGTCTTAATTCCGGTGAAGTAAGGGAAAGTTTAAACATTTCTTGCACCCTAAAAGAAAAGAATTAATGAGAAAACATTCAATATAGACAATTGAATTAGAAATTAATGTGGACACACTCGTGGTCACGTTTCTAGGTGTCAGCTTGCAAAACGAGAGGTGTTGGGTTTAAATACCAGAAAGGCCAACAAGAAGCTAGCCTTGTATGAAAGATTAAGCAATAAATCCATAAAGACTGTGCTAATCACCTTAGATACTTCAGCCAGTAAAAACATTTTTGGGTGAATAAAAAAATTTATCTAATAATAATAATTGGGAAAGAAGAGATTAATAGGTGAAACAAATGACTAAAAATTAGACAAAATTCAACGTTTTAACCACGATTTATAATTGTTCTTGTAAAACAAAATAAAGTACCTATGTGTGCCGACTAAGACTCTAAAATATAGAGAAAAATGGCTAATATTGGAACCACAACTGAATAAAAAATTATATTTAAATTCACAAACTTCGATTATTTTCTACGTGTATTATTTGCATGATATAAGTAAAACTGATAAAGGAAAATGTGGCAATTCTGGCTTTCCACCTTTCCATTTTAAAATTGCCGTTTTGTCCTGAAATGATACAAGAAATAACATAAGGTTCCCAGGAACAATGTTAGTGCTTTTGGTACCCTGTAAAGAAATCCAGCTCCAGAGTCCACACCTTGTGCCTGATTGGAAGTTCTCTGAGGCAGTCCATCCTCTGATGATTGGTAGGCAGATTTTAAGTCCACAGGCAAGAAGAAAAACAGTGAGTTTTTGGAATTAGTTTTTCTTTTCTGTTTAGCTGAAGAGTTCATGGTAATGTACTTTGATGGTTCATTAATTGTTGGTCTCTTTATTTGATGAACCGTCTCAAATAAGAATTTTCTCTTGACTGACGATGCCATAAAACACAAAACCGATTGCAGAGAAGAAAATAAGCACTTTTCAAGCCAGAAAAGAAGTCTCTAGAACTGTAGGTATTTATTTTGGTGGTATCAAAATTATTTTATCAATAGATTTCAATTTACCAGAGATGTATGGGAGGTTTTGATAAAAAGCGCAAATAAGTATGGTATGTCACAAGTCTATTCTTGGACCAGTATTATTTACAATTTACATATCTTATATACAATATCAGACTAACACTCTCAGAGTTAATTCTTTCAACTTACGTTGTTGATACATAGAAAAAAGGAACAAGCAGCCCCAGAAACAAGCTTTTGAAAAACCTGGCCCTCTCTAAAAACTGTGAAAGCTACAACGAAATGAAAAGAATTGCGGGCGAGAGAAAGTCATGGTTGAAAAGACAAGACAACACCACCTTTAGACTGATGATGATGATGATGATAGTGAAATTAAAATGTCTCAGGGTAATATACATTCAGTTTCGAAATAACAATAAATACAGTCCCTGGTCAAATTATTTTGAGTACCATCAAATTTTGTGATTTTTATAATTTACTCTATCATTTTAAAATTAATTAATAATCCCCAAAACCTCTCGACTCCCCTCAAAACACTAATCTTTCAAAAATACTACTACTTTTATAATAATTTGGCCAGGGATTGCACAATATTTACCTTTGGAATGGCATGTTAATTAAATTTTGACCATTAATTTCTATTATCCTATCGAATATGGCTAAGCGTCCATCTCTGTCTATCCTTCCTCCAGGTTCAATTCCCTGAACCAGGAGTCCCCTGTCTTTCCCCAACCTATCATAGTCAGGTACAACATGGATGCCCAGAGGTCCGGGTTCGTTACGTATAACAATCAGTTCTCCACTGGAAATATAAACAAAATAATCAGAATTAGACTGTAATAATGCATTCAAATTATAGAACTTACTTAGGGTTAACAGTTGCTATTGTTGGTACGGGACTATTAGAATTATTAGCCTGTCCTAAAGGTTCTTTTCTTTTAGTCTCTCTGGGAAGTGATGTGCTTGCATGTGTCCTGGAATTAGCAGCACGATCTGCAGCTTCTGCCCAACGGTATCTATAAAAAAAATGTGACTTTAAAAGGTTTTCTAGACTAGCTGAGCCATCCCAATCAATATTCTTTGTTTAAAAAATATATCACACGACTTCAAAGTGACGTATACTGTCCATTTCGATGACGATGACTGGCATGACCTACTTTTCAAAAATTTTCTTCAAGCGACAATTGCGAAAATTGAGATTTATACGAATAAATGACGTCGCATCGTTCAAACTGCCTTCGAGAGGAGCATTTTTAAACTCTTATAACTTTGGTAATTTTTTTATTCATCAATTTTTAACGTTTGCAAGATATAATAAAGAAAGAAAACACATTTTTCTTCATCACCTGGCCCCACTAACATTAAAAAAAGTATAAATCACCAACACACTTACCCAGCACCGTCGCCCAGAAATTGCATCGATAGCCTGTTGGTGCCATCTCTGGCTATCCTTCTGTATCCAGGTTCTTCATCGTCTTCCCTGGAGCCGTTGGCCCAGTCAGGAGACAAGTAGCCCATGCTGAGAGGAGGCGGGGGTTGAGGTTCCAGAATGATCGGTGCTGCGCTCCATCTCTTGGTCTGGTCTACGGGAGCTGGAGGACCCACTGGTGGTAGTTGATTCAGTGCCGGCTCGCTGCCTCGACGTACCTGAAGTGCACCAGGTACACCTCCAGAAGCTATCTGCTCACCGGTCACCTCAATGTCTGTCCGAGGATATGATGGACCATACTTGTCACCGTCCTGGTAAAGAGAATTAGTATTAATATATTGTAGCCCTTGTGCAGCTTAGGAGATGAAAAACATTAGTTACCTGTACATAATTTTAAACTACTCAGCAGTTTGGATTCTAATTAAACAATAAATATTTTAACGAGACATTTTCAGTTTCTTGGCATTATTTATGCAATAAGTTTCTTAATCCTTAACCGACATTGTCGTCTTTGCGACTCCAGTAACTGTATATCTGCATGGAATTAAGGTAAGAAGGTAGTTTTTCCCCCCAGGGCTCGCCCGTGGCTTTGCCGACCCGATAGCACTGCAACCTTTGGCTTATTGTGCATGCCCTTAGTTTTTTTACTCCACCCATTCCAAAATCAATGTGCCTTGTACTAGTCTGCACAGCGATTGGTAGGGTGAAGTTTTATGATGCACTGTATCCGGTCTAGACTGACCGTAGATCAGTTGTCTTTTGCGGTCCAGAGCCTTAGCCTCCCAAAAGATGTGCTGGGCTGATTCCTCTCCCTCGCCGCAGAGTCTGCATGCGAGGTCCCCCTCGAATCGCCCCATTTTATGCAGGTGTTCCTTGACGGCCATGTGTCCCGTCAAGAGACCTGTTATGTTTCTGATCTGTCCTCTGCTAAGATTTAGCAGCTTCATAGCTCTCTTTGAACTGGGTTCGTCAATTATTGACTTCCCATGTCTGAGCCCTGGACAGTCTGTCCAGTACACCTTGTGTTGGTTTCTGACCCAGGAGTTCATGGCTCCCCTGGCAGTGCTCTTTGTCACTCTCAGAGCCGGTTCTGGCCCCATAAATGGTTCTGCTAACCCTCTCTTCGCGAGACTGTCAGCTTCTTCATTGCCTTTGACCCTCGAGTGACCCGGCACCCAGATGAGGGTGACCTGATTCTGCCCAGCCAGGTCGCTCGTCTCGTCTTAGGACTCACTCACCAGCCACGAATTTACCCGTGGGCTACTTAGTGCCTTAAGGGCTGCCTTGCTGTCTGTGGCTATGAGGATCCGCTTGTTGGTGTAGCCCCCCCCCCCTCTTGTTCCCCCGCCCACAGTGCAGGATGGCGTACATTTCGGCCTGAATGACCGTTGCATGGGCTCCGAGGGAAATACTATGACCTACCTTAGATCTTTCCGAATAAACACCTGCCCCCGTCCCATGCTCCCCGCCGGTTCCGTCCGTGAACCAGACGAGCGCGTCCCGTGGTATGCCGGCGTCTCTGCCCGCCATGCCTCGCGGTCGGGGTTTTCCACTCTAAAGTTGTTTTACCTGCAGATTCGCGGGCTCGCGAAGTCTGACCTCATTTCAAGCATGGGCTCCTTTACGATCTCCTGAATTTTGCAGTGGCCCCTTAAGTCTGGGTTGATCTTCAGTCTACCATTGCGGGCTAGTCTGTATAGTCCCAGCCCCCCCCCCCCCCCCAAATAATAACTCAGTGTAGGGGGGGGGGGAGATCCAGCAACACCTTCATGGCGGCTGTTGGCGTTTAAGACTGGCCCCTGTGATGGCTAGGCAAGCCATCCTTTGGATCTTGCCTAGTTTTTGTTTGGCACTGGATTGTGTCACCTTAGGCCACCAGACCAGTGCCGGGTATGTCAACGATGGTCTGACCACCCTTGTGTACAGCCAGTGAGCCATACTAGGTCTTAGTCCCCCACGTTTTTCCATATAGCCGCCTAGTGACGGCTAATATCATGACTGCCTTACGCAGTATTTTTCCCATGTGACCATTCCAGGTTAGCTTAGAGTCCAATACGGACCCAAAGTATTTACCTCGCTGGTCATTGGAATGCTCCTTATAAATACGCACAATAATTAAGATACTGAACTTATTCCATTTGACTGTTCCACATTATACAGGGTGGCGCATTGAAAACGAAACAGACCGATTTGCGCCCAGAGATTTTTTTTTTTAAGGAACTGAAACACGTCAATTTTAATATTGAGGGGGACATATTTTGACATAAAACTCAACTTTGTCACATCAACCTCTTAAGGGTGGTGATAACAACCCTTATATTTTAAATAGGGAACATGGATCGAGTGTTACATCATTCGAAAGCTCTTTCTTTTCTGAATTCAGCATACTAATTTTTTTGGTTTCTCGTTTAAAAATTATTCACAGTTGAAGATGCAAAAATGCATTTTACTCATTTCGATAAGAAATGTGCTGATAGTCAATGTTTTGTTGGTTTGTAAACAAAAAATTGGCTATCAGAACATTTCTTATTGGAAAGAGAGAAATGCGGTTTATTATTTCAGTTTATCGGTCGGTTTGATACTTGATAGTACTACCGAAAATTAATTTCACAATGGTGTATTCTGTAGAAGAAAGTGTTGAAATAATTACTCTTTTTTTTTTTCTTCAAAAACGATGACTGTGCCAACCGTACCGCAAATTTGTTTAATGAACGACATCCGAACAGACATGTTAACAGAAAATACATTTTGGAGTTAGTTGTAAAGTTTCGACAAAGTGGTTCAGTAGCCAACAAAAAACGGGATCCTGAACGTGAATGTCCAGTTAGAAATGAGACTACTGAGATTGAAGTTTTAGGACAAATTGCTGCAGACCCAACTTTGAGCACGAGAAAATTGGCCACTGTTTCAAACATCAAAAGAAGAACTATTCAGCGAATATTAAAGCATCATAAATTTTACCCGTATAAAAGTCATCTTGTACAACAACTGAATGAAGATGATTTTGATCGGCGGCTGGAGTCTTGTGAAGTTATGACTGCACGAAGAGCTGATAACGGGAACTTTCTGTTCAATATCTGTTTTTCAGCCGAGTGTACGTTTTTATTAAACTCTACAGTCAATAGTCATAATTGTCGTTATTCGGCAGATAATAATCCACGAAATTTTCACGAAGTCCACACTCAAACTCCACAGAAATTGAATGTCTGGACTGGAATTTTTGGAGACCGTTTAATCGGGCCAATTTTTCTTGATGACAATTTGAGTGGCGAAACTTATTTGGAGTTACTAGAAGATATCGTTTACCCTCTACTAATTGACATTGTTGAAAATGATCATCGCTATCAAGAAAATCAATTAGTGTTTCAACAAGATGGAACACCTCCGCATTTTTCACAACGTGTTAGGGAGTTTTTGAACAGAGAGTTTCCAGGACAATGGATTGGCCGTAGAGGTGCTATTGAGTGGCCCCCTAGGTCAGCGGATTTAACTCTTTTAGACTTCTTTCTATAGAGCCATTTAAATAGTAGAATTTACGCAACAGAACCGGAGCCCCTGAAAGAATTACGACGACGCATTGTTGAAGAATGCCGTCTAATAACTCCACAAATGCTCCAGAATGTCAGAGCTCGTTGTGAACAAAATTTGTACTTTTGTATGGAAGCTGGTGGTCAACAATTTGAACACTTACTTAACTGAATAAACATTTTTTAACGTTTGGTTTTATTTTTTAGTTTTTTTTTAACGAAAAATTGACTAATTAGTGAATTTCTTATCACAAAGAATGAAATACGTTCTTGCAACTCCAACTGTGGATAATTTTTAAACGAGTTGATAAAACTTCCAAAAAAATTAGTGTGCTGAATTCAGAAAAGAAAGAGCTTTCAAATGATGTAACACTCGACCCATGTTCCCTATTTAAAATATAAGGGTTGCTATCACCACCCTTAAGGTGTTGATGTGACAAAGTTGAGTTTTATGTCAAAACATGTTCCCCTCAATATTAAAATTGACGTGTTTCAGCGTTTCTTAAAAAAAATTTCTCTGGACCCAAATCGGTCTGTTTCGTTCTCAGTCCGCCATGCTATATATTTGGCCGGATTGCCTGCGCAGCTCAGGCCAATTAAATTACTCTGGTAAGTATAAGAAGAATTTGGCCTATATGTACTAGAATTTTATAGCCATCGTGTGTGTGTAAATGGAAAACTTGTGAAACAAATTTAAATCGATCTTCTTAAACATCCAAAATAGATTTCTTGTGACTAAGTTGGTCAAGTGGTCTATTCAAAGAAATAAATCTAGACATCTGTTTTGTTGAGATGGTTGCAAAAAGAAGTAATAACTATGAAGTAGTGATGGGTCGTTATTTAACTGTCGGTTATTTTTAAACGGTTGTCGAGCCACAACGGTAACCACCAGTTGTGGATTTATAAAAATAACAGCTTACAAAATAACGCTTTTACACTAAACTAGAATTCGGGGTCGTATCTGTTTCAGTTCCACTGCAACTAGGTTCAATGAATAAACATCGGTTTTCATCGGCAACTGTTAAATTTAACTATTTAATGGGATGAATGGACATGTGACTGGGAATGAAATAAATATGTATGGGTATGCTATGCAGTATAGAGCAGACTTTACTTCATAACATATTACTTAACACGTAACACGTTATTTATACTAGTGTGCTCGCTCTCGCTCACAGCTTTGGGAATGTAGGATACTATCGATCGACTATCCAGTTCAAAATAACAGCGAAATAACTGAAGCTGTTCTTTTCAACAATTATTATGAAATGGCGTAAACGGCTTTAACTGTTAATAGAAAATAACGGTTTTTCCCATCACTACTATGAAGTGATTTCGAACAGTAAACTTAACCATAAAGCAGTCTTCATTCATCTAAAAGAGTTTAAGAGTCGTACATGAGATTATTATGGACAAACTGATAATTATAAATAGATCAAGTGGAACCACTTATGAAAATGAATACAGCAATGGAGCTGTACTTAAAATACAGTTAAATGTCTTTAATACACTAAGTTTTACAAATTATAGTAGTACTTTGTAGACTATATATCACTGAGCAATCTAAGGTAATTTACAATTTTATACGTATTAACATGATATCGAGGAAATAAATAAATTATTGTTTTCTAAAATTTAAGGGGAAAAATTTTATGTAGAATTTAGTTTATAATATTTCATCCTCTAATAAAGCTTACTTTGTTAGCGAAACGATCGTTAGGTCTTTAAAAAGGTGTGTTGTGGTTATTCAGGTTCTCCAAGTATACTTATTAGAGCTTATAACAGCTTCCATAGTAATTCTACCCCCAAATTACTTTGAGTACAGATCACCAGATGTTTGATGAAATTAAAAGTTTTCTAATAACAAAACCCAGAAACGATATATTACAGGAGTTTAAACGAAAAAATTTCGGGACGCAGCAAGTGCGTTATAGTAGTGAATTTTCATAAGAATTGTACACTGTTAGTAAGACATACTTTTAAAACTAATTCTTTAAATTTAAATGGACCTTTGAGATCGGTTTTAGAGTCCTAGTTAGCGATTATTTGAAAAAAAATTATGTTTTATATGGAGCTACTAAATTAAAATTTGGTCTTAGATATAATATGTAAATACCGTCTTAAAAAATTGTGTTACAAATTTCATTAAAGTTACAAAAATTTTTCAGAAAAAAATTATATTTATTTACATAAAGAATGTAGCCGTCAAATAATAAATATGGTAGGTATTTTTCTTATTAATTGTTTGGATGGTTTTGTTTTAGTCAACCCATCCAGTTTTTGCAAACAATAAACAACAAATAAGGCCAAAACTCGAATACTGCTCCTACATCTGTGGTGCCGCTGTCGCTTCTACACTCGCTATCCTGGACTCCATTAAAGAGAGCTATACGTCTCATCGGTGATTCTAGCCTCACCAAAAGGCTGTCATCCCTTGCCCACCGACGTACCGTTGATGACCTCTCTCTATTTTATAGATATCTGCACGGACACTGCTCAGAGAAGCTTCCTTCCATAGTTCCTCCACCTGCTGCCCCAACAGATCTACCAGGGTTCGAGAAAGCTTGGGTCTTTCTCGGGAGGTAGATCGGGAACGCGTTCGCAATTCGTTGACTGATGCTGTTAGCTTCTCTAATTGCGCTTCTAATTTGGCTAGCTTGTCGGGCTCGCGTGACTGAATTTCAGCCACGTTGTATTTATCTCTGGAAAATTCCACGATTTTGTCTGCTGTAACCGACAAATTTTCTAGAGAATCGTTGCTCAAAGCCAAAATTGAACGAACGTTGACTGGTAAACGTTGTAGAAATAAAATTTTAAGGAAATTTTCTCCAATCTGACTACCGGCTAAAAACTTCATTTCGCGTAAAAGTTGCGATGGTTTTCTGTCGCCTAATTCTAATTCTGTTAAAAGTTTATTTAGTTTGCGACTATCGGACTCTTCAAATTCTAATAAAAGACGTTTCATTAGATCTGAATAGGGGGTTGATGATAATGGTTGGGTTAAAAAATCTGAAATTGACTCTGCGACATCAGGATCGAGTATAGCGAGTACATGACTGAATTTTGTCTTTTCAGAACTGATCTGCGATATATCAAACTGGGCGTCAACCTGCATTTGCCAGATTTTCACGTTACGTCTCCATATAGGAGGTAATTTTATTGCAACCCTTGCCATGATATTGCTGCTTGAAGAATCTTCGGCCATTGTGAAAAAAATCAGATAATTTTTAAATTAGAAAAGACTGACCTGTTTAGATATTAGTTTTCTGTAGGCATGAGCACGTGCGTGGAAGTTAGGCGACGTCGGCTGGAACATCAGGCTGGGCATCTTCGGCTTGCGGCACGGGGTCACCAATATGGATGTTAATTGCACTTGTTGATATTAAATCCATACGTAAACATTTAATATACTTTATTATTTCACTAACTGAATAAACTATACATTTAACTATAAAACAATCACAGACAGCACATAACAGATAACTGACCGAGCGTGGAGAGACGTATCTTCACTGTGTCGGTTAGTAGCGAGGAGAGAGATCCCTGGTGTCTCTTATATAGTAGTTCTTGACAGCTTGCTGTCGAATAACGTAACGCAACGTTTTAGCTGTCAAGCGAAACATAGGGTAGTGTTGACTAAAACACTGCGGTCGGAACCACCGCCACACATGATATCGAGGAAATAAATAAATTATTGTTTTCTAAAATTTAAGGGGAAAAATTTTATGTAGAATTTAGTTTATAATATTTCATCCTCTAATAAAGCTTACTTTGTTAGCGAAACGATCGTTAGGTCTTTAAAAAGGTGTGTTGTGGTTATTCAGGTTCTCCAAGTATACTTATTAGAGCTTATAACAGCTTCCATAGTAATTCTACCCCCAAATTACTTTGAGTACAGATCACCAGATGTTTGATGAAATTAAAAGTTTTCTAATAACAAAACCCAGAAACGATATATTACAGGAGTTTAAACGAAAAAATTTCGGGACGCAGCAAGTGCGTTATAGTAGTGAATTTTCATAAGAATTGTACACTGTTAGTAAGACATACTTTTAAAACTAATTCTTTAAATTTAAATGGACCTTTGAGATCGGTTTTAGAGTCCTAGTTAGCGATTATTTGAAAAAAAATTATGTTTTATATGGAGCTACTAAATTAAAATTTGGTCTTAGATATAATATGTAAATACCGTCTTAAAAAATTGTGTTACAAATTTCATTAAAGTTACAAAAATTTTTCAGAAAAAAATTATATTTATTTACATAAAGAATGTAGCCGTCAAATTATAAATATGGTAGGTATTTTTCTTATTAATTGTTTGGATGGTTTTGTTTTAGTCAACCCATCCAGTTTTTGCAAACAATAAACAACAAATAAGGCCAAAACTCGAATACTGCTCCTACATCTGTGGTGCCGCTGTCGCTTCTACACTCGCTATCCTGGACTCCATTAAAGAGAGCTATACGTCTCATCGGTGATTCTAGCCTCACCAAAAGGCTGTCATCCCTTGCCCACCGACGTACCGTTGATGACCTCTCTCTATTTTATAGATATCTGCACGGACACTGCTCAGAGAAGCTTCCTTCCATAGTTCCTCCACCTGCTGCCCCAACAGATCTACCAGGGGAACAGAGCGAATGCACCATTTTACTGTCCAGTTCAACAGACATAGAACATCTTGTTATGCCCGCTGGTTTGTCCCGAGGATTTCCAAGTTGTGGAATTCCTTGCCGGCACATGTTTTTCCTTCTCCTCCGAACCTCCAAACCTTCAAATCCAGAATTAACAAGTTGCCTCATTACTCCTTGTCGTCACCCACGGTACAATAGTATTTAGGCTGTAAGCCCTGGTGGTGTGTTGTTGAAATAAAAAAATACATATACATATACATATACATATATATATATATATATATATATATATATATATATATATATATATATATATATATATATATATATATATATACATATACATATACATATACATATACATATACATATACATATACATATATATATATATATATATATATATATATATATATATATATATATATATATATATATATATATATATATATATATATAAATAGAAACTGACCCCGGATATGGGTTCTACGAGTCCTAGTTCGCGCTCATTTGAAAAAAATTTCTGCAAAGTCTCACCATCGATACCTCTCTATTAGTGAATTTTTTAAAATAAAAATTCACTAAAAATACAGTCGAATTGAGAACCACCTCATTTTTTATTTGAAGTCGGTTAAACAGTAAGTCTCCCTTTGCTGGCATTAAGGGATAAAAATACCGTCATATTTCTATAGCTGATGGTGTGCTACCTAACTCTAGACAAATTTATTAGGTGACAGGAAATTGACTTACATTGAATATGTCTGGACTTCCGGTGCCAACGGAGCTAACACTGGCGCCATCTCCGCCAGCGTGATGATGGGCGCCGTCGCCGTCTTCGAAGCTGGCCAGTATCTGTTCTCTGTCGTCGGCTACGTCACTCAGTCGGTCATCAGGGTCCAGGATACCACCTCCTTGTGTCTGCAGATTGTGGACAGATACCCATGAGTCCGGACCCTGCAATGAAAAGATTATACTTTAGAAAATTGAACGGAAATTACAGCCCTAATAAAATTTACAAGTCTCAAACCTTGTCTTGTAGGAAGTATTTAAATGTGTTCAACTTATTTTTATCCTCTCGGGCTTTCGTTTCGAATATGCATATACAAAATCGAGAAATATTAGATATGTCACTCACGCAAAATAAAATATAACCCAATAATACAACAAACAAAAAATACCGTTGATTTATTAATGAATTTTCTTTTAAAAATTCACTAATGAAGAGATCGTGACTTTTGGATTTTGTATGTATATATATATATATATATATATATATATATATATATATATATATATATATATATATATATATATATATATATAATATGTGTGGGTGTGGGTGTGTGTGTCACACCGATAACTCAAAAATAATACGCCGATCATAAATAAATTTGGTGAATACCTTTCTTTTGCAAGTATTTTGAAGTTCGTTAGCCAGGAAAATCTGCTCAGTTTAAATAGATAAAACAATGCATTTTAGTGAATTTTCGTAGAAAAAATTCACTAATGGGGAGATCCCGACTTTTGAATTTTGAAAAAATTTTTGCAAATGAGCGCGAACTAGGACCCCTAGAACCCATATCCGGGGTCAGTTTCAATTTTTATATGTTTATATATATATATATATATATATATATATATATATATATATATATATATATGTATCACACCGATAACTCAAAAAATAATAGGCCGATTTTGATAAAATTTGGAATGTACCTTTCTTTTGTTAATAGCTTAGATAAGTTCGTTAGTCAGGAAAATCGGACGAGGTTTTCCGGGAAAATTTTGAGTTTTCATTCGAAAAAAATTCATATCTCAAAAAGTAATAAGCCGATTTTAATAAAATTTGGCACATACCTTACTTTTGTAAATGGCTTTGACATGTTTGTTAGTCAAAAAAATCAGACGAGGTTTTCCGGGAAAATTTTGAGTTTTCATTTGAAAAAAATTCATATCTCAAAAAGTAATAAGCCGATTTTAATAAAATTTGGCATGTACCTTCCTTTTGTAAATGGCGTTGACAAGTTCGTTATTTAGAAAAATTGGACGAGGTTTTCCGGGAAAATTTTGAGTTTTCATTTGAAAAATTTTTTTATCTTAAAAAATATAAAATATATGATAACCAAATTTGGTAGGTAGCTTTACGATATAAAAAGTAAACTATACACCAAAATTTAGATTTCTATGTTACAAGAAAAAAAAGTTATAATAAAATATTTTGTGCCAGATCATTGCTATGAAAATTCACTACCATAACGCACTTGCTGCGTCCAGACTTTTTTTTAAATTAGATAGTCGAATTCCCCCGGTCCGTGCCAGTTCTGAGCTGACCTTTAATGTATCGAATTTCGGCCACGAAATTATAATGCGTGTTTGTAAGAAAAGAAATTCGGGATGCAGCAAGTGCGTTATGGTAGCGAATTTTTATTAAATGCTTCAAATTTAATTGCTCAATTTGCTATGAACGTATAAGGTTCATTGGCCAGGAAACTAATTTTTTCGGGAAAATTTTTTGTTTATTTTCGAAAAATTTGTGTAAATTTTCAAACAATAAAGTTATTTTGATGATATATGGTACATTGTTTCTACTATATAGGTTATATTGGTAACCAAATTTGATCCCTGATATCTTTAAACAAAGACATATTCGCTATTTAAAACATTTTAATGAAAATTCACTACCATAACGCACTTGCTGCGTCCAAACTTTTACTGAATTTTCCTAGAAAAAATTCACTAATGGGGAGATCCCGACTTTTGAATTTTGAAAATTTTTTTGCAAATGAGCGCGAACTAGGACCCCTAGAACCCATATCCGGGGTCAGTTTCAATTTATATATATATATATATATATATATATATATATATATATATATATATATATATATATATATATATATATATATATATATATATATATATATATATTTAATTATTATATACATTTGTGAGAGTGTACATTGTACATGTGAAAATGTGTGAGAGAATGTGTTTGTGTGAGTGTGCTGGTGGGTGTTTTTGGTTTTTGCGCCTGTGGGTGTGTGTGTGTGTGTTCTTGTGTTCATTACTTAGTTTTGTATACTTTGCTTGGTCTAGATGTATCCACGCACAAGTCTCTGACTTTTGTGGATCTCTCCAAGATTTATTATGTTCAGTAGATCTATGTATGTTATTGTTATTGAACTGTATTTTGAAAAAATAAATCTATTATTATTATTATATATATATATATATATATATATATATATATATATATATATATATATATATATATATATATATATATGTATCACACCGATAACTCAAAAAATAATGGGCCGATTTTGATAAAATTTGGCACATACCTTCCTTTTGTAAATGGCTTGGATAAGTTCGTTAACCAGGAAAATCGGCCCAGGTTTTCCCGGGAAATGTTGTGTTTTCATTCGAAAAAAAATTATATCTCCGGAATGAACAAAATAAGGGCAACCAAATTTGGTACGCGGGTTCATATCATCATAGGTAAGCTACCTACCAAAATTTAGCTCTGTAGGTTGAAGAATAAAAAAAGTTACAGGCATTTAAAGAAAAATAAATTTGGGTTTTCCTCAAAACGTCAAGTCGCGATTTCAAACGTCAAAATTGGTAATATTTAGGCAATGAACCTGAAATTAATATCAGCTATGGAAAGAAAATGTCTCAAGAAGAATGCTTTACAAAGCCTGAACTCTTATTTTCAATCGTCATTGTCCTTCATTTTACTAAAATATTCCCAAAATATTAATTTAAAATACACCCTTTCTCTGATGCTTTGGCAGTAGTGTTGGCTATAGAGTTCATCGTTTAATGGTATATCATTTTTGTCAAATTTTCGTAAAAAATCATTAAAGCTCAATATATCCATTATTATGCAAGTTACGAAAAAAAAAATGGTATACATTAATTATAGGGTGTCTTAAGCTACATCTTAAAAAATATTTCCACAATTACAGGTGGCCCGTAAGTCGGTGATTCAAATTTTTTTTTAATCGAACACGCCCTATGTTATTGTATTTTTGCATTTTCCATCGAAATATAATACATCTTTGTAAGAAAAGAAATTCGGGACGCAGCAAGTACGTTATGGTAGCGAATTTTTTAATCGAACACGCATTATGTTTATTGCATTTTTGCATTTTCCATCGAAATATAATACATCTTTGTAAGAAAAAAATTCGGGACGCAGCAAGTGCGTTATGGTAGCGAATTTTCATTAAATGCTTCATATTTGAAAAGCTCAATTTGCTATTAACCTATAAGGTTGACCAGGAAACCAGTTTTTTCGGGAACAATTAAAGTTTACTTTCGGAAATTTTTGTACATTTTCAAACAATAAAGTTATTTTGATGAAACATGGCATATTGTTTCTACTATATATATTGATGCCTGCTTTCTTAAAAAAACATGTTAGCTATTAAAATCATTTTTATGAAACTTCACTACCATAACGCACTTGTTGCGTCCAGAAGTTTTATAATTTAATTATGTATTTATCTCAATTTTACGATGTGTTCTACAAACGTTGCCGAATTGTGCATACCTTACCTAAGTTTTTGAGCAATAGTATTAGTACAGCATAAGAATAACGTATGTTGTGGCATTAGAACCAAATCAATGTTATTTTAATGAATTTTATGCTTTGTAATTAACAAAACACATTTTTTTATATTAATGTACGTCTTTTTAAAATAAGTGGGTTAAGCAGAAAAGAGGTTATACTGGTTTTTAGGTCCAATTACGAAGCATGGTTTGTACGGCGGTTGAATAAATTGATAACAAAAACACGTTTAAAAAATAACACAAATTAACTCAAAAAAGCATCTTGTTTGAACAGACTGACATTTTATTGAAGCTTGCAAGGACTATGTTTACCAAAAATTAAGGCGTTGGCTCTAGCCCTTCGTAAGTTTACAAAATTGTGCTCGAAAAACAGACTGGTGGTCATTTTGAAATGCTTGATTTAAGGAAAAAAGGCTGTACATATTTAAAAATTCTCAATCTGAATTTAAAACACTTTTTAGTGAATTTTATTTTAAAAAAATCCCTAATGAGGAGATCGCGCCTTTTGAATTTTGAAAGAATATCTTCAAATGAGCTCGATTTAGGACTCCTGGAACCCAAACGAGGTCAGTTTCAGACTTTATGTGTTGGCACCCAAAAGCTTTTTCATGGACGTTCTTTTAACCCAGAAGGGAAAACCGAAATTTCCCCCGGAAAACTTGTCCTACTTTCCTGACTAACGAACTTATACCTACAAACCATTTACAAAAGCAAGGTAGTTATCAAATTTCGTCAAAATCAGCAGCTATTTTAAAGTTATTGCTGTAATACATAAAAATTGAAGCTGACCCCGAATGTAGGTTCTAGGGACTTTAGATCACACTCATTTGAAGAAATCTTTTCAAAATTAAAAAGTCGCGATCTCCCCAAAAGCGATTTTTTTCTACGAAAATTCTCTGAAATGTTGATTAGTCAATTTTGCTGAATTGTCTTATGCAAGTTACATATTTTGAATTTTATATTTTCTTTTTGAAAACCCTCAATATTGCAAGAGTTTTGTTTTGTTTAATAAACGAGCTGATACAAAACTTTTTCAACCCAAGACTAATGTTAAAAATAGAACATAATCTATAACAGTCCATTTGACAGTCTCCATCTATATGAAGACTCTAGACGCCAATGCAATTTATAAGATACCAGTTTCCAATTAAAATATTCATCCTATAAGAGAGAACATGTACATAGTTAGCGAGAGGAAATTTTGCAATCAGAAAAAAAAGATAAAATAGATACTTAGATAACTAACGGATACTAATAATAAAATGCACATTCTCCGAAGGTAATAATCGTTAACAAGTTAGGTGTATGTATTAATTTGAAAAAAAAACATGCGTTGTATTTATGAATCACAGCAATAACCGGCACTAAAAAATAATACAATTATTATCTGTATTTAATATTAGAGCCTCGGTGGTTACTGGTAAGAACGTGTGCCTCTGAACCGAGGAGTACCCGGTTCGATTCCCAGGGTTACCCTTTCACTTTTTCAGTACATACTGTCGATCCACCCTTCGGAGGGGGCATCAAGCCGTTGGTCCCTCGCCCATGCGATGTTGGGGCACGTCCTTAGAGAAAGGTAGGGGTTTGGCAACATTTCCAGGACAGTGGGGTGAAACTGCTCACAGGCGTCGGTGATTGGCCACAGTCGCGGAAACAGACCGAGGTTAAGAAACAAACACACACACACACACATACACACACGTATTTAATATTGACAACTGCAAAAATCCACTGTTCTAATACCTTGCCTTCAAAATGTAAACAGACAATTGACACATTATGTTTAATACAAAATAAAGTACAGATACTTATTGTTGTCTAGTAGGTACATATTATGCAATGTATCAGAAGGTGGAGGTTATGATGGCAGGTTTGCAAGCTTGAGATCCAAATGAATTTCTGAGCTGACTTGCCAAGATCATTTCTAAACTTTAGTAAACTCATTTCAAAAGGCAACTGACAAACAGCAGAAATGTAACTGGTTGCTTCGATAAATTTCTCTGATTCGGTGGGCCGAAACCAACTACAGACTGTATGTTTTCCGTATCTGTGAAACATTGAAGGCAACGACAGGCGTGACTAACGACCAGAATACTAATAATAAAAAAAAATGAAGAAGACGAATGATAAGAAAAAACATAGGAACAGTAATAATAACAATACGAATCACATCGGAGACATATATTTAACGAACAAGTATAAACAACGAAGTTTCGATTAGACAACGATAAAGAAGAGACCATTGACCATGTGGTGGAAGCTCTATGTTGGCCCCTAAAATGCACCTAGATCGTCATGACCACGTCGCCAAACTAGTACATCGAGCACTAGTAAATGCACGTACCACTACACATGCGATAACGCCATATTATAAGTATAAACCGCCACCGATTTACGACGACGATCAAGCTAAGATGTACTAGAATCGGAAAATCATCTCCCTTAGGGCTCGTCCGCGGCTTTGTCGCCCCGATAGCACTGCAACTTTTGGTTTATTGTGCATACCCTTAGTCTTTTTACTCCATCCATTCCTGAATCACTGTGCTTTGAACTAATCTGCACAGCGATTGGTAGGGGGAAGTTTTATAATGCTCTGTCTCCGGTCTAGACTGACCGTAGATCAGTTGTCTTTTGCGGTCCAGAGCTTTACACTCGCACAAGATGTGCTGGACTGATTCCTCCCCCTCGCCGCAGAGTTTGCATGCGAGGTCCCCCTCGAACCGCCCCATTTTATGCAGGTGTTTTTTGACGGCCATTTGTCCCGTCAAGAGACCTGTTATGTTTCTGAGCCGTCCTCTGCTAAAATTTAGCACCTCCACAGTTATCTTTGAACTGGGTTCGTCAATTATTGACCTCCCATGTCTGAGCCCTGGTCAGTCTGCCCAGTACACCTTGTGTTGGTTTCTGACCCAGGACTTAATGGCTCCCCTGGCAGTGCTCTTTGTCACGCCCAGAGCCGGTTCTGGTCCCACAAATGGTTCTGCTGACCCTCTCTGCGCGAGAGTGTCAGCTTCTTCATTCCCTTTGACATGCGAGTAACCCAGCACCCAGATGAGGGTGACCTCATTGTGCCCAGCCAGGTCGCTCGTCTTGTCTCGGCACTCACTCACCAGCCAGAAATTTACCCGTGGGCTACTTAGGGCCTTAAGGGCTGCCTGGCTGTCTGTGGCTATAAGGATCCGCTTGTTGGTGTAGCCCCTTCTCTTGGCGTACATTTCGGCTTGAAAGACCGTTGCATGGGCTCCGAGGGAAATACTATGACATACCCTCGGTCCTTCTGTATAAACCTCTGCCCCCGTCCCACACTCCTTGCCGGATCCATCTGTGGACCATACGAGCGTGCCCCGTGGTATACCCGGCATCTCCTCCCGCCATGCCTCACGGTCGGGGATATCCACTGTAAAGTTGTTTTCCCTGCAGATTGCGGTCTCGCGACGTCTGACCTCATTTCAAGCATGGGCTCCTTCACGATCTCCTGAATTTTGCAGTGGCCCCTGAAACCTGGCTTGATCTTCAGTCTACCATTTAGAATAACTTTGCAGATATTGTACTTATACTAAAAAGCTTACAAACTGCCTACATAATTGAGATAGCAGTCTCTTTGGCACCAAACACGTAGGAGCATACTCTGACAAGATCAACAAATACTTACCACTGGCAGATAAAATTTATTTAGTGTGGAGCATAAACAAGGTAATAATGGTCACAATAGTTCCGGGTACAAATGACGAGAACCCGAAAAAAAACCAGCACACTAGTCTAGGAACATTAAAACTTGGGAGGGGCCTATTTACCAATGCAGAAAACGCCCCTGATCCTACTGGCTACAGGCAGCATAGTTAGGCGTTTTATGTTTTACCAAATAAATGCATACGTATTCAACACTGCTGCTTATTCAAACAACGAAAAATTGAGACAAAGTGCTGACAAAAACAAAAGGCGTAAAATGTAGGAGAAAGGTCGACACTTATATCCTGGGATCCCCGAGGAACACGCAATGTCTACCTGGAAAACGACAACTCAGCAACGGAATCGAATTATTAGTTTGGAACAAATGTTATCAAAAATAGAAGGGTTCTTGCTGGCCAAACAAGGCCATTCCAACAAGAAACTACTTGCAATTTATAGTTGGAGATCATTCGGTCCAAGATGACAAATGCAGATTTAGATGTCACACGTCAAAGACTGTCCACTGGAGGATGTCAAGCGTTTGCTGCATCACAGCACAAGAAGAGTAACGACGCAGTCGTGAAAATAGTTCATCAAAATTTGTCTCTGAAAATGTAACTTTTGAATCATAGTATGATCTATATACATACTATATGTATATTCCTGAGCATTTTCTTGAAAACTCTGGGTACAGGTTGTACTGGGATCGGATCGTGCTTTTTTTCCTCCCTAATGGCCCGTCCGCGACTTCGCCGCCCCGAAAGCACTGCAGCCTTTGGCTTATTGTGCATGCCCTTAGTTTTTTTACTCCACCCATTCCAAAATCGTGCTTACAGACCAAGCAAAGTCCTGCAGACGCTGATTGGTGTTGCCATTCCGAATGCAACTTGGAGACAAAGTACAAGGAGGAGTTCTTCTGCGGTCCTCGACGGATCAGCAGATTTTAGATCAAGCACAGAACCTTCGTGAGGGAAGTTTGAAGCCAACAGATGAATTGTTTTCAAGTGCAAAACGACACCATGTCGACCAACAGCAAACTGAATACGGAATGCACGCTGTATGGTTATTAAGATTCGTTTTTTTTTTCATAAAGTGTACGACAAGGAAAGCGCGATTCTCTCCCGACCAACCACGAACACAAAGCCCCCAAGGTTATAGCTAACGTAGGAGTCGAGCGACGACCTTTAGACACCAGCGCAACCATTTGCCGCATTTTGCATAAAAAAGATTTTTCCGACAGACATTAAACTAGCTGAGACATAATGCCCCAGTTTTATTAGTCGTAATTTACTTGGTGCGGCGAGACGCTGACCTGTAGCTATTTCCGCAAAGCACACCAATGTTCTACACCCCCCCCCCCCCCCCATCTGATGAGCTATTGAGATCGCACGAGGGCGGGTCAATAAGTCCGTGACTTTTTGAACTTCCCGCCTCTGCAACACTGCTCTGTCAGTTGACTCCTTTAAAATTTTAAACAAGCTGCGTCATTTAGTTTGTGTTAGATAGCCATTGAAAGCAGACAACCTCTTGAGTTATAAAAAAAATGGAAAAAAGTGAATTTCGTGTGCTCATCAAACATTATTTTTTGCGGAAAAAAACCATCACTCAAACCAAGGCTAAGCTTGATAAATACTATGGAGAATCTGCACCACCAACTTCCATGGTAAAAAAGTGGTTTACTGAATTTCATTGCGGCCGTACAAGCACAAATGACGCCGAACGTTCTGGACGCCCAGTTGAGGTCGCTACACCCAAAACAATTGAAAAAATTCACGATATGGTGTTGGCCGATCGGAGATTGAAAGTGTGGGAGATGGATTCCCACAACACACCAAAGACCAAGCAGCAGTCAGAACAGTGGGTTTCTCCGTGGTAATCGGCGCCGAAGAAGGCCAAGGTGGGTTTGTCAGCCAATAAAGTCATGGCGACCGTTTTTTTTTTTTTTTTGGGATGCACGCCGTGTAATCCACATTGATTGCCTTCAAAAGGGAAGAACAACCAATGGCGAATATTATACCAACTTATTGGACCGATTCAACGACGATTTAAAGAAAAAACGACCGCATTTGGTCAAAAAAAGTTTTTTCCACCAAGACAATGCAAGGGTGCACACATGTGTAGTCTCCATGGTGAAACTGCATAAATTGGGCTACGAATTGCCCCCTCATCCGCCCTATTCTCCGGATTTGACCGGGAGTGACTGTTTCTTGTTTACAAACTTAAAGAGATGGCTCGGCGGAAAGAGATTTGACTCCAATGATGAAATCATCTCACAAACAAATATCTATTTTTAGTACATCGACAAATCTTATTTTTTGGAAGGGATAAAAAAATTAGAGAAACGTTGGACGAAGTGTGTAGAGCTCAAAGGAGACTATGTTGGGAAATAAAATGATTTTTTGTCAAAAAACCTCTGTCTCATTCAAAAAGTCACAGACTTATTGGCCCGCCATTGTATTTCCGCAAAGCAAACCAATGTTCTACCCCCATCTGATGAGCTACTGAGACCGTATTTTGTGGCGTTATTTTACATTTTATTTTAGTGAATTTTTATTTTTAAAAATTCACTAATAGAGAGGTATCGATGGTGAGACTTTGCAAAACTTTTTTGAAATGAGCGCGAACTAGGACCCCTAGAACCCATATCTGGGGTCAGTTTCAATTTTAATATGTTTATATACAATTTTATATATATATATATATATATATATATATATATATATATATATATATATATATATATATATATATATATATATATATATATATATATATATATATATATATATCAAAAAATAATAAACCGATTTCGATGAAACTCGGTAATTGCCTTTCTTTTATTAATGGCTTGGACGAGTTCGTTAGCCAGGAAAATCGGACAAGGTTTTCCGGGAAAATGTTGAGTTTTCTTTCGAAAAAAAATTTTTCTCCGAAAATTACAAATCTATTTTAATGAAATTGCGTGGATACGTTGCCTTGGAAAATCCCTTACTATATATCAAATTTCAACTTACTAAGTTTATAGAAAATTGAGATTTTCAAATTTTGAGTTTTATTTCGAAAATTTTTTTCTTTCGAAAATTACAAATCTATTTTAATGAAATTTAGTGGATGTTGCCTTGGAAAATGCCTTACTATGTACCAAAATTCAACCTTCTAAGTTCATAGAAAATTGAGTTTTTCAAATTTTGAGTTTTATTTCGAAAAAAAAATTTTTCTCCGAAATTTACAAATGACATTCGGCGGACGTGTTGCTTTGGGAAAGGCCTTACTACATACCAAAACTCAACTTTCTAAGTTTATCGAGAATTAAGTTATCCAAGTTTGAAACATTTAATAAAAATTCACTACAATAACGCACTTGCTGCGTCCCGAACGTTTTTGATTTGATTTGCAGTTTTACCACAAAATTGCTAAAAAATTAAGCATTAGAATTAATTTAATTGCATTGCATTAAGATTTACGATCAATAAAAAACTGATAATTTCACAAATCTATTTCTAATGTATTAATAATTTATATTTGATGTGTGATTAATTTAAGAGGACTTCTTTTACAGAATATCTATAAGAGAAAGTGATAGTTGGAAAGGAGAATTCAATGATTCTTCTTCAAATGAATTCACACGACTTATTAACTAACACGTTTAATCTTTATAATATCTACAGTATAAATCTAAAAGATTTAACTGCGCATTTATCTTGCATCTTCATGATAATGAAGCAAGATGAATTTACAATAAAAGTGTGACATTATGATTATCATATAAGTCTTTGCGGTTTTAATAATTTGATAAACGGAATCACTTTCTATAAATTAAAGTGGTCATGACATCCTTTCGAGAAATTGAATAGCGAATCAGAATAAAATATTTTATGATGAGCACTGATAAGTACACTTTGAGAACCCAAATCACCACAACACATCTTTTTTAAAGACCCGACGATCGTTTCACTAATAAAGTTAGCGTCATCAGAGGATGAAAAATCCTAACTACCCACATACTACTAACATCAAGTCTATGGAACTACACGGTGAATTCCAGATTGTTGCTCTAGACATATCCAAAGCATTCGACCAGGTCTGGCACGCAGCGCTGCTTAATAAACTTCCGGCCTATGGCCTACCATCAAAACTTTGTACCTGGACTGCAAATTTCCTCTCCAACAGGAGCATTTCTGTTGTTGTGGATGGCCATTCCTCTAAACTGTATCCAATTAATGCAGGAGTTCCTCAAGGTTCAGCTTTAGCCCCTACTTTGTTTCTTCTACACATCAATGACCTCCTCTCTAGCACATCTAACCCAGTTCACAGTTACGCGGACGACAACACCCTCCACTCAAATATACAATATTCTAAGCCTGTCTCTTTAGCCCAACTAGATGAGGATCGCAGACTCATGGAGGGTTCTGTCTCCGTGGATCTCCAAAAAATATTAGACTGGGGAAGTAGAAATCTTGTACAATTCAACCCCCCCAAATCTCAGTCTTGCTTTCTTTCTCATAAGAGATACACCAGCCCTAGACCCATCACAATGAACAACTAAGTTATTCAAAGTAATGAGTCCTTTTCTCTTGTTGGCATTTCTGTGGATCGAAATCTTAATTGGCACCAACATGTCAGATCAATTGCAGAAGCGGCTCCTTAGAAATTAGGTTTCCTCTTCCGGGCTCGCAAATACTTTTCACCAGCTAATCTCTATACCTTATATACTTCACAACTAAGGCCAAACCTCGAATACTGCTCCCACATCTGGGGTGCAGCTGCCGCTTTTACACTCGCTATCCTGGACTCCATTCAAAAGAGAGCTATACGTCTCATCGGTGACCCTACCCTCACCCAAAGGCTGCCATCCCTTTCCCACCAACGTGCCGTTGGTGACCTCTCTCTCTCTCTCTCTGTTTTATAGATATTTGCACGAGCACTGCTCAGAGGAGCTTTCCTCCAGAGTTCTCCCACCTGCTGCCCCCAACAGATCTACCAGGGGAACAGAGCGAATGCAACCTTTTACTGCCCAGGTCACCAGACATAGAACATCTTGTTATGCGCGCTCTTTTGTCCCGAGGACTTCCAAGTTGTGGAATTCCTTGCCGGCACATGTTTTTCCTTCTCCTCCGAACCTCAAAACCTTCAAGTCCGGAATTAACAAGTTGCCTCTTTCCTCCTTGTCGACACCCACGGTACGATAGTATTTAGGCTGTAAGCCCTCGTGGTGTGTTGTTGAAATTAAAAAAAAAAACACCTTTTATAAAGAATCTTGGGTAAAGAACGATACCTAGAGGAAAACTAAATCGCAGGAAAATTTTCTGTGTATTGTATTTTAATTGTCGGGCAAAGTTTTTGAACTTCCTTTATGACTTTACCTGACAGGTTTCGGAATGTTTTATCTCCGTCAAAGACAGAGCGCAAACAAAGGACTACAAACTAATAGTGAAGCTCGGTTTAAGGAACTTTTGTTTTTTATTGCCGTAGAAATATACATACTTTCGTACGCATCTAGCTTAGCTGGTTGTGTCTAATATTTTTGATAAGTTTCAGATTTTCTTTATCAATGTGGTGGTTATTATCCCATATATGTTGTGCCACGCATGACTTGTCTACACCACGGTATCTCAACTGTGCCAGATGTTCACGAAATCTAGTCCCAATGGTTCTCTTAGTCTGCCCAGCGTATTTAAGATTACAATCTTTACAACCTATCTCATAGATACCCGACATTTTTGGCTTATTTTTATCTTTCGTATTACCTAACAAATTTCTTAAATTATTTTTTGTCGAGAATGTTAGCTGCAGATCGGAAAATTTGTTTGCTTACCTTTTTTTGAACCGCATATCACAAGGGGTCTCGAGAGCATTTTTAAGAAAGCCGATTTGCAGCTAACTTTCTCGACAAATAATAGTTTAAGAAATTTGTTCTCTTCAGAAAGACATTGTCATGGAATGAATTTAGGGCCTATGACATGACCACAAAGAAAATATTTGTATTCCTGTACCCATACACGTTTCAAACGTTATATTACTCGAGTTTTATTGAAAAAATGTCAATTTTCACCAAATCACCCCTTATTTGTCCCCTACCCCCAGAAGCGATCTTACGCAAAAACAATTCGAAGCGTTCCTTTGTTTGCTGCTAACTGGATACCAAATTTTCAGATTATTTATCAATTCGTTCGAACGTTATTGCGCCTATTAACAGACAAACGTACGTGCTGACAGACCGACCGACAAAACAATTTCTGTTCCAGAATCAAGTTTTCGATATATTTTGAGACTTTTTACGCCATTTTAGCAAGAAATAATCGTAATTTCTGTCCACAATATTTCACCCTCACACATTCAACTCCTGATTTAATTTCAGCACAGAATACCAGATGTTTGATGAGATTAAAAGTTTTCTAATAAATAAACCCTAAAACGTTATATTACGCGAGTTTTACCGAAAAAAATTCACCCCCTAAAGCGATTTTACCCAAAAACAATCCGAACCGTTCGTTTGTCGAGTGCTAACTGTATACCAAATTTGAAGACGATATCTCAATTCGTTCTAAAGATATCGTAACTACAGACAGACATACAGACCAACAGAACGACACAGAAAAAAATCCATTCCAAATCTTGTTTTCTATATGTTTTGATACTTTTTACGGCATTTAGCGAAAACAATTTTTTGAACTTTCGAGATTGAAAAACGTCCCGAGGGTGTGTTCATATGTTCTATTGTGGATACGTCTATTTATTTGTCCTACATAAGTTCGGGAACAGTCGGAACAAGGAATTTCGTAAACTCCGTGGGATTCGTTTGGAATAGTATCCTTGGGAGTTTTTTCTCTGTTAAATCTGATAAAAGTACCGTGACGAAATCCCCTGACTTAATTGACCGTGAGCCAACTCATTACATTGATAACGAAGCAGGTAGACGAAACGATACATACAATACAAGACTTGCAACGAACTGCCAGATCTCTCCTGGGCTTAGGGTTAAACACACTGAGAACTTAGAGATGGTGAGATTTGGGGAGTAGGCATATTGAGGCTACGTAATCGAGATACAACCATCCAACCCACCTTTGTCCACCGCTCTAAGGAATAGGCAGATTGAGGTCTTAGAGTTCAAGTTTCAATAAATTCTGGACGCGGTTCAACCCGAGAACCAAGTAGGTCTCACATTAAAGACCGCGGTATTCTTTCCGAATATATATATATATATATATATATATATATATATATATATATATATATATATATATATATATATATATATTTCAACAACACACCACGAGAGCTTACAGCCTAAAAACTATCGTAGAAAATTAAGGAGTGCGTAGTCGACCAAGTAGACTTCCTTGTGGAATACCACGAGTGGGTACCCGAAATAAACCGAACTGATGTTGTGGTGGGTAGATGTAGTACCCCGTTGTGTCACTAGGAGCCTATAGAGCTTCCATTTGTTTGTACCACAGGGTTGGACAGTTAACCAGGCTTTCTACCTGGAAGTTTTGAAAAGATCGTGCAATAGTTTGTGGCGGAAAATGTCTGATTTGTGGCAGTCGGGCGACAGGTTTTTCCACCACGACAACGCCCCTGTCTGGTCGCCTATTGTTGATCAAAAATTGCATGACCCCTCTGCCTAATCCCCCTATTCTCCCGACCATGCCCTGTGCCTTTTTTACCCCCCTTCTTTTCTTCTTTTTTTAAATAAAGTTCAACAACACACCTCGAGGGCTTACAGCCTAAAAACTATCGTACCGTGGGTGTCGACAAGGAGGAAAGAGGAAACTTGCTAATTCTGGACTTGAAGGTTTGGAGGTTCGGAGGAGAAGGAAACACATGTGCCGGCAAGGAATTCCACAACTTGGAAGTCCTCGGGTCAAAAGAGCGGGCATAACAAGATCTTCTATGTCTGGTGACCTGGACAGCAAAAGAGTGCATTCGCTCTGTTACCCTGGTAGATCTGTTGGGGCAGCAGGTGGAGGAACTATGGAAGAAAGCTCCTCTGAGCAGTGCCCGTACAGATATCTATGAGAGAGAGAGAGGGGTCACCAATGAGACCTCTCTTCTGAACGCAGTCCAGGATAGCGAGTATAGAAGCGGCAGCGGCACCCCAGATGTGGGAGCAGTATTCGAGGTTTGGCCTTATTTTTGAAGTATAAAAGGCATAGAGATTAGCTGGTGAAAAGTATTTGCGAGCTCGGAAGAGGAAACCTAATTTCTTCTCAGCCGCTTCTGCAATTGATGTGACATGTTGGTGCCAATTGAGATTTCGATCCACAGAAATGACAACAAGTGAAAAGGACTCATTACTTTGAATAACTTGGTTGTTCATTGTGATGGGTCTAGGGCTGGTGTATCTCTTATGAGAAAGAAAGCAAGACTGAGATTTGGTGGAGTTGAATTGTACAAGATTTCTACTTCCCCAGCCTAATATTTTTTGGAGATCCACGGAGACAGAACCCTCCATGAGTCTGCGATATATATATATATATATATATATATATATATATATATATATATATATATATATATATATATATATATATATATATATATATATATATATATATATATATACATACATATAAACATTGAAACTGACCCCGGATCAGATCAGGTAGTACAGGCCTGTTTAGTGGAGTGTTTTGTGCATAAACGACAAGAAAAATGTGCACTCTTCAACCCCCAAACAAGCCAGGGGAGCTGGAACAAATAGGCGTACTGGAGGAGGAAGAACATTATTCAGAGGAAGTATTGATGCAAAATGTAAATAAAAAACGCTGCTTATATAAGTCCAACTGATCTGTTTTTCTCGATTTCGCCTTTATATTTCCTTCTCCGCCCAGCACCACTATTCACTCCGGGTCCGGTAACTTTTAGATGGGTTGATTCCACAACACGTGCCTTGCTGCTTAGGCATACTGGCGTGCTTTAAAGCGTGTTTCTGGAAACATTTTTCCACCATCCCGTGTGTCGCCCATCTGTATAATTACCGAATTTTTATTCCAACCCTAATTTCAAGTCCAGCAAAATTTGAAAACCTTTTTTACATCTTCGTATTATACTGAATATTTTGTATTTAAGATTCATCATAAATTTTACAATAGAATCTGGTACACAGTAGTGAACAACTGATATACATACAGTAGTGAACAAATGTAAACCATTTTATATGCTTCATACAACTCCTCTTCGACAAGTCTCTTGATAAAAAAACAAGAGAAGATATTTATTGCATCTTTTAATATTCGATACGAGTCGTTCATCCAGTTATTTATTTACAAGTGGACGTTTCTGTTCCACTCTTCTTTAATTACAAGAATAATCAGCGTATAAAAATAACCTTGGAGTTAACTCCCTGCGTGTTTCATGCCATCGCCTTCCTTTTTTCTCTTCTGGGAAACAGGTAAATCGACTGGCATCTTCAAGGACGTCAGTAGCAGACCACTGAAACTGTTGAGGTTAAATTGTTTCAAAAAAGTCATCTGTCACACTTTAATATGGTATAATTAGCATATTTCCGCCCAGCAATTACCACGATTCTTGAGAATATTGACACGTCCAAGAGTGTCTTGTCGGTTTTCGTTTCCTTTGTTCCATTCACAAACACGAAAGACGCAATTTGTTTTTCTAGTTTTTAGACACACATTTGTTTTATTATATTTGATGAAAAAAATCAAAGCAGTTACTAGACCGTGTTAATATATGACAACGACCTGCCTATTATTCGTCAAGTCATTATGTAATGGGGTTTCTTTTGGTTCATACACATAATAAACAACATTGGTTGTTTATTCTGCGAGTTTTTTTATGATGGTATTCCACCCGAAAAACACAATATTTTATTTTACACTAAGTAAAATTCAAATAAACGGAGAACTATTCAACCACACAATTGTAAATGGGCAAATTTTGACATGAGAAGGCCATACTCGGACATACAGGTGTAAAAAGGTCTAGCCATTTGACAAAATTGATTTTTTGATAATATTGTAATCTCTTTGGTTCACGGTCATTACTTGGATAATGGAGAAAATTTCCGAATAGCTTAAAAAATCAGGTTGGCTCAGCAGCTTCGAAAAACAGTTGGATCGCAGTCAGTATGGTCCTCCGATTCCGAAAATTTTAAAATATACAGGGTGTTGCATTTAAAATTTAAAAGTTAGGAACCGGAACTAATGCACAATAAACCAAAGGCTGGCGTGCTATCTGGGCGGCAAAAACGCGGATGAGCCTTAAGGGAGAAAAAAAATGCTAATGTCTCCAGTATCCGAAAATTTGCGTTACCACGCGCCGTGGCCGTGTTGGAAAGTCGAGTGAAACCTTCAAATTCGGACTCGGGAGACGACGGTTCGAGACTCACCGGCAGCGGATGATTTTTGAAATAACTTATGTGGTTAAGATCGAGCTTAAGGTGGAGGGTAGGTTAGTTTAGATGAGAAAAAAGGGCCAGCATTTGCCTAATTGCCAGTGAGCACCTTTACCTTTTTTACCACGTGTCTGAACACTGAAAACTGTGGTAACTAATGATTCTGAAGACACATGTATATACTGGCACCATTTTACGATACCCAAGTCATATTTCTTTTTATTTCGCTTATTGACTTTGTCAAGAACATATATTGTAATTGGAAAGTCCGTTTCGGAAAGTCCTGAAGCCAAAGTTAACAAAATAAAAAATTGGACCTCTTCTTACTGCGTGAGTATAACAATTTTGTAAATATGGTGACTGTCGAAAGCTTGAGCTAATGACTTCACTTGTGGTGTATACAATTTTTGGAAGCGTGAAAGAAAATGATTAGAAAACCAGCCAGATGTAAATGTTTTGTTCAAAATAAAAAATAAATAAAATCTGTTAGGTGTTAGGCCAGAAATCTGTTTTATAAAATGTGCTTTGTTACAGCTTAATATAATATATATATATATATATATATATATATATATATATATATATATATATATATATATATATATATATATATATATATTATATTTATGTATCACATTGATAACCCAAAAAAGAATGGACCGGTTTTGATAAAATTTTGTAAGTACCTTTCTCTTGCAGGTAGCTTGGATAAGTTCGTTAGTCAGGAAAATAGGCCCAGGTTTTCCCCAGAGAATGTTCTGTTTTCTTTCTGAAAGATTTTAGATCTCCGGAAATAAGAAAGTAAGGGTCACCAAATTTGGTACGTGTGTTTGTATGACAAAAAGTGAACAATGCACCAAAACTAGGCCCCCTAGAATCGATATCCGGGTTTAGTTTCAGTTTTCATAGGTTTAGATTTACACAGGGTGACGCACTTCTACGGTAAAGCTCAATAGAATTGTTATTATACAAGATACGAGGAAAAATTGTTATACGTGTGTCTTGAGCTGCATCTTATAAAACTATTTTGACAATCACAGGTGTCCCATAAGTCGTTGGTGATACGTACATTTTTTTTTCGAACACCCTTATATTCTTGCATTTTTGCATTTTTCATCTACGAGTAAATATGATGCGTGTTTGAATGCGTGAGAAAAAAATCGAGACGCAGTAAGTGCGTTTTGGTAGTGTATTTTCATTAAATGCTTCAAATGTCAATAACTCATTTTGCTATTAACCGAAGGTTCGTTGCCTAGGAAACCAGTTTTCTCGCAAACATTTAAAGTTTATTTTCGAAAACTTTTTGTACAGTTTTAAATAATAAGTTATTTTGATATAACATGGTACATTGTTTCTACTATATAGGTTATACCGGTGACCAAATTGATGCCTGCTTGCATTAAAGAGACATATTTGCTACTAAAACATTTTTATAAAAATTCGCTTCCATAACGCATTTGCTGGGTCCAGACTTTTAAAAAAATTGCTAATGGACGACCCTGAAAGATCTGATAAGAATAATAATAAGATGTGCAAAACAGGTATGTGGTGAAGCGAAAATTGGATGTTTCAAAAGAAATTCATGGTGGAATGAAAAAGTAATGAAAGATGTGAATGGCAAAAAGAAAGTATCTAGAAAAATAGTAAATGGCAAAGATGCGATAGAGAAAGAGAAGAGCTTCGTTGAGTACAGAAAATTAAGGAGTGCGTAGACGACCAAGTAGACTTCCTTGTGGAATACCACGAGTGGGTACCCGAAATAAACAGCAAGTGAATTGATTTACTTTAGTGCTGTATTCGATATTATAGGCGACGTTGTGGGATATAATTTCGGTAAATGTACAGTTTACTGTGTAAATACCACGTGTATTTATTTTATAATGAATAACAAAAAAAACAGAACAAATAGGGCACTGACAATAAGCAAAGTTACCTACCTTTATTCTCCAATAATGCAGGAACATAAGCTTCGTTTTTCTGTATTCACACACAACACCTCTAGGGACCTCGTGTCTCCCAAAAAGGACTTACAAACAAAATGGATATTTAGAGACCTCGTGTCTCTTCAAGGGGTTGAAAACAATTCGCTTTCTCGAGACCTCTTGCCTCTTCAAGGACTCAAAAACAAGTGGCAGAGGGATGCAAGCGTCTCTCCCTTCTCTCATTCTTCTTCCCCCTCTCTGGTCTTCTGGCGGAAACCATTAGTAACACTTACTCTATGTCAGTGTAGCGCGCGACATTTGAATTTAAAAGTGACAGAACAACGAGCATGAACATTCCGCCCACCAAAATAAGGATTTATTTTCACAATTATATTGTTTCTCAAATAAACAAACAAAACAAAAATTTACAATAAGCACAAAAAACAAAAAACTGAAGCTATTGGATTTATAATTAACTGTACAAAAAAAATTTCAAGGCAGACGTATTACTGCGATGGCAACAGACATAACTTCGTCAGAGGCCTATCAAAAGTGCCACTACTAGTGCGAACTTGAGCTACCCGAGCTATACCATCACGGCCTGGGTATAGTTGCATAATGCGTCCGAGCTTCCAAACAAGAGGTGACGAAGTCTCATCTTTAATCACAACTAAAGCTCCGATCGGGGGGGACGTTTGCACAGTATCCCACTTACCACGCTGCTGCAGTGTATGCAGGTATTCGTTCTTCCAGCGGCGCCAAAAGTCCTGGTGGATCCTTTGCACCAGCTGCCAGCGTGACAAGCGATTCATACTTAACAAAGTCAAATCAGCATCAGGAGGAGCACCTAACGGTTCCATTGTAAGAAAATGTCCTGGGGATAGGGCTAACAGATCATTTGGATCAGTACTCGCACTACACAATGGTCGAGAATTCAAAACTGATTCCACTTGAGCAAGCAACGTGGACATTTCCTCAAAGGTCAGAATCTGCAAACCGATCACCCTTCGCAAATGAGTCTTGACTGAGCGCACTCCTGCCGCCCACAGACCTCCAAAATGCGGAGCTGATGGGGGGTTGAAATGCCACTTAATGGTACAAGCATCTGCTGCCCCCTTTGCATAGTTTAAGAGCTGCTTATTTGAGCCGACGAAGTTGGTACCTCTATCGCTATACAAATTGTCACATCTTCCTCTGCGAGCCACAAACCTCCGAAGAGCTGCCAAGAAGGCTTCAGCTGAAAGATCAGACACTACTTCCAAATGGAGGGCCTTCGTTGCCATGCACACAAACAAACAAATATATGCTTTCACCTTTCGGACACCTCGATATCTGCCCTGTGTCACAAAAACTGGACCTGCAAAATCAACTCCGCTGTGTGAAAACGGCTTCAACTGAGAAACCCTGGCAACTGGCAAATCAGACATCATCGGTGCCATGGGAGTAGGATTCACTCGAAAGCAACGATAGCACCTTGACAAAACATGATGAATAGCTCTCCGAGGGGACAAAATCCAAAACTGTTGCGAAAGCAAATGAAGCAATGTGCGAGGACCAGGATGGAGATTGACATGGTGTGTGTGTGCAATGATTAACTCGGTGAGACGATGTGAGCGGGGCAACAATATAGGGTGTTTCACTTCAACTGGAACATCAGCTTGACGAAGGCGACCGCCCACCCTGAGGATACCCTCTGTATCCAGAAAGGGGGCTAACTTATTTATTGCCCTCGCACACCTCTCACCTTTAACCAAGGATGCTATTTCCCTTTGAAATACTTCACCTTGAGCACATTTGATAAGCATATGAAGCGCCTCCTGTAATTCGGTGGCTGTCAGAGATGCAGTAGTTCGGTCAGATGGAGACACCCTACAATTTCGCACAAACCGCTGACAATATACAACAACACCCTGAATTTTCCGTAGATGCGAAAAGCGATTCAAAAGTTTACTGAGCCACTCCTCATTTGCCAAAGTAACTAGTACGGGGAGAGTTCGTTGCTCCGCCAGGCACTCTTCTGGCGGCTCAAAACGCAACGACTTGGGCCAATTTTCTCTTGCCAATTTTAGCCAGGCGGGTCCCGCCCACCATAGTGGATGCTCACAAAACCCAGAAGGTAACATGCCTCTCGATGCACAATCAGCTGGGTTTTCTTGTCCACTTACGTGATGCCATGACTCTGGAGGAATCTTCTCTTGTATGCTTGCTACTCGATTACCAATAAAGGTCTTCCACCTATTGGAAGATGATTTTATCCAGGCAAGTGCCACCATAGAGTCTGACCAAGCATACATAGAGTTAAACTCAAAACGACCTTCATACACCCGACACACAAATTCCAGAAGCTTTGCCAACAATAAACACCCACACAATTCGAGACGTGGAATCGATATTCTTTTTAAAGGTGATACCTTGGACTTGGCACACAGAAAATTGATCCAAACTTGACCCTCCTCTGATACTTGTCTTAAGTAAACAACTGCAGCATACCCTCGCTCCGATGCATCACAGAACCCATGGAGTTCTGTACTGATGATATTATCGTGTTTTACGCCTCTGGGAATTGATAAACCTGCTAGCGCACTGAGTTGTGATTTATACTGAGACCACTGACCAACAATATCCTTTGAGGGCTTATCATCCCATCCCACTTTTTGCTCCCACAAGCACTGCATAAGATATTTTGCCAACAGGGTAACAGGAGACAAAAAACCCAGGGGGTCATAAATTCTTGCCAATTCCGAAAGAAGATTTCGTTTTGTGCACGGACGATCAATAGGTTCAACATTAAAAGAGAATGTATCACCTATGGGACACCACTGCAATCCTAAAATTTTCAACACTGATGGATCATTTAAATCTAACGATCGAGGTTGCTGACTATCAGCTGATACTGTGGACAACAGTTTCGAATTATTGCTGGCCCACTTCTTCAATTCAAAACCCCCCTTAGCAAACAACCCAATCAATTGCCGTTGCAACTCAAAAGCCTCTGACAATGAGTCGACTCCACTGACTACATCATCCACATAGAGATCGGACCGAACTAGCTTTGCTGCCAATGGAAAAGATGATTCCTCATCATCACAAAGCTGCATCATTGTTCGGATTGCCATGTGTGGGCTTGAGGAGACCCCATATGTGACAGTATTAAGGCGATATTTCTGTACAGGTTCCCCCTTTGAGAACCTCCAGAGAATTCTTTGATAATCCCTATGATTATCTACAACCAAAATTTGTCGATACATTTGCCGAATGTCAGCAGTAAATGCAATTTTGTTTGAGCGAAATTTCAACAACACAGTGGCAATATCTGTCTGCAACTTCGCTCCCACTAACAACGTATCGTTCAGAGATACACCATTCGTACTTTTGGAACTAGCATCAAATACCACCCGCAGTTTGGTCGAAAGGCTGTGAGGACGCAACACACAATGATGGGGAATATAGTATGCATCAGATGGTTCCACAGCTACATCTGATACCAGAGACATATGGCCAGACTCATAATAATCCCTGATAAACTCCGAATAGGACTTGTGCAACGCTGGATCCCTACTAAGACGTGCTTCCAGGGAGTAAAACCGCCTCAATGCAACACTGAAAGATTCTCCCAAACACGGAGTACCCTCACGAAAGGGCATATTTAAAATATATCTCCCAGCACTATTTCGGTGCTGAGTCTTCTTGAAGATTTCCTCACATTTTTTATCTTCCGGAGACATAACTAAACCTTGTGGTACCTGTTCCAAGCTCCAAAACTGTTTCAAGGTATGATCCAAGTCGACCAACGTGCATAAACTATTCACAACAGAATGAGACTTTGACTGTTCTACACTGCCCATAAGCACCCAACCAAAAACAGTATTGATGGCCACTGGTGCACCTCGAGGCCCTCTCTTTATTCCAGGTCTAACCACATGAGCATAAACGTCAGTACCCAACAAAATTTCAATGTCCCCTGGTATACCAAACTCTGAATCTGCCAACTCTAACTTCTGAATATGTTGCCAGTGGCACTGCTCAATTTTAGCAGAAGGGATCTTGGAACAAATGTTCGGAATCACAATCATGTCCAACTCTAACTTTGTTGGCTCATAAATGGACTCTACTCGACATTTGAGAGTGCCTTGGCTAGCAAGCGAGCTCATTTGGTTCAAGCCTTGAACCATCACTGAACGAGATGAGGTGTTGAGCCCCAATTTTTCAACACACTGCTGCGAAATGAAATTAGCCTCACTCGCACAATCCAGGAGAGCTCGACATCTCCTAACCTTTCCATTTTTATCTCGTACTAATAGCATTATAGTTGCCAGTAACACGGACTGTTCCCTTTTTACCACACTTGCCAACACACGCAATTGCTCTGCACCTTGTGGCTCTTCCACAGGTGGCTTGTTTGAGTCACTCTCATCTCCCGATGCCGGTGCTTTTGGGAAGTGCAATAATGTATGATGGTGTTTATTACATACACGACAACTTGATGACTTGCACTCCCTGCTGGCATGCGAGTTTGATAAACAGTTAAAACAAAGATTATTCTTTTTTGCGAACGTATACCGTTTATGAGAGGATAAAGATAGAAATCCATCACACTTGAGCATGGGGTGCTCCTCCTTACAATAAGCACATACAAGCTTTGTGCTGGTAACAAAGGACGAAGCGGGCCTAGCAGTGGTTGCTGAAACATGCTGCCTTCTATTAGTCACATAATTGGAAGTTAAGGCAGTTGTCTCCATTGCTTTACACTGCTTTTCCAAGAATCTACATAAACTACTAAAACTGGGAATGTCCGATTCGCAAAACTCAAGCTCAAATTTTTGCTTAAGACTCATATCCACCTTTTGCAGCAACATGTTGAATTTAGTGAAATCCCACATGTCATGTTCAAACTGCTTCAACGCTTCCAAATTTTCACTGAATACAGACAACAACGTTCGTAGGGAAGAAGCAGATTCACTATTTGCTTTGGGGGCCTGTACAATACCCTGCCAATAATTGGTCAACAAAACCCGGGTATTGTGATACCTTGAGACCAGAGACTTGAATGCAATCCCATAATTGCTTCCCGTTAGCGGTAAATTATTGATTAGGCCAGCTGCATCCTTCACTAACGAAGCACTCAAATATTGGAACTTTTCAATATCTGACAATGATTCGTTCTCATGAATCATTGTTTTAAACAGATCATAAAAGGTTGGCCAGTTTTTCCAATTTCCATCGAATTTTGGCATTTCGATTTTCGGTAACCTCAAATGTCTGTTTAAATTTGAAGTTGACATAATCGCGTTTGCGTTCGTTACTTCCTTTTCACTGAGAGATCGAGCGTTCGATGATTTGACAGAACACCGCGACTTACTCGATGCTCGACTCGATTTCGAACTACCGTGAAAAACGGATCGAGCTTGATTCTCAGCGGCTTTATTTGCATAACCTCTCAGTTCTCGATAGATAGTTTTTATAGAGTATTGCAGTTCATCGAATTTGTTCTGCATTTCATGCTCGCTCTCCAACTCTGATCGATCAACTACCGACACGATGTCCAAATGCAATGAATCAAATAGATTGACCAACTCATTCAACGCCTCAAAACGAACCTCAAATCTATTCAACCTATCTAAATCCACTACTGCGTCTATTTTGACCTGTTGAGCCACGTGCAATATGGCTTCTACTCGTCTATAAATGCTTTCGCGCTTATTTTTTAGCTGAATCAACTCCATTGTTCAACGCAAAAAAATTCCTAAACGCGATTTAAACAATATGCAAACGTGATTTCAACAATATGCAATTCGAGTATGTACCTAGTTATATACAAGCAATAACGTCACCTTGAAATTAAATGACTCAACACGGCAATAAACAATTACAAATTTACTAGACTAAAGGAAACAAGTAAAATTACTTCAAAAAATGGACTGTATCAACTAATAACAAAACAAAACAACTATAAAAATCCGGTCGATGGGCCAAATGTAAATACCACGTGTATTTATTTTATAATGAATAACAAAAAAACAGAACAAATAGGGCACTGACAATAAGCAAAGTTACCTACCTTTATTCTCCAATAATGCAGGAACATAAGCTTCGTTTTTCTGTATTCACACACAACACCTCTAGGGACCTCGTGTCTCCCAAAAAGGACTTACAAACAAA
Source organism: Tillus elongatus (assembly GCA_964006375.1). Taxonomy (NCBI): domain Eukaryota; kingdom Metazoa; phylum Arthropoda; class Insecta; order Coleoptera; family Cleridae; genus Tillus; species Tillus elongatus. The sequence goes on from OZ023266.1 coordinate 157,165,201, forward strand.
ATGGATATTTAGAGACCTCGTGTCTCTTCAAGGGGTTGAAAACAATTCGCTTTCTCGAGACCTCTTGCCTCTTCAAGGACTCAAAAACAAGTGGCAGAGGGATGCAAGCGTCTCTCCCTTCTCTCATTCTTCTTCCCCCTCTCTGGTCTTCTGGCGGAAACCATTAGTAACACTTACTCTATGTCAGTGTAGCGCGCGACATTTGAATTTAAAAGTGACAGAACAACGAGCATGAACATACTGCATCGGGGGTTTTTTGAATTTTTTTTCAGAAACATGCTTAGAACCCTCCTTGGATGAACAAGCCACAAGGCAAATTTGTTGCAAACAACCCCAGAGAAAAGTAAGGGACCAGGAATGAATAGGAGTGGTGGGCGGTGAGGAAAAATATGAGCGGAAAATGCTAAACAAATATTTAGTCGGACTTTGAAAAGATGCGTTTTTCACATTTTGCAGCAATACCTCCTTTAAACCGTGTCTACCCCGCACTGCATCCATATTCGCTCAGGTCCAGTAACTTTTTTGGGGGTTGCTCACAAGAAATTTTTCTTGTGTTTTATGCTTTGCAGGTAGTTGTATGCATGCACAAAGAGAAGGAGAACCCCCTGTGTTTTTGGGTGAGGGGGCAGAAACCCTCTTCGACCTGGGGTTCTTCTTCCCCTTCTGTATGCATACAATCACCCTCAATGCATGAACCACGGGAACGTTTTAGTGAATTTTCGTAGAAAAAATTCACTAATGGGGAGATCCCGACTTTTGAATTTTGAAAAAAATTTGCAAATGAGCGCGAACTAGGACCCCTAGAACCCATATCCGGGGTCAATTTCAATTTTTATATGTTTGTTTATATATATATATATATATATATATATATATATATATATATATATATATATATATATATATATATATATATATATATATATATATATATATATATATATATATATATATATATATATATATATATATATATATATATATATATATATATATATATATATATATATATATATATATATATATATATATATATATATATATATATATTTGTGTATCACACCGATAACTCAAAAAATAATGGGCCGATTTTGATAAAATTTGACATGTACCTTTCTTTTGTAAATGGCTTGGATAATTTCGTTAGTCAGGAAAATCGAACGAGGTTTCCCGGGAAAAATTTGAGTTTTCATTCGAAAAAAATTCTTATCTCAAAAAGTAATACGCCGATTTTAATAAAATTTGGCATGTACCTTTTTTTTGTAAATGGCTTTGACAAGTTTGTTAGTCAGGAAAATCGGACGAGGTTTTCCGGGAAAATTTTGAGTTTTCATTCGAAAAAAAATTTTATCTCAAAGAATAATGGGCCGATTTTGATAAAATTTGGCATGTACCTTTCTTTTGTAAATGGCTTTGATAAGCTCGTTAATCAGAAAAATCGGACGAGGTTTTCCGGAAAAAATTTGAGTTTTCATTTGAAAAAAAATTTTATCTTAAAAAATAAAACATCTATGATAACCAAATTTGGTAGGTAGGTTTACAGTATAAAAAGTAAACTAACTACACCAAAATTTAGATTTCTATGTTACAAGAAAAAAAAGTTATAATAAAATATTTTGTGCCAGATCATTTCTATGAAAATTCACTACCATAACGCACTTGCTGCGTCCAGGCTTTTTTATGTTCAGCTTTCTAGTGTATTTTTTGTTGACTATATTTTCTGTTTATCAATTTCTTTGTTTGAGTTTTGTATCCAAATTACTGTATAAAGAGATCATGTTTTTGTTTGCCCTTCTTTGCCATATTTTTCACTGTTCCTAAGTAAATAAAGTAATGTTTTATAACTTTTAATATAAAGCTAAATCACTATAATATATTATTCTTATGAAAATTCACTACCTTAACGCACTTGCTACGTCCGGAATATCTTTTTAAGTTAATTAGATTTACTTGTAAACATAGAACAACACAAACATCATTTATATGATTTAGGCGACTTTCTGAGATTGTAGTGCGCACTACGAAAAACATATTTCAAAGTCTGTACGTAGAAATAATAATAAACATAAATCTAATTTCGCCAAACATAAAACAGTCGCAGTACTCAATACGGTATAAATTAATGTGCTAGTGCCAATAGTGCTAGTTGAGAGAAATTTAAATGGGATTGAATGTTTTTTGTTTAAAAATATATCAAATTTGGAAAAAATAAATTTTTGGGCACCCCCTCGTTTAGTGAATTTTCTTTAAAAAATTCATTAATGAGGAGATCTCGACTTTTGAATTTTGAAAAAATTTCTTCAAATGAGCGCTAAATAGGCTCCCTAGAACACATATCCGGAGTCAGTTTCGATTTTTATGTATATATGTATATATATATATATATATATATATATATATATATATATATATATATATATATATATATATATATATATATATATATATATATATATATATATATATATATGTATGTATGTATGTATCACACCGTTAACTCAAAAAATAATAAGCCGATTTTGACAAAATTTGGTGAAAACCTTCGTCTTGTAAGTGGCTTGGATAAATTCGTTAGCCAGGAAAATCAGCCGAGGTTTTCCTGGAAAATTTTGTGTTTTCTTTAGAAAAAATTCCTATCTCCGGAAATAACAAAGTAAGGGCAACCAGATTTGGTACATCGTTTTATATCGCTATACCTACCAAAATTTAGCGCTATAGGTCAAAAGACAAAAAGTTATGGGCATTTATAGAAAAATAAATTGGGGTTTTCCTCAAAACGTCAAAGTGACAATTTAAAACGTCAAAATTCTCAACATTTAGACAATGAACTTGAATCTAATACGGGCTATGGAAAGAAAATGTCTCAAGAAGAATGTTTTACAGACCCTGAAGTCTTAGTTTTAACCGTCTTTGTTCTTCATTTTACTAAAATGTTTCCAGAAAATTCATTTCAAATAGACCCTTTCTCTGATGCTTTAGCAGTAGTGTTGGCTATAGAGTTTATCGTTTAATGGTATATAACTTTTGTCGAATTTTCGTAAAAAATCAATAAAGCTCAATATATCCGTTATTCTACAAGATATGAAAAAAAATTGTATACATTAATTATAGGCTGTCTTGGGCTACATCTTAAAAAATATTTCTACAATCACAGGCTGGCCCAGAAGTCGTTGGTGAAACAAATAATTTTTTTTAGTCAAAAACGCCTTCTGTGTTTGCATTTTCCATCAAAATATAAGGCATGTTTGTAAGTAAAGAAATTCTGGACACATCAAGTGCGTTATGGCAGCGAATATTGATTAAATGCTTCATATTTTAAAAGCTGAATTTGCTATTAACCTATGGTTGACCAAGAAACGGATTTTTTCGGTTACACTTTAAGTTTACTTTCGAAAATTTTTGTACGTTTTCAAACAATAAAGTTATTTTGATGAAACATGGCACCTTGTTTTTACTATATATGTTATACTGGTAATCAAATTTGATGCCTACTTTCTGAAAAAAAAAACCACACATATTTGCTATTAAAAACATTTTTATGAAAATTCACTACCATAACGCCCTTGCTGCGTCCCGAAATTTTTAGTTTACTTTCACGACAAAAAAGTTGCTAATAATATACAATTTATTAATTTTAGACAGTTTGACTACTACTGTACATTTGAAAGAAACCAATGACGATCACCTTGTTTTGTACGAGAAAAAATCATCAATCATTGCGATTGGCTATGGTTAACCTAGTTTATTAATCTCATTGTCAAAAATACGAATTGCCGCAACGGTACACCATAAGATATAAAATAATTTTACAAAAAAATTACCATCGTAAACATAAACAATAAGGAAAGCCGTCCATCTGAGACCGCAAGTTTTTATTATACGCAATCAATCCATAATAATGATTCCTAAACGGTTTGGCTGACATTCCTGATTAATTTATATGGTCATTGTGTCTCGGAAAGTGACTTTAATTGACGATAAGCAGAACACACCTGAGCTATAGGCGTATCGATAATAAATAAATAAAAATGAGAGCTGCCACAGTGAAAGTGCTACGCATTCACCTCCGGGCCATCGAGATGCTAATTTCAGCCAGACTGCTTGATCTTGATCCGACTGCTGCTTTCTTTTCAAGGTCTTTAACCTTCCGCCAATTCACGGGCATGGTCACTATTATTATTAAAATGATGAGCTGGCAAAAAAAAACAACACGATCACGTAGCTGTCTGATATGTTTACTGTTAGACAAATTATAAACATAAAAAAGGATAGTAATCATTATCCACAATATTTACATAAACAAGTACAAGGTATAGGTAGCGATTTTTTGTGAATTTTTATTAAGAAAATTCACTAATAGAGAGGTAGCGATGGTGAGACTTTCGGGATTTTTTCCAAATTAGCACGAATTAGGGACCCTAGAACCCACATCCAAGGTCCGTATGAATTTTTGTATGTTTTTATATATATATATATATATATATATATATATATATATATATATATATATATATATATATATATATATATATATATATATATATATATATAATGTGTCCCAATCTGGAAGGGAATGTATTGCTATCTCCGTTATTATTAGAGATAGGGAGACGGTTAAATTAGCAATGCTTTGTAGAATTTCATGGTTGTTCTAAATATGACCTGTATGTTGCCCCGTCTCTTTTCGTTTTCGAGTTATTTTGAAAAAAAAAAAATTGTCGATTTCTTTTTTCTTCAATATCTAAGTAGGCGTTGATCTGACACGTCTAAGACTTGCACATTAACAGGACACTTTTTACAGAGTAATTGTTTTGTGCTCTTCTCAACTATGGATTGTCATTTGTTTTTGAGCTACAGGTGTCAACGTTTGTTTCTATTATGGCAGCCATATTGGATTTTTTGCTCATGTGATAGCCTGTGAAAAGAGCTTTCCAATGATGTACAACATGCTTGAGAAATCTTGTAATTGCACTGACAATTTTGAGAAAAACCGCTTTGAGGATAGTAGGCTATGATATACAATACCAGAAAACAAATGACAAAAAAAGTGTTCAAAAAGCAGTAGGCCATGGGGTCTAACAATAGACTTCTACTTTTAACATAATTTATAATCATTATTATTATTATTACCTTTATTGCTTAAAATTATACAACATGCTTATTCAATAAGTCTAAGATTTGTGGTGAATATTAACATAATTTTATACATAGTTGCATCCAAAACTGCTTGACAACACTCCAAATTCAACAACCTTAAAATTTTGACATTCCAAAAAATTTCTTTCCTGTTCCACTTCGTTCTTCTAATGATTCACCTGATACCTCCATTTACAATTAATACTAATCACTCCATAATACTTTTCCAACTGCAAACCTTTCTCAACTACCCATATTTTTGCCGAAATTGTAAATTTTGTACGAGACTAAAAATGACATTTTAATTTGACATACTTCACTCATACTATTTATTATCTGTAATGATTCACGATAAAAACAATATTGTGGTTTAATTTGCAATACTTAATTAGGTAATAATGCTAGGTAATATTATGTGAAACAGTTTAATAACGAAATCCGGCAATAACAAATATAAACTTAAACTCAACAAAACAACACAATTAGAAACTCAGCAAATAATAAAATAGAAATTTAAAAATACACTAAATGGAAAATTGTTCAATATGGCCACCGTTTTGTTCAATGAACTTTATACACCTTTTTGAAACATGCCTGCAAACTCTGGTGATGGTGTTTTGGTTAATATGATTTATAGCTTCCGTGATTCTGTTTCGTAATTCATTGATATTGTGTGGTGGATCGAATTTATACACACCATTCTTCAGAGTACCCCAAAAATAAAAATCCATGGGTGTTATATCAGGACTTCGAGCACACCAATTAACCGGCCCATTGTTACAAATAACACGATTATTAAAATTTTGGTACAAAAATTCTTTGACGATCCTATTGTGAGCTGGACAACCGTCTTGTTGGTACCAAATCTACTCTAAATTATCATCTTCTAATTGTTGGTAAGATATCATTTCTCAATAGATTAAGATACCTTTCCCCAGTTACATTATTAAAAAAAAAAAGAACGGACCAACAATGAAGTTACCTGACTTTTTTAAAAATTAACTGTCTAATCTACAAATAAAAATAACAGTTTTTTTTACCTAATAGCCGCACAAAACATTAATACCAAATCTGTCATATATATATATATATATATATATATATATATATATATATATATATATATATATATATATATATATATATATATATATACGCTTCCACATACACACACTGCAGCAGAAATAAAACTGCAGGAAGAAGCTAGCGAGTGGAAAACAACTACTCCCCGGCTTAAACCACGACGGGCATTGAAAACAAAACACAAAATCAGAGGTATAACTTCGCGCCATTCTGAACTGCACGCACACGCCCACGCGCGCGCGCCAACATTCACACACGCCCGCGCGCACACAGGGTACTTTCACATTGTTGAGAAACTTTTTTACGACAAATTTATTGGTGTTAACAGAAGTCAAGTCATGAGCAGTATCTTTTGTTTTTCTTATGGCGACCTTAATATTTGGTTAGTAAGATAGTTCTCGAAAAGAGCTTTCCAATGAAGTACATGTCTGAAAAATCTTCATTTATAAGAGATATTAACAGCAAATAAACTTGACTCTGGTAGACTACAAAGTAACTTTCTCGAAATTTTAAGCCCACAGGTTTTGGTCGTAATTGCCCTTAAAAGTACCAAGTATTATATATATATATATATATATATATATATATATATATATATATATATATATATATATATATATATATATATATATATATATATATATATATATATATATATATGTATGTATATATATATATATATATATATATATATATATATATATAAAGGTAATGACAAAAAAATTAAAAAAGGCCTCAGAAATAGATATAAACATGCATCAGCAATAACCTGAACAAGGAGAAATGTTTATCTTGTGAGTAATATTACGGAGATGATAAATGTGGCAAATAGCCGCGAAGAGGATCACAACAAAACAAATATTCAATAGACAAAATATTTGTCTCACTAATAGACATTTAAACATCGATCTGAGAAAGAGGTTTATCAAGTCATACGTACGTGATGAATAAACAGAACAAGATAAAACCCGGAGCTTTTAAAATATTGATTGAAGGAAAACGACAGAAAAATGGTAAACCGGTAGGAAAGATGAATAAAAATGTGCTAAAAGGGGTGCGAGAAGGTGCTTACTGAAAGACAATGGCAAAATCTTCTGGACATATACTCGAGTTAAAAAACTTCAAAAAATGACCCAACCTCCTGAAAAATCTGAAAGTTTTGAAACTTCGCACACTTATTTAGAGGTACCTAAGAATTAATATACCGAAAGTCGTCATGAATATGAGGCGAGCTCTAGCGGCAATTGGCGAAAATAGGACACTTTCTTAGGTTTTTTGTTAGTATCTCGAGAACCGTTGGTCGGAGGCCAATGATTATACACACAATTGTTGATTATACGCATAATTAAGGCTTATCAAATTTGCTACAAAAATGATTATATACATTTTTCTCGTATTCTCAATGACTCCCGAGTTATAGACGCTAAAGGAGAGCGTTTTGTGAAAAACCACGCTAGGGTGGTACAATATGACATTTCTAATAATATTTGACAATGGTTTACCTACATTTTTGTATACAAAAGATAATTGAGGAGATAAACTTAACAACTTTGTATAAAAAGCCCGTGATGAATATTACTTATGACGTATATTGATGACGCACATGATGTAGGTATATTAAACAATGAAATATATGAACAACAAAAAAATGCTGAGGTTATTCAAAGGAAAATTTTGTTCAGAAAAATCAATCAGCTCTGAATCGCTTATTGGTAGATGGCCCTGCAATTTGATTATCTTGGCCAGCTTCTACACTTGCTGTCTGAAACAATAGGTAAGTATGTATGAGATGAAGGTTAATATTGAGCCATTTTGCTGCCAACCAAAGAGTATCGTATGGAGTTAGCTGATTAGTTTTCTTGACTATATCTTTCAGATGATCCTCCACAATCACATTACTAAATCCACCTTGTGATTTTTGGTAAGTTTGTAAAGGAACCACTCCAAGTTCCCCTACTGTCATAGCAGGTGCTACCTTGGTGAGCCTCGGTATTGGTTTTTCATGTTTTTTTTCGTGCTTCTTTTAAAAAGTTGTTGCCCCGAGGGTAGGCGCTTGTATCATAAACATTTTTCTGAACATCCTGCCTTATTACTTTTGCTGCTGCTTGTACGATTTTTAGTCGCTCATTACTTTCATCAGCGTTTCTGTCATCATACCATGAGTTCAAAATTTTTAATCCAACATCATTGAAACATATGGTTTCATCCCTCCATCCAACTCCCACAGCAATTATAATTCTCTCTCCGTATTTATCTTTGAGTTTGCTTTTAATTGTATAATTTGAAGGAACATCCCCAGATACCGCAGAACGTAATTGTTCAAAGGAAAGTTGGCATTCCTCACTATTCTCAACGAGGGAGTAAATCTTTTCCATAGCCTTTATAATGTAATCTGCCTCGGGGCGTCCACGTTTTCTACCCTCTTCTGGAGGCTTGTGGGACACAAATTGTTGGTAGCAGTCCAGGTGGTACACTCCATCAGCAGCGACAAGATCGCTAATGCCAGACACACGCAGCCTAATTTCTTCTGCCTTTTCATCATTTCTCCTATCTGCATAATTCAATATAGTCGTAATCATTTCCTTACTTCGACAAAAGAATGCATCTCTGCGGGCTTTTATAGGTTTCCTTATTTGTTTTTTTAACATACTCTTCATCAATAACATCTGCACAGAAGAAATATTTTGTTTTGAATTCAAATAATGTTTTCACAAACCACTTTGTTTGGGGTAAAGAGCTATCTTGTGTTGATGAAGAAGGGCCTGCAGCAGACTGCTATTTCAGGAAAGCCTTTTTAGACTCATCCCGTGTGTACTGTTTTCGGCACTCAGTGTGTAATCTAATTGTCTCAATGCCACGAAGCTTAGAACCCAAATCATCTTTCCTTTGCTCACTAGCGAGCAGTAACGATCTGATTCCCTTCAAACCAACTTTTGTTACACCAGAAGGTGAACCAAGAATTTTGTCGCACAACAAACAGTTCTCTTCCATTTCATATGTCTATTATGTAAACACAACATACGTCTACTATGCGAAAAACTACTAAGGCACTGACCGAACGAAAATGGTAAGAACGCACGAAAATGTAATAAAGAAACGAATGACCTCACATCAGACTCATACAACGACGCGGATAGCAGGGAAACCTGACTGGAACTAACTGCCGCTCTGCGCCCGTTTAGTAGGCATTGTAAGTACTATATTTAATTTAGTAACTTACTATTGTCACATATTAATAGAAATGCCATATTGTACCGCCCTAACGTGGTTTCTTACAAAACGTTCTCTTTTAGCGCCTATAACTCCGGAACTATTGGGAATACGAGAAAAATGTATATAATCATTTTTGTAGAAAAATTGATAATCCTTAATTATGAATATAATCAACTTTGGCCCCCGACCAACGGTTCTCGAGATATTAACGAAAAACCAAAGAAAGTGCCCTATTTTCGATAATTGCCGCTAGAGCTCGCCTCATATTCATGAGGACTTTCGGTATATTCATTCTTACGTACCTTTAAATAGGTGTGCGAAATTTCAAAACTTTCGGATTTTTCAGGAGGTAATGTTTTACCTCAACAATGGTTTTGACTGGATTAATATATTTTATTCTATGTCAGAATAACTTTCTGACAACTTTATTTGAAGGACATATACTTAAAAAAAGATGGGCAAGGCATCTGCTGGCGATAGAGAGCCATAGTTAGGATGAAAGGGCGACACCGTTTTTAGATTGTAATGAAATCTTCTAAGATGAAATATAGTTACCAGCCGCACATGTTTGCATATAAGACTCGTTAAGGCATATTTCTAGAGTCAAGGTGGAATTCCTTCGAAGGTGACACACCTAAAATATACAAGACCAAGACCAGTAACAACAAATTTTAATTTGGCGTTATGTTGCAAGCTGTTAACTGTACAATGCACTACCGCCGGTTTAAAATTAAGACCAGTTCTATTCCGTACTTCGGGCGTGTATGATAATGAATGGGTTAATAAAATGAATAAGTTGATAATTGGTTAACGTTGAGGTATTTGAATTGTGTTGTGTATTCAAAACCTTCGCATTTCCTGGCTTGAGAAGCACCCGACTTTCCTAAATGTCACATTAATAAACAATGGAGGATACAATAAACTTTTAAATGTTGTGAAATGTTTGCTTTCATCTTCTCTGCGTGAGAAACTTCTCTAGTTTGAAATTATACCGCCTTCCAATTATTATTCTCTCTAAATATCAGGTGTTTATGGTGGTATTTTGAATTTCCTGGATTGATATGTTATTAAATTGTTACGGCAGTCAGCAGTTATTCTTCCTTGATGTAATATAACATTTAGTTTCGATATTACTCAAAACAAAATCCACAAATCTAGACGTGACTCTTGTTTAGTACATATGATTTTAGACTTCAGCAGTATCTTCATTACTGTCGCCCTTTCGTCGCAACGATGACTTTTTCTTTCGTGCAGTTCTTTTCTGTCCGATGTAGCTCCGCACCTCATCAATTGGGCCAGGTACTATGTACTTCAAAATTATAATTTGGTTGTTGTTGATATTGAAAAAAAAAACCGGTTTGATTAGGTTGACTAAAACGAAATCATACTGGCGATTAATAAGGAAAAATAACTGCTACGTTTATAATTTGGCAGATAATTTACTTTTCTAAATATGAATGTAGTTTACTTTTGGAAATTTTTTGTATAATTTTATGAAATTTGTAACACAAGTTTCTTTTGAAGAGACTAATACTATCTACAGATATAGCAAAATTTAATTCTTTAGCTTCATAGAAAATTGAGTTTTGGGCATTTTTCTCGAAAGGAGTTAGAACACAAGATTTTTTTATAATAGAGACCAATCATAGGAATACATTTTTCACCTTTTAATTGCTATCAGTATGTATAAACCTAATTTTCTTATTCTATAGTTAAATATTAAAAACTTACCAGAAAAAAGAACTGACAAGACACAATCATGAAGATAAAATAAAAAGCCATGATAACAAACTTTGAACAAACCATTTAACAAAGTGGTTTCCATCGTTACGGGACTCGACTTTTGCGTTTTCGTCGTGACATATACTACATTTGACTTTTACGTATGAGACTATTCACTATTTTTAAGTAATTATTTGTATTGTCCGTAATTTTTCTAATTAAATATGGAAGTCTTTACCAACAATGAACTAACAGACATGCATGTTATGTATTCACGGGCTTTTGGTAACTGTTAAGAGGCGAAACGACTGTATGAAGAAGCGTTCCTAAATCGGAGAATTCCAGACAGAAGGATGTTTCAACGGATTGACATCCGTCTGCGAGAAACAGGTACATACTTACGTTGTCTAATACATCGCTCTGTCTCTTTCAAATATAGTATATATTTTTTACCAGGTACCCCTAATAAGGTTACTGCTGATCGAGGCAGACCACGAAGTGGACGAAATCCTGATTTTGAAAATGCTGTTCTGGATGAAATTGAACAAAATCCAAAAATAAGTACTAGGGAAATGGCCAGTCATGTGAGAGCATCCAATGCACCGATATGGCGAGTCCTTCACGAGCAACAATTGCGTCCATATCACATCCAACGTGTGCAGGCACTATCGCCTGAAAGATATTTTATACCTCGCCTACAATTTTGCCAATGGTTTCTTCAACATAATAATGTAGAGAACTTGTTGAATTGTGTATTGTTCACTGACGAGTCTGGATTTAGGCGCGACGGGATTGTCAATTTTCGTAACAGCCATATTCGGGCTGACGAAAATCCCCACGCAGTTTTTGAAAGGCATCATCAACAGCAATTTTCCTTAAATGTATGGTCTGGAATTGTAGGGTGTAATTTGATAGGACCAATTTTTTTACCTCACAGACTTAATGCTACAACTTATCTTGAATGCCTGCAAAACCAACTAAATGGGTTATTAGAAAATGTACCTCTTGACATAAGACAACCTGTGGTTTATGCATGACGGAGCCCCCTCACATTTCGCCCTAAATGTCAGAAATTACCTAAGCAATACTTTTGGACGCAGATGGATCAGACGCGGTGGATCTCAGCCATGACCGGCTCGATCCCCTGATTTAAATCCTATGCACTTTTATTTATGGGGGCATCTCAAAAGTATTGTTTATGAAGCAAATGTTGAAAATATTGATGATCTGCAGCAAAGAATTGTACTTGGATGCGAACAAATTAGAAATACACCAGAAATATTTCACAGAGTACGACGTTGTATGCTCCGCAGAATACGAAAGTGTATTGAAATGGAGAGTGGCCATTTTGAACATTTATTGTAGTCAGGTATCATAAAATATTATAAACTTTTTTATTTGCTGTTAAATTTTGCAGACAATACAATTAGTTACTTAAGAAAAATTAATTTTTGAGCGACATCGTTATACAAAAATTGAAATATCTCGAAAATTGTGTGTCTGAGAGTTTTGGATCAAATATACATTTTTAGCTTACAATTGATAAGGGCTGCAAGGTAGCTATACGGTAGGTCGATATTACTGGGTGTCAAAAAATTATAGCCAATTGAATGCAAGCCATGTCTTAGGTGGCGCCCTCTGCCAGCGGTGTTATTAACAATAGCATATTTATATTTCTTGCCCTCGAAAACCCCCACATGCCAATTTTCACGTCAAATTTTTAATTTGACCCGGACTTATTCTTGAAAAACTGACAAAAACAAATAACTTAACACGCTGTATTTAAAAAACTAAGCATGACCCATGTTTATATGAAAAAATAGTCTTATTTTTTTGTGCTGAATGTGCACCTGTAACATAGACCATCATTTTTGAAACACCCTATATATATATATATATATATATATATATATATATATATATATATATATATATATATATATTATAAACATATAAAAATTGAAACAGACTCCAAGTGTGTGTTATATGGGTCTTAGTCGTAATCTCTTCTAAAACGAATTTTTTTCACAAAAATTCGCCAAAAACGAATACATATATTGTGCAAATGTTTTATAAAATTTAAGTTTAACAGTTTGCCAACATCGCGCAGTTCCAATGCATTATATGTAAGCAGGCTCACATTGTACGATTTTTTTTCCTCACTTTTTAGTGAATTTTCTTAAAAAAAATTCACTAATGAGGAGATCCCGACTTTTGAATTTTGAAAAAATTTCTTCAAATGAGCGCTAATTAGGCCCCCCAGAACACATATCCGGGGTCAGTTTCAATTTTTATATGTTATATATATATATATATATATATATATATATATATATATATATATATATATATATATATATATATATATATATTATATATATATATGTATCACACCGATAACTCAAAAAATAATTGACCGATTTTGATTAAATTTGGTGAATAAATTACTTTTGCAAATGGCTTGGATGAGTTCGTTAGCCAGGAAAATCTGCCAAGGTTTTCCCGAAAAATTTTGTATTTTCTTTCGAAAAAAATTTATATCTCCGTAATTAACAAAGTAAGGGCAACCAAATTTGCTACACGGGTTTAAGTTCTTATACGTAAGTTACCCACCAAAATTTAGCACTGTAGCTCAAAAGACAAAAAAGTTATAGGCAATTAAAGAAAAATAAATTAGGGTTTTCCTCAAAACGTCAAAGTTGCGATTTAAAATGTCAAAATTGGCAACATTTAGGCAAATAACTTGAATCTAATACGGGCTATGGAAATAAAATGTCTCAAGAAGAATATTTTACAAACCCTGAAGTCTTAGTTTCAACAGTCATTGTCCTCCATTTTACTAAAATATTTCCAGAAAATTCATTTCAAATAACCCTTTCTCTGATGCTTGGCAGTAACCTTAGCTATAGAGTTTATCGTTTAATGGTATATAATTTTTGTCGAATTTTCGTAAAAAATCAATAAAGCTCAATATATCCGTTATTATACAAGATATGAAAAAATTTTGTATATATTAATTATAGGGTGTCTTGAGCTACATATTAAAAAAAGATTTCTACAATCACAGGATGGCCCTTAAGTCGTTGGTGATGCAATTTTTTTTTTTTTTAAATCAAACACGCCTTATATTATTGCATTTTCCATCGAAATATAATGCATGTTTGTAAGAAAAAAAGTCTGGACGCAGCAAGTGCGTTATGGTAGCGAACTTTATTTGTTTATGTAGAAATCATTGTTTGTGAAATTTTTGTAAAATTTTGGTAATTAGTACCTAATGTTTAATAAGTTATTGTAAAAAAATGTTTTTGGACTTTCGCAAAAAAGTTGTTTACAATTTTTTTTGTAAGTTTTGTCGAAAAGCTTTTTGTAAATAATTATATCTTGGTAGGGGCTAAATACCTTGAGGAAGTTCGTTGGCCAGGAAAATCGGGCCAGTTTTTCGGGGATATTTTAAGTTAGTTTTCGAAAAATATTTGCCCTTTTTCCAACAACAAAGTTATTTTGATAAAATGTGGTACATTGTTCCCACTATAGAGGTTGTACTGGTAACCAAATTTGATGCCTGCTTTTCTTTAAAAAAAAGACATTTTTTATAAAAAACATTTTTATGAAAATTCACTACCATAACGCACTTGCTGCGTCCAGAGTTTTTCTAATATTGTAGTAGTATAGACTAGACTCGATAGGAACAGTTCTTAAATGTTAATTATGTAATAATTTAGACATATCACCCATGGCATGTTAATGGGGATATAATTACAAATTCCTAGATGTTGTTTCTAAAGAGAAATAGAAAATTACCACAATATACTTCCTACAGAGTATGACACCTCTTCCAAAGCAGTTGTTTTCGTTATAAAAGTTTGATTCGACAATTGTTTAGCATACGAATTTTTGTTTATTCTTGACTAGCTGACCCGACAGACGTGGTCCTCTCCAAATTGCAATATGTCAAACGACATATGCGCACGTAGCGAAATAAATCGGAGAAAATGGCACTTTCAGTTTTTCGCACATTTTCCAATTTTTCTTCCCCTAAAAACCTTATTCGGGCTATTAGGAACATTTCAAAAATAAAATTAGCCAAATCGGTCCAGCCGTTCTCAGGTAATGCGCTTACCAACGAACAGCATTTAATTTCTATTTATACAGGGTGACAGACTTTCGAACGCGTTTAGCTGTCCTGGTTATCTAACATTTTTTATTAATTTCAGATTATCTTTATTAATATGATGATTATTATCCCAAATATGTCGGGCGACGGAATATAACGGATATATTGCTTGCCTAGTGGAAAAATTAATCAGCAAACAGAAAACAAAGAAAATGTTGACGGAATCAACGACGTTTAGAAGAGAAAAATCCGAAAAAACTTTGTTTGCTTACCATTTGAACCTAGAATCGCGAGGGGTCTAGATAGCATTTTTAAAAAAGTCAACTTACAGCTAACATTTTCAACAAAAAATACCTTAAAAAACTTGCTAGGTAACCCAAAAGACAAGGATAACACGGAGAATATGTCGGGAATTTATGAAATAAGTTGTAAAGATTGTAATCTTAAATACGTTGGACAAACAAAAAGATCGATTGGAATTAAGATTCAAAGAACACTTAGCCCAATTACGTTACGGTACTATAGATAAATCTTCCGTCCCCCGACATACTTTGGATAATAATCATCACGTTAATAAAGATAATCTGAAATTAATAAAAAAATGTTAGACAACCAGGACACCTAAACGCGTTCGAAAGTGTATATATTGCGAAATATAGTTACAACAAAAAATGTATGGACGCTTCACCACCGCCAATTACGAGTCACCTGATCGATTGCTTTGTTAAATAAAATTCCCACGTTTTAGCACGTCTTAAAGATAACATAAGTATACAGATATTTCCGCCAAAGGAATCTATGTTAATTTAGCTGTCGTTGAACCTTCCCAAACTATTAGAGATGGACACCTTTTAGATAAGTTAGTAGGGACAGTGCAAAGACCTTGTCCGGCGATAAAAATACAATACACTGTGAAATTTGCCAGCGACTAGTTTCCCATCTCAGTTCGGTCTCTTTACCTAAGATCAGGTATATAAGTTGATGTTAGTTTTTTAAGCAGTTAGAATTTTTCATCCTCTGATGACGCTAACTTGGTTAATGAAACGATCGTCAGGTCTTTTAAAATGTGTTGTGGTGATTTGGGTTCTCCAAGTGTACTTACATGGTAAGATGTAAGACAGGAGTCGCCATCTCGTTGCGAAACCAAGTAATATGTTGTCACGACAGCTGTAAATAACTATGTGCTGTGAGGTTGGCTACCATAGCCGTATTACTTTATAGGTGTTTTCTCGCTGCAGTTAGTATATCGTAATGACGAACTCTCAGAGCGAAACTGGACTACGGTTCTGTGGTGATAATACATCTAGCCTTTAGTTTTCGGATTTCCCATTCTTGATGAGTCATCATGTATAGATTATAATTTCTGATTATTCAATTTCACTTAAAATTTTTTGCTCAAGAAATGTGTGAAAATTGAAAGCTCTCAGGTAGAGGTAACTAGCGATGAAAAAAAAAGGTTTCCATTAAAAAAAAAGTTAATTAGGTTTAACATGTCAAAAGCTGGAATATTTGGTCAGGTGATCGAAATAATTACATACATTTCTTATGGTTTTTGTTTAACGTTATACTTAGTGGCGTGCGGTCCATGGAAGCAAGGGAAGCATTACCCCAAATCAAAGCCAAATTTTAAAATGTTTTAAAATCGAAAATGCATAATGAAAATTAATGATCAATGGACCACATCATTCTAATGGAATTATCTAATGATCCAATTGATATCAATCTGAAAAAGACTGGCGATAGTGGATATAGTGCCACCTGAAAAAAACAAACCAAGTGAGAAATGAAAGTATTAGGGGATGTAATATTAAATTACATTCCAGATTATTTTCATAATCATTTTAGAATGTCTTGAACAACTCCCCATGAATTGAGCATCACCAACAATACTCGCAAAAATACACAAACTCTTAAAGTTACTTAACTACACATGCTGCAGCATTTTGTTGAGTTATTCAGCAACAATTAATTCTGCTTTGAGAAATTGGTAACAGTTGAGTCCGTGCTTACACTCAGTAGTACTGGTAAACACAGCCAATAACTCTGCAGATAAATTTAAATTATGTTCAGTACCTACAAAATCCTTCTTAGGGGGTGAAAACCTATCAATGCAATATTAGTTTATAAAAAGTTGCTCGGCATAATGCATATCACAGAAATACATAAATTGTAGCTTAACTTAAGTTTAGTTGGGATAAATTTAAAACCTGATATGTCTAAAACTTTTCTTCCTACATGCTATAAATTGGGCACAATTATCTACCTAACACATCAGTAAGCTTCTCACTGTAGGTTAGTGGCGTGCGGTCCATGGAAGCAAGGGAAGCATTGCTTCCCTTAAAATAACGACCACATACCTACTTAAAAATAATTTATATTAAACCGCATTATTTAGAATCCCTTTTGTATTTTAAATATTAAATTTCAAATTCTAAAACTAATTTAATTATTACAATTTAAAATTCGCAAGCTCACGCATAATTATTTATTATGCATCATACTGTACTTGTATAGGCGCTCTTAGCAAGGACGTCGTCCCAGTAAATGCGATCGCCAACCAACAGCATGAACCTGATATTACGAGTGGATGCAATGACTTCAGTTAAATACACGTAGTCAGCAGATAATTATGAGAAACCCATGCTCGACGCTATGTACGTGTATTTTTAGAACGTGTTGTACCAAGAAGACCCGCTCCACGTACAAAGTGAATGTCGCTGATTATTTCGTACATATAAGCAGTTGACTGAGTTAAATACATTGGCGTTTTATGATTATTAATATGGCTGCAAGTAGATCAGCTTTTAACAGCGGCGTCGGTGGGGGTGGGGATTTACAAACTTTACAAACAAGTGGTAATAATAACTGTGATTGTGTTGTGTGTTTTTTGATAATCAAAGGATTTTAAACTTTATCGTTTGCTGAAAAACTTGCTATTATTAAAAAAAGGTAGACCGAAACCTACTCTAAAAAACTTAAATACAAAAATTAAAATATGTATTCCACATTTCAACGCGCAAAAAACTTATAAAAAATATGAATGGTTAACGGGTTGTGAAAACAGGAATAAACTGTTTTGTTGGCCTGGTAGTCTATTTGTGACTCAAAAGGGCGTGTGGAATAAAAATGGGTTTTCCGACTTGAATAATATACATAAAGTAGTAAAACGACATGTTATGTCTAAAGCGCATTTACAGACCATTTTAAAATTAAGTGTCTTTGGAAAAATGCGAATTGAACACGCCGTTGACAAGCAGATAGAAATAATCATCGCGAACACAATGAACTGGTTGATAAAAACAGAAACATATTAAAAAGACTTATTGATGTTGTGTGTTTTCTTGGTCAGCATGAATTGGGCTTCAGGGGTCATGACGAAACAACTACATCTGCAAACACAGGAAACTTTCAAGACCTAGTTTCTTTAATAGCCACATACATTTGTTTAAAAAATCACTTGGAACAGTCTAACGTTTTTCGCGGGACAACAAATCGCATTCAGAATGGCTTAAATTTCGGCTGCTGCCACTATTATTTTGAACAGAATTAAATCTGAAATTAAACAGACTCGTTTCATTGCTATTATTCTAGCTGAAACAACCGACGTAACTAATTTAAGTCAACTATCTGTAGCAATACGCTACGTAAAAATGGATGGGAGTGTACAAGAAAGATTTTTAGGCTTTAAAAGTGTGACAGAAGATCGTACCGCAAACGCTATATATAAAATTGTGCTTAATATTATGAAAGATATTGAGGAGGCTGATAATAAATTAATTGCCCAAAGCTATGATGGGGCTGCTGTTATGGCCAGACATTTAGGAGGTCTTCAAGCTAAAGTGCGGGAAACGTTCTCCAGTGCTCTATTTGTACACTGTTGTGCTCATAAATTATATTTAATTTTATTCCAATCTATAAATCATATTAAAGAATGTAAAGTATTTTTTGCTACTCTAAGTGGAATTACTGCTTTTTTTCCATATCTATGAAGCGGACACAAGCCTTAGACTTCATTGTTAACATTTTTTACCCAAAGTAGCTGCAACCCGATGGAACTACAACGGCAGACTTGTGTTAACTATATGTGAACACCGTGAATCGTTAATTGAACTTTTTGAAAACATAATGGAAAATGAAAAAATTGGGACGCAAAAACAATATATAGTTCTAGAGGATTTTTGAATGGTTTGAAAAGAGACTTTAATTTTCATTTTTTACTTAATATATTTTCGGAAATATTTCCGTTTTCAGATAATGTATTTAACATATTGCAATGTAAAACAAATGACACTGGTTTTTGCGTAAAGAAAATTAGTGAATTTAAATCCATTATAATTCAAAAAAGGAATGAATTTGATAAGTTCTGGGGAAAAAACAATTGAATTAGGAGAAGTGGAGTTACAGAGAAAGCGTCTGCGCATTGATAATGTGGGAGACCTTCAAACTTCTTATGGCCGCCTTTTCTACGAAATCATAGATCAAATTCAGCAGCAAATTAATTGCAGATTTGATCATCTCAGTGACCTGAAATTTCTTGAATTGTGTAATTTTGGAGGATTTAAAAGGATACCTTTCCCAGAAGATTCATTCAAATCATTATTCTACCACCATGGACATTATTTTGACAAAACCCTATTACGATCAGAACTTACAGTCATTTATGAAACCGATGTTATTGACACAAAAACTAAGGCGAATGAACTTTTAACTTTCTTAAAAGAATCAAAATTGGAAAATGCATAGTGTGAAGTGTTCAAATGATGTGAATTTGTATTAACAATTCCTGCTACTAGTGCATCTTTAGAACGAAATTTTTCTACATTGAAACGTATCAAGAGTTTTGTTAGGAATTCAACAGCACAGGAAAGACGTTCCCAAATTTCAATTTTGTCAACTAAAAATAACATTGTAGAGGAAATGTCCCAGAATCCACAATTTTATGACGACATTATTAACGAATTTGCCAAAAACGACAGAAGAATTGAGTTACACTACAAATAGGTAAGTTTCTAAGAATTGCTTCCCTTATTTAAAATGTCACCGCACGCCCCTGGTTATACTTATATTACTAGAGTAATTTGAAAATTATTTTAAGCGTTTTTTCACTACTATACAAATCAAATACGTATGAAATAATATTTATACGTATATGATACAAATACAAATATTATCAAGCGTCAAAACTATTAATTAAACTAGTAGAAAACTGACGTTTAATAAATAACATCAATTAATTGTTAACACAAAAGGCAACAACAGTACATTACCTAAGAAACCGATATCATTATCAAATAACACCACATTATTTCACCTGTTTTGTAGATAAAAAAACACTATTAACCACAAACCAAAATTACCATATGTAAACAAATAACTGATTACTCACTTTGCGTATGACAGGTGCATTATTTTTCTCATTAATTACATTGTATTGACCACGTGATCTAGTGAATTTGAACTTCAACATTCCCATTTTAACATTACAGACGTTATCTCTAAACTCTTGGAGCTCTCACAACACTCAACTGTCACTTAGCACTAACTTAGCCTTCTTGACGAACACTCAGGTGTATTCTGTTCAAACAGCGCCCATTATAATACTATCTATTGTGTTTACGTCAGGGTTTACAGTAATGATAATAAAATTTTACCTGTGCTACGCCCTCACTACAACACTAACACTACACTACTGTGGGCGCACGATTATGATCTTTACTGACACTAGAAATAAGACAGCTCTGGAAAATATACTCAGAAAAAAAGTTCTGAATAGGTAACTGTAAACGGAGAAACTACACCAGAGTTTTACTATAAATTTTATCAAAAAAATACGAATGTTTAGTTTAAAACATAGTAGAGGCCTTGAGAAGGTAAGCAAATCAGACAGACAGTGAAAAATGTTGGTTATAAGTGTATATAATACAGTAGATAAGGTACTAGGTATAATGTATGATCATGACTCACGGACAATGGCATTTTAATTAAAGTATTGTATTAAAAACAGATATCATGATAACGCTATCAAAAATGACGCCTACACATGTCGAAAATTAAAATGCTGTGATTGAATTTTTTATTACATTCATAAGAATCCCACATGATTATTGACGATTTACCATAAAGAAAATTCACTAATGGAGATGAAGAAAACTTTCTTATACAGGATGTTTATTAATTATTAACCTTATTTTTGACCATCTTGTATTAATAATTATCAAAATATCATACGGAATCCACTAAAGCATGTCTCTTTCTACACGTAAACCAACTCTAGTTAAATAAGGCTAGATGTATTCTCACCACAATTAGAACTAGAACCATAGACCGGTTTCGCTCTAATTAGAGTGTACAACTAACTAACAACCAGTCACGGCTGACAATTTACAAAATTGTTGGTTGTACACGGTCTCTATTTTATTACATTTTGCGTTATTTGGAGCTGTCGTGACAACATACTACTTGGTTCCGCAACGAGATGGCGACTCCTGTCTTACATTTCACTATGTGCTGTGAGGTTGGCTACCATAGCCGTATCACTTTATAGGTGTTTTCTCGCTGCAATTAGTATGCCGTAGCGACGAGCTCTAATTAGAGCGAAACCGGTCTACGGTTCAAATTGTGGTGAGACTACATAACATCTAGCCTTACATACATTGTCCCTATATTAGGGAAGAAATGGGCCAGGGCTGACCATTCCCAAAATTGTTAGTTGGTTGTACACAGTCTCTATTTTATAACATTTTGTGTTATTTGGAGCTGTCGTGACAACATACTACTTGGTTTCGCAACAGGATGGCGACCCCTGTCTCACTATGTGTCTAGTTAACTAATAAAAGCTTCCCATACATGAAAATTTCATAATTGTGTTTTGGCCTGCAAACGTCATTTTTCATATAAAATTTGAAAATGTCAAAAATGGTTAGACTTGGATATAGGACATTATACATAAAATGTGTCCCCAATTGGTCGTAGAATCTAAAGAGGCAAGAATATATAGGACGTTCTATTTGAAATAAAGAAGTTGACAATTTACTTCTGGTATAACCGGAAATGTCACCATTTTGAAAATATCTTAGCCGAGTTGCCCCTATTGACATTATTACATAATTAAAATTTCCAAAATTTTGAAGACAAGTTTTGAAAAACCATCAATACCATTCCAGGTGGGACCTCCTCCCCACCGCCCACCCCAACCCCTCTCTCCATCACCCCTCTCTCCATCCCCCCCCATCTCTCATATATTACCCCACACCCCCCCCCCATCACACCCCCTCCCCCATCTCCGTGTGTGCGTGCGCGCGCGCGTGTTTATTATTATTATTATTATTATTATTATTATTATTATTATTATTATTATTATTATTATTATTATTATTATTATTATTATTATTATTATTATTATTATTTATTGTAACTGTTGGGTATATACATCAATATACACTTTAGTTATAATATGTACAATATACGGAGTAATAAAAAGTTGAATAAAATAAAATAATATATATACAAGTAACAAAAAAAGACTTAACAAAATATTTCTTAAACTATGAAACAAAAGCATTGATAAAAAAGAAAATTGAGAAAGTAAATAAAATGCTCTCATCCTGGATTGAGAAAAAAACCTTGTCGTTATTCCATTTGCATTCAAACGCTTCAGTACAATTTCTACCTACGAACCAAGAGGTATTCATGTACAATTCTGAATTTTAAACTATTCTTAAAAATAGCTAAATATGGAGGACTTGTGACGTTTGTGGATCACAGATGCCCATTGTATATCGTGTATTTTGCCAGATTACACATCTAGTTCATTATGTTTGCAGTTGGATTGCTTCCACGTGACTGAATACCTCTATATATTTCAGCAGTCATTAAGGCACATCTTAGCAGATCTTTCTTCACGTTGCTGATAAATGACCAAAGTGGTTGAACCACACACACCCTTGGGTGCGGGTTGTGACCTACTCCGCTCTACTTCACTGGCCAAGTTATCATGGCAATATTTCTTTATTTCTTTGTAAATGCTGATTGTCATATCGTTACCATATCCATATATATATATATATATATATATATATATATATATATATATATATATATATATATATATATATATATATATATATATATATATATATATATATATATATATATATATATATATATATATATATATATATATATATATATATGTTCAGAAAGATTTCCGCGGTCTTTAATGTGAGACATACTTGGTTCTCGGGTTAAACCGCGTCCAGAATTTATGAAAACTATACATTTCGGCTCCTGTTTTGGAGCCATTTTCAGGAGGTAGGTTTTTAGTGATGCGCACATCTAAGAAAGGCAAAGAAAAATTATTTTCTATTTCCATGGTGAACTGGACTTGGGAGTTGATCTTATTTAGGTAAGAAAGGAATTCGTCTAGAGATTCTTTGCCGTGTGGCCAGACATTGACGACATTTTCGCTGTCTGCGTCATTTAGTTTGTGTTAGATAGCCATTGAAAGCAGACAACCTCTTGAGAGTTATAACGAAAATGGAAAAAGTGAATTTAGTGTGCTCATCAAACATTATTTTTTGCGGAAAAAACCATCACTCACACCAAGGCTAAGCTTGATAAATACTATGGGGACTCTACATCATCAATTTCCATGTTTACTGAATTTCGTTGCGACCGTACAAGCACAACTGACGCGAAACGTTCTGGGCGCCCAGTTGAGGTCTCTACACCCGAAACAATTGAAAAAATTCACGATATGGTGTTGGCCGATCGGAGATTGAAAGTGCGGGAGATTGTGGAAGCCATAGGCATATCACATGGCTCAGTGGTTTCGATTTTGCATGATCACTTGGGTATCCGCAAGATGGGTGCCGCGTTTGCTCACAATCGACCACAAACGCAATCGTGTGACAACTGCGAAGGAGTGTTTGGCGTCGTTCAACTGCAATAGGGACGAGTTTTTGCGCCGTTTTGTAACCGTGGACGAAACATGGATTCACCACAACACACCAGAGACCAAGCAGCAGCCAAAACAGTGGGTTTCTCCGTGCGAATCGGCGCCGAAGAACGTCAAGGTGGGTTTGTCAGTCAATAAAGTCATGGCACAGCTTTTTGGGATGCACGCGGAATAATCCACATTGCTTACCTTCAGAAGGGAAGAACAATCAATGGCGAATATTATACCAACTTACTGGACCGATTCAATGGCGATTTGAAGTAGATACGACAACATTTGGCCAAGAAAAAGTTCTTTTCCACCAAGACAATGCAAGGGTGCACACATGTGTAGTCTCCATGGCGAAATTGCATAAATTGGGCTACTAATTGCTCCCTCATCCGCCCTCTTCTCCGGATTTAGCCCCGAGTGACTATTTCTTGTTTCCAAACTTAAAGAAATGGCTCGGTGGAAGGAGATTAGACTCCAATGATGAAATCATCTCAAACACATACCGATTTTGAGGACCTCGACAAAGCTTATTTTTTGGGAGGGATAAAATAATTGGAGAAACGTTGGACGAAGTGTATAGGTCAAAAGAGACTATGTTGAGAAATAACGTGATTTTTTGTCAAAAAACCTGTGTTTCATTCAGAGAGTTACCCGCCCTCGTATATCTATTTATGTATCACACCGATAATTCAAAAAATAATAAACCGATTTTGATGAAATTTGGCAGATACCTTTCTTTTGTAAGCGACTTAGATAAGTTCGTTAGCCAGGAAAATAGGGCCAGGTTTTCCAGGAAAATTTTGGATTTTCTTTCGGAAAAAATTTGTATCTTGGAAAATTACAAAGCCATGGTAAACAAATTGGTACGTAGGTTTACGTTATAAAAAGTACATAAATCACCAAGATTTAGATCTCTAAATTAAAATAAAAAAAGGTTATTTAACCATCTACTAACGCCCTCGTGGCGCAGGTTGCTAGGTGCTTGCTAAGCGAGAGGTCCCGGGTTCGATTCCTGGGCGAGCCAACGAGAAGTTTACTTTGTCTGGAAAATTAGTAAAAATAGTGAATGATGGGAAATGAATGTGCTAATGGCCTGAGATGCCGCAGCCAATAATATTATTTAAAAAAAACCATCTACTAAAATTTAGGTCTCTACGTTACAAGAAAAGAAGTTATAAGCATTTAATTTTAAAAAAAATTGTGTCAGATCATTTCTATGAAAATTCACTACCATAACGCACTTGCTGCGTCCACACTTTTATGAATTATTTCACTCGAGTTAATAGAAGCTCGTCATACCATGTCCTACTATTTTGTTTACCTGAGTATATGGAGCCTGATGTCTTTATGGAAGACATTTAATTAGTATTTCAACGCAGTAGGCTGGTATTCAAAATGTACACAATAACAATAACGATATTTATTCTATACACAATACCATTTCACTTTGTCTTATGTAAATAGGAGGATGTGAGAAATGTTTAGCATCTTAATTAGTTACTTTTCTGTTAAATAGACAATGTTTCTGCGAGAGTAGTGTAGACGATTACACCAACATCCTTCCCTGTCAAGATTGATCTGGTATCTGATTTAAAACCTTATTTGAAATAATTTACCATTTATAGGAAATGGTAAGCACCTTTTTATGAACCGCGGATACGTTCCAATAGTCATTTTGTTCTATAAACCCAGTTTATGGACAGTCCGTCTGTCAATGTTACGGCCATTTACTTGGAAATTATTTCATTCGTGTAACATAAATCAATAATTTAGATTTTAAGCCAGTTTTACTAATCTGAATATTTCTCATAGGTACTTTCATCAAAAAATGCAAAATTATAGAAGTTTTCGTTCAATAAGTGATGGTACACAATGTAGTGAAAAGAAAAAAGTATAACATACTACTCCAGTCAAAAAAACTTCAGAAAATGACCCAACCTCCTGAAAAATCAGACAGTTTTTAATCTTCGCACACTTATTTAAGAGGTACCTAAGAATGAATATTACGAAAGTCCTCATGAATATGAGGCGAGCTCTAGCTGCAATTAACGAAAATATGCCACTTTCTTTGGTTTTTCGTTAGTATCTCGAGAATCGTTGGTCGCAGGCAAAAGTTGATTATATACATAATTAAGGCTTATCAAATTTGCTACAAAAATGATTATATAAATTTTTCTCCTATTCCCAATGACTCCCGAGTTATAAACGCTAAAAAGAGCACTTTGTGAAAAACCACGCTAGGGCGGTACAATATGGCATTTCTAATAATATTTGACAATGGTTTACCTACATTTTTGTATACTAAGGATAATTGAGGAGATAAACTTCACAACTTTGTATAAAAAGCACGTGATGTATGTTACTTATGATGTATATTGATGAGGCACATGATGTAGGTATATTAAACAATGAAATATATGAAAAAAAAAAAATTCTGAGGTTATTCAAAGGAAAGTTTTGTACAGAAAAATCAATCAGCTCTGAATCGCTTCTTGGTAGAATGCCCTGCAATTTGATTATCTTGGTCAGCTTCTACACTTGCTGCGTGAAACAATAGGTATGTATGTATGAGATGAAGGTTAATATTGAGCCATTTTGTTGCCAACCAAAGAGTATCGTATGGAGTTAGCTGATCAGTTTTCTTGACTATATCTTTCAGATGATCCTCCACAATCACATTACTAAATCCACCTTGTGATTTTTGGTAAGTTTGTAAAGTAATCACTCCAAGTTTCCCTACTGTCATAGCAGGTGCTACCTTGGTAAGCCTCGGTATTGGTTTTTCATGTTCGCTTCCAGTTGTGCTTCCAGAAGGCACAAATTTGATGACACCCATAGAATGGAATGTGTTGAGACCGTTCTAACATTAAAGTCCGCGTTGTCAAACACAAATTGTTGAAAAGGAGAATCATTATCAAGTTGAATGTGATGAATTGCTGACATTTCCAGCTGCTGTGCGCTGTGATATGAAGCACTGAACCCTAAACTTGATAAAAGGTTTACCAACTTCTTGCTTGCAAATCTTCTGGACACAAACAAAGCAACACTGTTCATTATTGCTGATATAAAAGACGTTGTATGTATCGCAGAGATAATACTGTGAGCAATAGAAATGCAATTTTCGTTTTCTATTTGCATTATCTGATTTTTTCCTTATCAGTGTCTCCAGAAAAACTTGTAAGAGTTGGGGGTACATACGAAGCTGCTTCTTTTAAAAAGTTGTTGCCCCGAGGGTAGGCGCTTGTATCATACACATTTTTCTGAACATCCTGCCTTATTACTTTTGCTGCTGCTTGTACGATTCTTAGTCGCTCATTACTTTCATCAGCTTTTCTGTCATCATACCATGAGTTCAAAATTTTGAATCCAACATCATTGAAACAGATGGTTGCATCCCTTCATCCAACTCCCACAGCAATTATAATTCTCTCTCCATATTTGTCTCTGAGTTTGCTTTTAATTGTATCATTCGAAGGAACGTCCTCAGATACTGCAAAACGTAATTGTTCAAAGGAAAGTTGGCATTTCTCACTATTCTCAATGAGAGATTAAATCTCTTCCATAGCCTTTATAATGTAACCTGCCACGGGACGTCCACGTTTTCTACCCTATTCTGGAGGATTGTGGGACACAAATTGTTGGTAGCAGTCCAGGTGGTACACTCCATCAGCAGCGACAAGATCGCTAATGCCAGACAGACGCAGCCTAACTTCGTCTGCCTTTTCATCATTTCTCCTGTTTGCAGAATTCAATAGAGTCGTAATCATTTCCTTACTTCGACAATAGAATGCATCTCTGCGGGCTTTTATAGGTTTCTTTATTTGTTTTTTAAAATACTCTTCATCAATAACATCTTCACAGAAGAAACATTTTGTTTTTAATTCAAATAATGTTTTCATTGACGACCTTGTTTGGGGTAAAGAGCTATCTTGTGTTGATGAAGAAGGGTCTGCAGCAGACTACTGTTTCAGGAAAGCCTTTATAGACTCATCCCGTGTGTTTTGTTTTCGGCACTCAGTGTTTAATCTAATTTTCTCACTACCACGAAGCTTAAAACCCAAATCATCTTTCCTTTGCTCACTAGCAAGCAGTAACGATCTGATTCCCTTCAAACCATCTTTCGGTAAACCAGAAGGTGAACCAAGAATTTTGTCGCACAACAAACAGTTCTCTTCCATTTCATATGTCTATTCTGTAAACACAACATACGTCTACTATGCGAAAAACTACTAAGGCACTGACCGAACGAAAATGGTAAGAACGCACGAAAATGTAATAAACAAACGAATGACCTCACATCAGACTCATGCAACGACGCGGATGGCAGGAAAACTTGACTGGAACTAACTGCCGCTCCGCGCCGGTTTTGTGGGCATTGTAAGTACTATATTTAATTTAGTAACTTATTATTGTCACATATTATTAGAAATGCCATATTGTACCGCCCCAACGTGGTTTTTTACAAAACGCTCTCTTTTAGCGCCTATAACTCGGGAGTCATTGGGAATACGAGAAAAATGTATATAACCATTTTTGTAGCAAAATTGATAATCCTTAATTATGTATATAATCAACTGTTGCCCCCTACCAACGGTTCTCGAGATATTAACGAAAAAACAAAGAAAGTGCCATATTTGCTAATTGCCGCTAGAGCTCGCCTCATATACATGAGGACTTTCGGTATATTCATTCTTACGTACCTTTAAATAGGTGTGAGAAGTTTCAAAACTTTTGAATTTTTCAGGAGGTTAAACATTGTTTTGACTGGACTATACGAGAGTGATCTCAAAAGTAAGCTCACTTATTACTTCCACATCGTCAATGCGTGTGGAAGAATGGCATCGGCGACAAAAATTTCAATTTTTTTTCCGCTTGAACGTCGCAAAAAGTGTTAAAACATATAGAAAACGTGATTTGGGAACGAATTTTTTGTGTGTGTCGGTTTGTATGTCTGTCTGTTTGTAGCCACGATAATTTTAGAACGAATTGAGATATCGTCTTCAAATTTGACATACAGTTAGCACCCCACAAACGAACGGTTCGGATTATTTATCCAGGGAGTAGGGGATGAATGGGGGGCGATTTGGTGAAAATTGACACATTTTTGGTTAAAACTCGAGTAATATAACGTTTTAGGGTTTGTTTATTAAAAACAATTCAATTTCATCAAACGTCTGGTATTCTGCGCTGAAATTAAATTAGGCGTTGAATGTGTGAGGGTAAAATATCGGTGAAAAATTTCTACAATCTTTTGTTGCCAAAACGGCGTAAAAAGTCTCAAAACATATAAAAAACTTGATGCTGGAACGTATGTCGGTCTGTTGGTCGGGTTGTCGGCCTGTACGTCTGTCTGTTAGTAGGCGCAATAATTTTCGAAGGAATTGAGATATCATCTTCAAAATTGACAAATAGATTAAACAATGCTTTGTTTTAATTAGACAGGCGGATTCGCAATGCCAGGTGTGAGGTGACGGTTAATATATTAATCTGTCAATGTAAAACACATATTACTCTATGGTCTAAGAGGTGTATATGGATGCGTTCAGACGTTCATACTGAATATTAAACATATAAAAGTCTGTGGTCAAATAGTCGCACTGAGGGTATAGAGGTAAACTCTTGGTGAGTTGGTGGCCAGAAAATTATAGATGACAGTATGAACCTTTCAGTTCCTAAACAAGTAACTACACATTTAATAAAGTAATTGAACGTTACGTTTATGAAGGATTTTAGTGAATTTTCGTAGACAAAATTTACTAATATAAGGATATCACGACTTTTTAATGGAAAAAAAGTCTTCAAATGAATGCTATATATATATATATATATATATATATATATATATATATATATATATATATATATATATATATATATATATATATATATATATATATATATATATAGACAATGTGAAACACACTTATGGAATAAAATTCATTATTCAGCAAAAAATAGTTTTTGTGAAAAACGCTGAGACACGTGAAGTTTAATTTGTCGAAAATTATTTTATAATCATAGTTAAAAAAATTAAACTCCCACCATTTTACCCCCACCACTTTATCCATTTTTTTTTAAATAGCAACCCTACATTTTTTTTCATCACAATTCGATGGATCACATTTTTCTGAATGCGGAGATACCCCATATATATGGTCTAATATTACAGTTTTCAATGCAGGGGTGAAAATTTAATACCGGAATATTAAAACTAAACAGTTTACCCTCAAATTCAAATTTCGAAAATAAACTTAATAAAAACGTCCCTTTCTTATAATAAATGTTCAAAATGTTCTCCATTCACTTGCACAGAACGAAATAATCTGCCCTTCGGAGGGGGCGTAAACCCGTTGGTTCCGTGTCCATGCAATGTTGGGAACGTTAAAGATCCCTACCCTCCTTTCAGAAAGGCAGGGGTTCAGATTTTTTTTTTTTTGGATAATGAGGTGAAACTGCTCCCTGGCGTCGGTGATTGGCCATAGTCGTGGAAATAGGCTGACGTTAAAGAAACAAAACACACACACACACACACACAAATCACTCCAGAAATGTTACAGAATGTACTATTGTATGGAGGCTGGTGGTCGAAATTTTGAAGATTTGATAAATAAATTACTCACATTTAGAAGTCAATTTGTCAGAACCCACTGCATCAAATTTAAAAAGGTTCGGGACGCAGCAAGTGCGTTATGGTAGTGAATTTTTTATTAAATTCTTCAAACTTGAATAGCTCATTTTTCTATAAACTTAGAAAGATGAGTTTTGGTATGTAGTAAGGCCTTTTCGAAGGTAACATATCCGCCATATTTCATTAAAATAGCTTTGTAATTTTCGGGGGAAAACTTTTTTTTCGAAAGAAAATTCAAAATTTGAATAACTCAACTTTCTATAAACTTAGAAAGTTGAATTTTGGTATGTTTTAAGGTCTGTTCCAAGGCAACATATCCTCTAAATTTCAATAGAATATCTTTGTAATTTACGAAGAAATTTTTTTTTTCGAAAGAAAACTCCAAATTTTCTCGGAAACCTTATCCGATTTTCCTGGATAACAAACTCATCTAAGCCAAGTTATCTCGGTTGGTTACATATATGTATATGTATATGTATATGTATATGTATATGTATATGTATATGTATATGTATATGTATATGTATATGTATATGTATATGTATATGTATATGTATATGTATATGTATATGTATATGTATATGTATATGTATATATATATATATATATATATATATATATATATATATATATATATATATATATATATATATATATATATATATATATAAACATATAAAAATTGAAACTGACCCCGGATATGGGTTCTAGGGGTTCTAGTTCGCGCTCATTTGAAAACACTTTTGCAAAGTCTCACCATCGATACCTCTCTCTCTCTCTCTCTCTCCCTCTCTCTATTAGTGATTTAAAAAAAATAAAAATTCACTAAAAATAAGGAATTTCATATAAGAAAATTCGCTAAAAATAAGCGTAACATTCACTTAGTACCTTGACATTCGGTATCAAAAGACTACAAGTTTCGGTGGGAAATATTTCACTTAGTAGCAAGTGTAAAACGAGACATTAATATGTAAGATGAGGAAACAGATTAAATTCGTTTCGGTTTGGTGGATGGGAAGTGGAATTTTTACCCTTCTACGGTCTGTTTGTTTTTGACTCATTCATCTAATCATTCATGGCATCAACATCGTATAATTAAACGAAGACGTATCACGAACCTGAAGAACTCAAGATCCTAACACGAAGGGTCATAATAATGTAAATACAATCTTCTTGGATGCTAGTAAAGTGGATTAACTCTAAATAGATGACGTGAAAAACTTAATTAACTAAGTGTTAAACGCCTGTCAAACCCGGGGGCTAAACTCAACGTCAAAATTAGGACGCGTTAAATTATTAGCGAACTAGCTAAGTACACCCAGTGATCGAAGGAGCAAAGTTCTTATTTTACACGTCTAAGACTAGGCTAGACGCAACGTACTCATAGGTATCTTCTTACAAATTATTCGCCACCAAAATGTGTGCTATGTGTTGTAAACCAGTCAGACATTTTACGATAGTGTCCACTTTTCAATCAAGAAAGGCTTACCCGTGGAATTGCCTTTACAACTAACTGAATAAGCTGTTGGACCGAAATGCTCCTTCAACAAAGTAACAACGTACTAGCCTACCTCAGAGCGATCCTTAGTGAACGTCGTCAAAGATCAGGTTATATTCTAATTATTTGTAGCGCTGTAATTATTTTGTAACGTAGATATTCTGTTTTGTAGATAATACCTCCCGCCAATAACCATTTGTGCCAGAGAGCAAATTGTTTCAGAGAGCGAATTGTATCAAGTAAAAAAAAAAGTAACACAAACCAAAAGTTATAGGAGATTTATAGATGACAAATTTACAATTTCCATATAAAACGATTCATCGAATGGCAAATCTTTAACAAAATATTCAACTAAATAACCAGAAGTTTTGGAATAAATAATTCAACCGCTTGGTTAAGTTCATCTACATTGATGATTGATAATCTTTAGAGTCGATGCAAACTTTGAACAATTCAGGAGGAATTCTTACCTTTTCAATGATACTTCCTTTTGGGGACGACCTGGTGATAGATATTCTGGTGGTCGCGCGTCCTGGCACATTTCTCTGTAACTTCTCCACGTTGTAAGTTTGCCTCCACCCGAATAACTGCACAATCTTCTCAGCTACTTCCGAACACTTTGGTCCGGCACTTATGGTCTGACATGTATCAAACATTTCACATCACACAAAATGTAGTTCACTCCATCACTATTATCAGTTACTCGCACCACCTAGTTAATGCAGCACCGTAAAAAAACTCTTATAAAGTAAATTATCGCTTATAGAGTGGCCAAATGTTTGTATTCGAAGACATGCATTACTATCGACATATATTCAGCTAAGGCATATAATAACAGATAATAATAATGTTTTTTAACTCCTTATATCTTATGAAAATCCCGTCTAAAGTGTCGATCAAAGATCATATTCAGATATTTCAAAGTTGTGCTAGTTCAGTAGTACCAATCAGAGATTTGACAAAAAACAGTTTGGTTGAGGTTTCAAGAAGAAGGATATTTAATTAGTTTTGGTTATTTATTGCCGATCAATTAATTACGATATTTACATTTGTACCCCCCCCCCCTTTTTTTTTCAATACACTGAAAATAAATTGTGAGACATTTTTTATCCCATGTATTCACACTAAATCACGGATAATCGCATTATTTTGTGAATAAAGCCATTTTTAAATAAGTAATAATTGAGGACCAAGTAGGCGTCCTTGGGGAACACCACGAGCAAGTTAAGAATGAGTTCGCATCTTTACTCGCAACCGTACACTGACTTTTCCCAAGTAAGTCGCTTTGTGAAGATAATAAATGTATCAATGGAAACTAATTGTGCTGAAACGGCTGTTACTTTGCACAAGTATGACATTGACATTTGAAGTTTGGTATGCTTATTGTAGAGATACGGAAAAGTAATCATGAAACTTTTTTTTTGTTCCCTCAGGGCTCGTCCGCGGCCTTGCCGCCCCGATAGCACCGCAACCCTTGGTTGATTGTGCATACCCTTAGTCTTACTCCAACCATTCCAAAATCACTGTGCCTTGAGCTAGTCTGCACAGCGATTGGTAGGGTGAAGTTTTATATTGCTCTGTCTCCGGTCTAGAGTGACCGTAGATCAGTTGTCTTTTCCGGTCCAGAGCTATACACTCACACAAGATGTGCTGGGCTGATTCCTCCCCCTCGCCGCAGAGTCTGCATGCGAGGTCCCCTTCGAACCGCCCCATTTTATGCAGGTGTTTCTTGACGGCCATGTGTCCCGTCAAGAGACCTGTTGTGTTTCTGAGCTGTCCTCTGCTAAGGTTTAGCAGCTCCACAGCTCTCTTTGAACTGGGTCCGTCAATTATTGACTTCCCATGTCTGAGCCCTGGACAGTCCGCCCAGTACACCTTGTGTTGGTCTCTGACCCAG
Organism: Tillus elongatus; assembly: GCA_964006375.1. NCBI lineage: Eukaryota > Metazoa > Arthropoda > Insecta > Coleoptera > Cleridae > Tillus > Tillus elongatus. The sequence goes on from OZ023266.1 coordinate 157,199,439, forward strand.
GACTTAATGGCTCCCCTGGCAGTGCTCTTTGACACGCCCAGAGCCGGTTCTGGTCCCATAAATGGTTCTGCTGACCCTCTCTTCGCGAGACTGTCAGCTTCTTCATTGCCTTTGACCCCCGAGTGGCCCGGCACCCAGATGAGGGTCACCTCATTCTGCCCAGCCAGGTCGCTCGTCTCGTCTCGGCACTCACTCACCAGCCAGGAATTTACCCGTGGGCTACTTAGTGCCTTAAGGGCTGCCTGGCTGTCTGTGGCTATGAGGATCCGCTTGTTGGTGTAGCCCCTCCTCTTGTTCTCCCGCACACAGTGCAGGATGGCGTACATCTCGGCCTGAAACACCGTTGCATGGGCTCCGAGGGAAATACTATGACTTACCCTCGGTCCTTCCGAGTAAACACCTGCCCCCGTCCCACGCTCCCCGCCGGATCCGTCCGCGAACCAGACGAGCGCGTCCCGTGGAATGCCCGGCGTCTCCTCCCGCCATGCCTCGCGATCGGGGATTTCCACTGTAAAGTTGTTTTCCCTGCACATTCGCGGGCTCGCGAAGTCTGACCTCATTTCAAGCATGGGCTCCTTCACGATCTCCTGAATTTTGCAGTGGCCCCTGAAGCCTGGGTTGATCTTCAGTCTACCATTGCAGGCTAGTCTGTATAGTCCTAGCCTGGCCTCTCCCATAATAACTAAGTGTAGGGGGGGGGGTAGATCCAGCAACACCTCCATGGCGGCTGTTGGGGTTGAAGACATGGCCCCTGTGATGCCTAGGCAAGCCATCCTTTGGATCTATCATGAAACGTTACACAGTGTAAGCAGTAGACATCGTGAAGATTTAATATGAAAATCACGGATCATATGCTATTGTGCAGCAGAGATAACGTGTCAATTTCGGAAGAAATTATGTACCATCAATCAGCTATGTCTTCAAACCATTCCCCAACGGCATATATAACTCCATTGTTTGTCAAAAATAGTTTATTTTCCAAATGTTTTTCAGCTTTGCGAATAAATAATAGTGTGATGGTGCTATATACTTATTATACTTATACTTATTTATTTGTAATTAGAATTATACATCGCATCTTACAAATAAGCTATGCTTGTTGTTGTATTGACACAATTTCTTTTAGCATCCTCGCGAACTCCTTCTATCACCAAAACTTATTTTAATAAACGTCACTTTAGATTTTGTTCTTAAATTTGCTTCTTGTACTATAGCGGGTCTCACCAACGTTTCCACAGCAGCCATAGATATTCCTATTTACTTTTATTTATATCTTGATATCAATTGTAGCTAAATCTCCTTAAAAAACTATAATTCTCTAGGACAATAATTTTGACATTTCTACTTGACATATGAAATTTATGGAAAAACAAAAAAAAAATATCCGGAGAATAAATGGCTGGTCAACCAGCTTTATCAATTATTTGCAGTGCAATCAACGAATTGTGAGCAACGGCGTTGCTTCGCAAAAAGAGCACACTTTTGGCCAGCTTCCCGCGGCATTTTACAAAATAATCTCGCGTAATTTAGCTAGCAACTAACTATAGTATAGTCCCGTGGCAATTCTGCCTTATTCCAGCAAGTCTAGCAGACTTATTTCATCTGTGTCAGAGAAAACTGAAGCAAGAACCTTGCCAGTCGACTTTTAAACACATAACTTTTTGGGTCGTGGATAACCGAAATGTTTCCACTCTTTCGATGGCTCTTTAGTCTCTGGATCATAGTGATGTGCCCATGTTTCGTCTATAATGACAGGGCGAACCAAGAGGTTGGATAAATTGTCATCCAAACGGTGGTACATTTCCAGCGACATTGTTAAACGAGCCTGCTTCTAATCAGCATTCAGCCATTTCGAAATCCATTTTGCCGAAAGCATTCTCATTCCCCAATCGTGCTAAACACCTTCATGTGTAATGTTTCTGCTATACGTCTTAGCACAGTCCTCACCACAGGTTCCGGGGCAACACAAATACCAACCCACGTGGTGAGGCTCTACTAGAGTATTTGACTACAACGAACCTGGAGATATTAAATAGAGGTACAGCTCCGACGTTTGTCAATCGTATCCGGCAGGAGGTGATTGACATCACATTGGCGAGCAGAGGAATTACAGGGGACATATCCAGCTGGACGGTGACGGAACACAAATCAATGTCCGATCATCGTATGATCATCTATAAATTGGATGTGGACCGTGAGGGTCCTCCCCCCAGGAGAAATCCAAGGAAGACCGACTGGGCTGCCTACGCAACGGGTCTTGGTGGGTCGCCAAGGAGCCCAAAGGGGAGAGGACTCTCTATAGAGGCATTAGATAGCGATGCCGAGGCCCTAGAAGGTAAGATAATGGCAGCCTATGAGGCCGCCTCACCACTCAGGGAAGAGTCGACCATCAATGTCCGATGGTGGAACAGGAATCTCGCCGCCCTACGTGGGCGGATTCGGAGGGCCTTAAACCGAGGCGTCCGAGAATCTGGTGAGGCGGCCTGGGAGGAGTTTAGAACTGCCAGAAGGCAGTTTAAGAAGGAATTACGAAGGAGTAAACGAGCAGGCTGGCGTGCGTACTGCAGGGAAGTTAACTCCTTGCCGGCGGCGGCCAGGTTGGTAAGGGTACTCAAACAGGAGTCAGGAAGTACTATAGGATCCTTAAGGAAACCGGACGGGAGCTGGACTAACAGCGGCGAGGAGACCTTGCGCCATCTCGCCGCGGTTCACTTCGCGGGTGGCGGAGCCGTCACGGGAGCTGCTGACACGGGCGGGTGGCAGGACCCGAATGCGGACTAGCAGCTGGCAGAGAGGGTGGTCACACATGGCTCTATAACCTGGCCGGTGAACGTGTTTGCTCCATTCAAGTCCGCAGGCTGCGATGGGATCTTTCCGGCCCTGCTCCAGAGGGGCCTTGGTATACAGCTTCCCAACATAAAGGAGGTTTTACGGGCCAGCCTGGCGTGGGGATATGTACCAAAGACCTGGCGCCAGGTCAGTGGGGTCTTCATTCTTAAACCGGGAAACGAGGACTACACGCTGGCCAAGGCGTACAGGGTAATCAGCCTTACATCCTTCCTGGTTAAGGTATTAGAAAAGATAATAGATAGGTTCGTGTTGGTAGAGTTCCTCAAGGACCACCACTACCATAAAAATCAGCACGCGTACCAGCGGGGGAATCGACGGAGACGGCGCTCTACGCTGCGACGTGAAAGGTGAAAAGGTCCCTACACTACAGGGAGAGCACATTAGCTGTGTTCTTCGATGTGGAGGGGGCTTTGATAGGGCAAGGACGGATACAATATGTGCCTTCCTACAGGTCAGGGGATCGCCTAGGTCCCTGAAAAGTTGGGTGGCGAGCATGCTGGAGGACAGGAGAGTTTCGCTGACCTTGAGAGGCAGAGGGCGGGACCTTGGAGTGACGGGCGGCTGTCCTCAGGGCAGCTGCCTTTCGTCTCATCTGTGGTGTCTGGTCATGGACGGGCTCATGGAGTGGCTCTCCGAGCATGGCTTCTACGCCCAGACGTACGCTGATGATAGGCTGGTCTTAGTCACCCGCAAATTCTTCAGCGCCGTATGTGCGTGCATGCAAGCTGCCTGTTGCATAGTTGAAAGGTGGTGTGGTGAGTTGGGACTCTCCGTAAACCCAGCGACGGACATGATCCTATTCACCAAGAAGAGGAATATGGAGGGGTTCGGGGCGTCGGTAATGTTTGAAAAACATTTAGCTTTAGTGCGGGAGGTCAAATATCTGGGTGTGGTCTGGACTCCAAACTATCATGGGGGTCGCAAATAGAACGAGTAGTAAGGAAGGGAGTAGCGACTCCCTGGCAGCTCCGTCGAGTGATAGGGGACTTAATCCTCGGATACTTCATTGGATTTACACTGCGATCGTCAGGCCGGGAGTCCGTTACGGTTTTGTGGTGTGGTGTGAACTAAACTGATACCCAGAAGCTGGCCAAACTTTAAAGGCTGGCAATCCTGGCTATCACCGGCGCTATGAGGACGACACTCTAAGCCGCGCTAGAGATCTTGCTGATGCTGCCACCGCTTCCCGTCTGTATCAGAAGGAAGGCTATGGCGTCCCATCTTAGAATGCGAGACTTTGGAAACTGGTGCGGAGAGGGAGCAATAATGGCCTTCATTTCGAGGTCGAGGCGGTTTGATTACGGAATCGAGGAAGAGTAGAGCATGGTTGCTGGGTTGCTGTGGTTGGCAAAAAGGACCCATGGTGGCCTAGTTGCCTGGCGTTAGCCTCCCCATCACTGCTACTACTACTAGCCCAGTTCGTTGATCAGTTCGAAGATCATGGACAGATTCAATGATTTTTTGAGTGGTCACAGAAAATGGTCTCCTCCAGAGTGGTGCGTATCTTTGACATTAAATCATCCACTTTTACGTTCTGTAATTCGATGTTTAATAGTTGTATACGAAGGACATTGATCACTTAAGGTTTGTACCATATGAGCAAAGATTTTTTGTCCGATAATCTTTTAAAACATAAATACTTAATAACTGACAAAACACTTTTTTATCAAAATACAGCTTTTTTAGGCATGCCGTTTCCAAAATTCACACTTTTGTCAACATTCAACTTTTGAATGTCACAGTTTCAAAGTATATAACAATATAAACCTGTACATTCTCTCACTTCTCAGACGATCTCCGTACAAATAATGAAATAGCTTATTTTTCTTAAAGAGATAGTAACTTGTAAGATTGCAGTCAATGATCTTATATATTGCGAAATAATTATTGTAGTGTTTGCCATGTCATGTGTTTTGTAATGAAGGCGAGCAGCAAGAGTGTTTTCTGAGATCCTGACGTGTTAAAGTCGTCCTATAATTGGAAGTTGTAATGATTTCTATGCGTCATCCTGTGAATTGTTAAACTTAAATTGGATCTTAGTACACAATTAGCAATTAAATTGCATGTAAACAGGTAAATGTTTACATAATTCAAAATTCGCAATAAAATCTTGCACTGTAATGACGTATTTTACGAGACCTATAATATGGAGTTGGATTTTGCTGGCGAAAACAACATAAATTTTATCATACACGTTGTAATAAACCATTTTTTATCGGACTCTTATCTAGGTATGATTTCACTTGTTCCAAATCTTTATGACCCATTGTTGTACGTTTATCAGTAGTTTGGAAAAAATGTTTTCGTCAAGCGAAGGTCATAGATAATTTAACAACCTAAAGTGTAAAAATACGGGATATCCTGCTATTTCTCTGACGAATATGTCATCAAGTTCTAATAGCGCTTCTGGAAAAACTGTTTAAACTGGCATTAACAACCACGAAACTCTTGATCTTGCTCAAGACCCAAAGAAAACAAGATGTTCTCTAGATTTTTATAGGATTTTTAGCTGACTTCATAAAAGTATGGACGCAACAAGTGCGTTATGGTAGTGAATTATCATAAACATCTTTTTAATAACTGCATAATATGTCATTTTTAATGAAAGCAGGCATCGAAGTAGATTACCAATATAACCTATATAGTAAAAACAACGTACCACATTTCATTAAAATATGTTCCATTGCTTCGAAAAGTACAAAAATTTACAAATAATATAAACAAAAGCATCCCTGAAAGCGTAATTTTTGCGGCATCCGCTATCTATTGGTAAAAACACCGGATCATACTTTTTGATATGCGCCAAAAATGTGAAAAGTTGCAAAGCAATTGAAATAACTCGAAAACGATGAACACTATCAATTTTTTTCCTTACAAACATGCATTTTAAGTCGACGGTAAATGCAAAAATGCAATAAAATAAGAGGTTTTCGATAAAAAAAGTATCACCAACGACTTATGGGTCATCCTGGAAGGGAGTAGCGACCGTCTGGCAGTTGCGATGTGTGATAGGGATGACCTGGGGACTTAATCCTCGGATCCTTCACTGGATTTGCACTGCGATCGCCAGGCCGTGAGTCCTTTATGGGGCAGTGGTCTGGTGGCGCTGGCAAGTCTGGGTATCACCGGCGCTATGAAGACGACACCCTAAGCCGCACTAGACGTCTTGCTGATGCTGCCACCGCTTCCCATTTGTATCAGAAAGGAAGTTATGGCGTTGCATCTCAAAACCCCAAATTTTCCCGGAAAACCTGGTTCTATTTTCCTGGCGAATCAACTTATCCAAGTCACTTATAAAAGGAAGGTATATGCCAAATTGTATCAAAATCGGACCATTATTTTTTGAGTTATTGGTCTGATACATACATACATACATACATACATACATACATACATACATACATACATACATATATATATATATATATATATATATATATATATATATATATATATATATATATATATATATATATATATATATATAATATTTCAACAACACACCACGAGGGCTTACAGCCTAAATACTATCGTACCGTGGGTGTCGAGAAGGAGGAAAGAGGCAACTTCATAATTCTGGACTTGAATGTTTGTAGGTTCGGAGGAGATGGAAAAACATGTGCCGGCAAGGAATTCCACAACTTGGAAGTCTTTGGGACAAAAGAGCGGGCATAACAAGATGTTCTAATGTTCTGTCTGGTGACCTTGACACTAAAAGGGTGCATTCGTTCTGCTCCCCTTGTTGATCTGTTGGGACCAGCAGGTGGAGGAACTATGGAAAAAGCTCCTCTGAACAGTGCCCGTGCAGATATCTATAAAAAAGAGAGAGGTTGCCAACGGCACGTCGGTGGGCAGGGGTGGCAGCCTTTGAATGAGGGTAGGGTCACCGATGAGACGTATAGCTCTCCTCTGAATGGAGTCCAGGATAGCGACTGTAGAAGCGACAGCGGCACCCCAGATGTGGGAGCAGTATTCGAGGTTTGGCCTTATTTGTAAAGTGTATAAGGTATAGAGATTAGCTGGTGAAAAATATTTGCGAGCCCGGAAGAGGAAACCTAATTTCTTAGCACCCGCTTCTGCAATTGATGTGACATGTTGGTGCTAATTGAGATTTCGATCCACAGAAATGCCAACAAGTGAAAACGACTCATTACTTTGATTAACTTGGTTGTTCATTGTGATGGGTCTAGGGCTGGTGTATTTCTTATGAGATAGAAAGCAAGACTGAGATTTGGTGGAGTTGAATTGTACAAGATTTCTACTTCCCCAGTCTAATATTTTTTGGAGATCCACAGAGACAGAACCCTCCATGAGTCGTCGATCCTCATCTAATTGGGCTAAAGAGACAGGCTTAGAATATTGTTTATTTGGGTGGAGGGTACTGTCGTCCGCGTAACTGTGAACTGGGTTGAATGTGCTAGAGAGGTCATTTATGTGGAGAAGAAACAAAGTAGAGGCTAAAGCTAAATCTTGAGAGACTCCTGCATTAATTGGATACAGTTTAGAAGAATGGCCATCCACGACGACAGAAATGCTCCGGTTGGAGAGGAAATTTGCTGCCCAGGTACAGAGTTTTGGTGATAGGCCATAGGCCGGTAGCGCTGTGTGCCAGACCTGGTCCAATGCTTTGGATATGTCTAGAGCGACAATCTGGGATTCACCATGTAGTTCCATAGACTTGTTCCAAGAATGGGTGACAAAGGAAAGGCAGTTGATCTGCGCTGACGGAATCCATACTGTCTGTCGTGGATTAGACTGGGATCTCCCCATTAGTTAATTTTTTTTCTAAGAAAATTCACCAAAATGAACTTGGTACGTCAATCTAAGCAATTCGATGCGCAATTGTTTTTTGACGTCAGAATAAACACGGTCGTGAAAATTTGAAAAACTTTCTCCGTTTCAACCACATTGTAGCTCCAATAATAACGGAGATAGCTATTGTAAACGATTCCTGTGAATATAAGAGGGTCGTGACTCAGACAGTAAATATAGGACAAGATTGGGGGTTCAGGAAAAGTAAAAATTCTGGACGCAGCAAGTGCGTTATGGTAGCGAATTTTCGTAAAAATGTTTTCAATGGAAAATATGTCTTGTTTCAAAAAAAAGTACATTTGGTTAGCAGTATAACCTATATAGTACTAACAATGTACCATATTTAATTAAAATAGCTTTGTCGTTGCAAAAGGTACAAACATTCTCCAAAAAGAAACTTCAAATGTTCCACAAAAAACTGGTCTGATTTTCCTGGCCAACGAACCTTTTCAAGCCATTTACGCATCTGCCAAGATATAATTATTGACAAACAGCTTTAGGACCAAGGGCGAAAAAGTGTTTGTTTTGAAAAAAATTATAAAATTTTCAATATAATTTTTCTGCTACTTCTTGACCTTTTTGCGTCAAGAAAACTTAACCGTTGTATGTAACATTCAATTGGTTTTTTTAATCACACAAAAGATTTTTGGTGCTTTTCTCTGATCACCAGTGGCACCCAATTTTTTTAAATGCTTATAATTTTTTTCCTTTAACTTAGAGAGGTCAATTTCGACACCCAGGGCAAGTTAGATGTTAGAAACGTAGTTGTCACATTTGGTTGTCATAGCTCTGTTATTTTCGGAGATACAAAAATTTTCCGAAAGAACACCCAAAATTTTCCCGGAAAACCAGGCTTGATTTCCCTGGCTAAAGAACTTATCCAAGCCACTTGCAAAAGGAAGGTATGGACCAAATTTCACCAAGAACGGCGTGTTATTTTTTAAGTTATCGGTACGATATATATATATATATATATATATATATATATATATATATATATATATATATATATATATATATATATATATATATATATATAAACACAGATCTCCTCATTAGTGAATTTGACCACAGAACCAAATAATACATATAACACGGGCAAAACATATTACCGTAACCAGCGGTCGGCAAATCTCGGCCACTAAAATCCCGAACACCGTTGACAATGGCAACACTCAACACCACACAGCGACAGCCGTTGGAATAATAAGCAATTGATTCTCTTGCTATGACCATGCCATTACGTGAAAGTACAGACAAGATGAAACTAAAAATGATGTGATTGTAAAAAAGTAATGCTTTTTAAGTGAGAGATTCAATACATTTTAAAAATACACTATATTTGTAGCTTGATGAACGGCCCAATTGAAGTTTCAGACTGAAAATGTAGCATAGGAGTATCAAGGTTTAAGCAAGCGAATAATACCGTGTCTATTGGCCGAGTGGTAACCGTGCTCGACTCATAACTAAACTTGACGGCCGGTGCGTGTTCTACTCCGGCACGATCCCCGTTATGGTTTTGTTTTATATCACTAACTTTAATATTTGGCAGAAACAATATTATCTATGTTTCATGCGTGTAGACCAAGATATCATTTTTCTTTAAAAAGCCTGGATAACTTTGTCTCCTTTGAGTCTATAATTATAAATTGTAGCAGACGTTTTTTAATGTTGATAAAAACGACGATAATTTGTTTTTAACAAAGTTTTTTTTATTGTTGGAAAAATACTAGCCACATTTATAATTTGGCAGATACTTTCCTTTTCTAAATATGGATTGAGCTTTTAAGAAAGCTTTTGTAGCTTTAATAAAATTTCTAATACAAGTTTCTTTTAAGGATACTCTTACTGTAGTAGATAGTAGGTATACCAATTTTTAATTTTCTACCTTCATAGAAAATTCAATTTTAGGCATTTGTCTCAAAAGGAGCTAGAACACAAGATTTAAATGGTTTTTTTATAATAGAGAGACATCGATTCTAACACTTTCGAAGAAATTCTTCAAATAAGCCTGTATTAGGGCTTTCAATCAAATCTTCAAGGTTCGTTTAAATTTGAAGTGTATTCTAGTAATATGTCGCACTAAGAGTGTACAATTCTTATGAAAATTCACTACGATAATGCACTTGCTGCGTCTCGAAATGATGTCTTTAATCCAGTAAAAGTCGTCATAACAAATAAAAACTTTTTATTTATACACAACCATTCATAAAATTTTGCATGATGTTTTCTAAAGTCAGACTGAGAGAAACTAGGTTAGGCAAATAGAAATTGTGTGAACACTTTACTAAATTTGTTGACATTGCATCGTCATAACAAAACAACGTTACATTGACGGTGTACTTGTAGCTGTGAACTTCTCTCATTTGTTTTCCACAATCAACATATTTATTACACGTCAAGTACATTTTTATCTCCTAAATGACCATACAGGTAAGGTCACTAACTTGTAAGATAATGTTTACTAATCTAGAAAATATTCTGTTTACTGAGAGGACTGGTTTTCCCGCAGAATATAGCAATGCACACAAAAATCGTATCGCTCATCTTTGGATTAGTTAAGTAAATTTGAAAAGCGGTAAATCATTTAAATATATTCACAGTGCTTGAAAATAAAAGGTTTAAAATCGCAGATAGACTTTATTCAGGTTTCCCACTTAAAACAGCATATCAATTTCCCTGACATTTCCCTGATTTCCCTGACATGCCAAAATCTATTTCCCTGACTTTAAACTTCTATAATTTACCCCCAACATGTGTAAGACACTACTACAGAATACAGTAGGTTTCGCGTCATGGCGGAAAATACACTTCCCCCTTTTTCAAATACAAAGCGACCAATGAATGCAAAATTAAAAAAAAACAATTATTGTGGTTTTGTGGAAAAATAAATCATTAAACAACACACAAAACACAAATATTGTTTTAATTATTTATCATAAAAAGGAAACAAATAATTTTTCCCTGACAGGGACAAAAATTCCCTGACTCTTAGTCAATTTTCACAAATTTTCTCAATTTTTCCCTGATTCCCCTGAAAATTTTTGTTTTCTACAAATTCCCTGACTTTTCCCGGTTTTGCAGACGAGTGGGAACCCTGTTATTATATAACTCCCCCCGCGTTTCGGTTAAATAAAACCATCCTCATGGAAAGCTATAATACACAAAAATTATTTTTCAGAAAGGTGTACAGAAAGGTGTACACAAGAGAAATCGAACTTTTTCTTCAATTCGTTTATTTGATTTTTAAACAAAAATATCAAATATCGTTTAAAGTACTGTCTACTGGCACCAGTAGTACACTTGTCTAATCTTTTATTCCATTGTTCAAAACACTTTTGAAATTCGTCTTCTATGATTCAATAAGTGAAGATTCGAACCTGTAACGAGCACTGATAAGTACACTTGAAGAACCCAAATCACAACACATTTTTTAAACACCTAACGATCGTTTCGCTAACAACCTTAGCTTCATCAGAGGATGAAATATTCTTAGTATATTTCACAAACAACAAAAAAGGTTTTTTAAGTTATGGTAGAAAATTTTCGTAAAAATATTTCAAATCCGATAGCTCAATAAATTTCCCATTAAGCCAGGATCTTCAATCTTGAACCATAGTGACACCTATGTAAACGCCCGTGGTGAATCAAGAAAAATAACATAATCAGCTTCGCGGATAACTATAATTTTTTTAAAGCATTTTTTGTTCTTTATTGTTTGCAAAAACTGGATGTGTTGACTAAAATAAAACCATCCAAACAATTAATAAGGAAAAATACCTGCCATATTTATAATTTAACAGGTACATTCCCTTTGTAAATAATTAATTTTTTTCTGAAAAACTTTTGTAACTTTAGTGAAATTTGTAACACATTTTTTTAAAGACACTTGCAGTATTTACATATTATATCTAAGACCAAATTTTAATTTTTTAGCTCCATCTAAAACATTTTTTAAATAATCGCTAACTAGGACTCTAAAACCAATCTCCGTGGTCCATTTAAATTTAGAGAATTAGTTTTAATAATATATCTTACTAATAGCGTACAATTCTTATGAAAATTCAGTACTATAACGCACTTGCTGCGTCCCGAAATTTGTTATTTATACTATACATTCGCATGCTAAAATTTATCGCTTTTAGATGCAAACTTTGTCCCGGTATTAAGAAAGAACTGGTCCAAGGCTGACAGTTTACACAATTATTTTTAGTTGATTGTACTTTATTGTACACAGCTCTATCTATAAAATGTTGTGTAAACGAGCTATCGTACTACCTGGTCATGCACCGAGGTGGCGTCATTGCCGTATCACTCAGAACGTTCTCCCGGCTGACATCTTCCGATAACTTCTATTGTTTAGATTCTTATCTACGATTTATGTAAATAGTATAGCAGTCCAGATAACGTCATCTGTCTTTGTCCAACATTGTAGATATTGCATTACAGAATCAGAATTGATGACGAGGATTATTTTATTATTAATTTCGAATGACTTTATTTTCCTTTGATCAAACGACTTGAAAATTGGTACATAACCACGCCTGTCTATGTTCTTTTAAGATGTAAATATTCGTTTCAATCACTTACACAATTTGAGAGATATTGCGTTTGAAAAAAAAATTTTTTTAAGAAAAATTGGCCGTTAAGATTTGATGTACGAACTCATCCAAGCCATTAGCAAAATAAGGGTAATTCCCAAATTTGGTCCAAATCAGTTAAGTGTTTTTGACTTATCGGTTGGATACCTATATATATATATATATATATATATATATATATATATATATATATATATATATATATATATATATATATATATATATATATATATATTATATATATATATATATATATATATATGTATATATATATATATATATATATATATATATATATATATATATATATATATATATATATATATATATATATATATATATATATAGGGTAGCGCATTGAAAACGAAACAGACCGATTTGCGCCCAGAGAATTTTTTTTAAGAAAGGCTGAAACACGTCAATTTCATTATAGAAGGGGACATGTTTTGACACAAAACTCAACTTTGTCACATCAACCCCTTAAGGGTGGTGATAACAACCCTTATATTTTAAATACGGAACATGGGTCGAGTGTTACATCATTTTAAAGCTCTTTCTTTTCTGAATTAAGCATACTGTTTTTTTTTTGGAAGTTTTATCAACTCGTTTAAAAATTATTCACAGTTGAAGATGCAAAAACGCATTTCACTCATTCCGATAAGAAATGTGCTGATAGTCAATGTTTTGTTGGTTTGTATGATTTTGATCGGCGACTGGAGTTTTGTGAAGCACGAATAGCTGATAACGGGAACTTTCTGTTCAATATCTGTTTTTCAGACGAGTGTACGTTTTTATTAAACTCTACAGCCAATCGTCATAATTGTCGTTATTGGGCAGATAATAATCCAAGAAATTTTCACAAAGTCCACACTAAAACTCCACAGAAATTGAATGCCTGGACTGGCATTTTTGGAGACCGTTTAATCCGACCAATTTTTCTTGATGGAAATTTGAGTGGCGAAACGTATTTGGAGTTACTAGAAGATATCGTTTACCCTCTACTAATTGACATTGTTGAAAATGATGATCGCTATCAAGAAAATCAATTAGTGTTTCAACAAGATGGAGCTCCTCCGCATTTTTAACAACGTGTTGAGAAGTTTTTGAACAGAGAGTTTCCAGAGCAATGGATTGGGCGTAGAAGTGCTATTGAGTGGCCTCCTAGATCACCGGATTTAACTCCTTTAGACTTCTTTCTGTCGGGCCATTTAAAGAGTATAATTTACGCAACACAACCGGAGTCTCTGGAAGAATTACAACGACGCAGTGTTAAAGAAGGTCGTCTAATAACTCCACAAATGCTCCAGAGTGTCAGAGCTCGTTTTGAACAAAATTTGTACTTTTGTATGGAAGCTGGTGGTCAACAATTTGAACACTTGCTTAACTGAATAAACATTTTTGAACGTTTGGTTTTTTTATAGTTTTTTTCAACGAAAAATTGACTAGTTAGTGCATTTCTTATCACAATGAATTAAATACGTTCTTGCAACTGCAACTGTGAATAATTTTTTAACGAGTTGATAAAACTTCTAAAAAGATTAGTGTGCTGAATTCAGAAAAGAAAGGGCTTTCAAATGATGTAACACTCGACTCATGTTCCCTATTTAAAATATAAGGGTTGTTATCACCACCCTTAAGGGGTTGATGTGACAAAGTTGAGTTTTATGTCAAAACATGTCCCACTCAATATTAAAATTGACGTGTTTCAGCGTTTAAAAAAAAATTCTTTGGAGGAAAATGGGTGTGTTTCGTTTTCAATATATATATATATATATATATATATATATATATATATATATATATATATATATATATATATATATATATATATATATATACTTACATATACTTATTTATTTGTAATTAGAATTATACATCGCATCTTACAAATAAGCTATGCTTGTTGTTGTATTGACACAATTTCTTTTAGCGTTCCTCCCAAACTCCTATCACCAAAACTTATTTTAATAAATGTCACTTTTGATTTTGTTCCTAAATTTGTTTCTTCTGTTATAGCGGGCCCCACCAACGCTCTCACAGTAGCCATATATATTTCCATTTACTTTTATTTATATCTTAATATAAATTGTAGCTAAATCTTCCAAAACTATAATTCTCCAGTACAATAATTTTGACATTTCTACTTATATATATATATATATATATATATATATATATATATATATATATATATATATATATATATATATATATATATATATATATATATATATTGAAAACGAAACACACCGATTCTTACTGAAAATTCACTAAAAAGTTATAAGCACTCAATGAAAAAACTTCCGAAATTTGAAATGTTTTCAATAAAAATTCGTTACCATAACAAACTTGCTGCGTCCAAACTTTTTAATTTATTATTACCTACGGGTAACTACGATTCAATGTATGACTTCAAATATAAACCTTGTAAATGCGTTGTTCATACCTAATACATTTTATTTCCTTCGACGAATACAAGAAAGCAGATGACTTGAAAACGTTTCGTAATAGTCTTTTTATGTTCTTCGTAATATAAAAATGCAGCATCAAAGTGAGTTTTTCTTAGCTGTGTACTAGAAACCTATTACTGCAATAAGTTGACAACAATAAAACCAATAAATACCAAACCGTTTCTGATGATTTATCTCTCACAACCACACCTCCGCAATAACCGAAGCTATTAGAGCAATTTTGCAATGTTATTTGAATTGTTCTTCGTGTATCAGGTCAGCTCGTTTCAACAGTTTATCTGTCGACAAGTTTTCCGGCTAAATAACAAGTAGGGTAATGTGGATTAGGACTTCTACAACCAACCAACATGAACTTATGCAGTATCTACAAGCTTAACGGCTTAGAGAAAACCATATATGCATGTTAAAGAGAGAAATACCTTTCAGGTTCACTTAACCTTGAAATAGTTGCACATACAACGCTCTACTCGAGAAATTTCCGCGATGCATGTTTATCTAATTAGTTTTGTTACGTTTACTTATTTTCGTTCGTAACTTAAACTATTCAACACGATGAAAGAAACGTGCATGATAAATAAGAAGGAAACGTTTCACATACCGGCTGATATTCTTGTTTGGGGCTGGAAAAGCAACGATATATTTTTGAGCACCTTTTACTCTATAACTAAGACCAGGGGCGGCTCCTCAATAAGTGCGCCCTTGCGCACGCACTGCCGTGGAAAAAACAATACTTTTGCTGTGCTATATTTTAATAATTTTTTTTACTTTTTTACCTCCTGCATTCAACAAACAAAATTAATATATCGAGGATCGCAGAGAGTCGGCAGCCATTAATACAGAATCATAATAAGTATAGTGTTAATCTTGCAGACGTTATATACATCCATATCCATATAAAGCAGGCGGGCGGCGGTGTGTATTTTTCGGCGCTCTCACTAAATGCGATACTTCAGTGCGAAATGATCGCCGAATCTTGATAATCTTCGTCGAAAACGACCAAATAAGCAATCTGTTGTGCGCTATAAAATTACACACTTCCAGTTTGTAGTGGACTTTTGGCAGAGCGTGTGTACCTACTACGTAGTAATTTTCGTCTTCGCGTCGGATTGATTTTTAATTAGATGATTTCGTTGTTGTTTACATGTTCTAACAAGACAACTATTATTATTATGATGGTTACTACTTAGAGTTGCTTAATAAGTGGACAAAATAATTGTGATACTGTGATTAATTCAGTGGATATTGTAAATTTAAAGGTTAACTTTTTAAGGGACTTTTTAACTACTATAACGTATAACTAACTAGAGGAAAACTTGGTAAGTAGTTAATAATTATTAAGTTTAGTAAGTAGGTTTCTTTATAATACATTTTCGGGGAAAAAATAGGCAAGCCCTTCATTTTTAGTGAATTTTTTTTTCAAATGAGCGCGAACTAGGACCTCTAGAACCCATATCCGGGGGGTCAGTTTCAATTTTTATATGTTTACATATATATATATATATATATATATATATATATATATATATATATATATATATATATATATATATATATATATATATATATATATCCAACAGATAACTCAAAAAAATAAGCAACTGATTTCGATGAAACTCGAAGTGCCTTTCTTTTATTAATGACTTGGATGAGTTCGTTGGTCAGGAAAATCGGATAACGTTTTCCGGGAAAAATTTTGAGTTTTGTTTCAAAAAAAAAAATCTTTTTCTCCAAAAATTACAAAGGTATTTTAATAAATTTGGTGGATATGTTGCGTTGTAAAAGACCTTTTCTTCCCCTCAGGGCTCGTCCGCGGCCTTGCCGCCCCGATAGCACTGCAACCTTTGGTTGATTGTGCATACCGTTAGTCTTACTCCACCCGTTCCAAAATCACTGTGCCTTTACACTCGCACAAGATGTGCTGGGCTGATTCCTCCCCCTCGCTGCAGAGTTTGCATGCCAGGTCCCCATCGAACCGCCCCATTTTATGCAGGTGTCTTGACGGCCATGTGCCCTGTCAAGAGTCCTGTTATGTTTCTGAGCTGTCCTCTGCTAAGATTTAGCAGGACCATAGCTCTCTTTGAACTGTGATCCTCAATTAGTGACTTCCCATGTCTGAGCCCTGGACAGTCTGTCCAGTACACCTTGTGTCCGTTTCTAACCCAGGACTTAATGGCTCCCCTGGCAGTGCTCCTTGTCACGCCCAGAACCGGTTCTGGTCCCATAAATGGTTCTCCTGACCCTCTCTTCGCGAGATTGTCAGCTTCTTCATTGCCTTTGACCCCCGAGTGACCCGGCACCCAGATGAGAGTGACCTCATTCTGCCCAGCCAGGTCGCTCGTCTCGTCACGGCATTCACTTACCAGCCTGGAATTCACCCGTGGGCTACTTAGCACCTTAAGGGCTGTCTGGTTGTCTGTGGCTATGAGGATCCGCTTGTTGATGTAGCCCGTCCTCTTGTTCTCCCGCACACAGTGCAAGATGGCGTACATTTCGGCCTGAAAGACCGTTGCATGGGCTCCGAGGGAAATACTATGACTTACCCTCGGCCCTTCCGAATAAACACCTGCAGACTCACAGGCTCGCGAAGTCTGTCCTCATTTCAAGCATGGGCTCCTTCACGATCTCCTGAATTCTGCAGTGGCCCCTGAAGCCTGGGTTGATCTACAGTCTACTATTGCAGGCTAGTCTGTATAGCCCTAGCCTGGCCTCCCCCATGATATCTAAGCGGGGGGGGGGGGGCATATCCAGCAATATCTCCATGGCGGCTGTTGGGGTTGAAGTCATGTCCCCTGTGATGCCAAGGCAAGCCATCCTTTGGATCTTGGCTAGTTTTTGTTTGGCACTGGATTGTATCACCTTAGGCCACCAGACCACTGCCGCGTATGTTAACGATGGTCTGACCACCCTTGTGTACAGCCAGTGGGCCATACCAGGTCTTAGTCCCCAGGTTTTTCCATATAGCCGCCTAGTGACGGCCAGGGTCATAACTGCCTTACGCAGTATTTTTTCAACGTGTCCATTCTAGGTTAGCTTAGAGTCCAATACGACTCCAAGGTGTTTTACCTCCCTGGCCATTGGGATCTTTCTACCGTATAGGGTGTGAGTTCTGTGGCTTTCCTACTTCCCCCTCCTCGTAAACAGTATGACGGTTGCTTTCTCGGGGCTCACCCTGAGCCCTTGCCCAACCGTCAACCTTTCCACCACTTTCAGTGGTGTCTGCATGCGCTCCCACACTAACTGTGTAACCTTTCCTCGCACTATGGTGACAATGTCTGCATAGCCTGTACCTCGTACCCCCCTCCCGAGAGCCTCCCTAGCAGGCCGACACCCCGCCGCGACCCCCGCCAGCAGAGAGAAGGAGATCCTCACAGTGGCCCTCCTTATCTTGGACACACTTTATATATATATATATATATATATATATATATATATATATATATATATATATATATATATAACAGTGTAGATAGTCTAAAGTACCTCGGTATTATGGTAGATAAGAACCTGAAATGGCAAACGCACATAGAATATCTGAATAATAGGCTACGTAAACTTATCTATGTTTTTTATGTTCTGCGAGAGATAATGTCTCTGAATACTTTGCTTGACGTTTATGATGGCCTGGTAGCGTCCATATTACGATACGGAATATCCTGTTGGGGATCGGCTTATAAATCGACATTGAAACCGCTTTGCATAACACAGAATTTCATATTAAGAACTATACTAAACAAAGCAGTTGATTATCCCACAAAATTGTTATACAACTCAAATACGGGTGTTATGAATATTAAGGGGTTGTATATTCTTGCGCTCGTACAGTATACCCACGGGGAGGCCTTATTACAAAAACAGACACAGCATCAATATCTAACAAGGCAGGTAACAAATAGAAATATACTAACATCAAGATGTAAAAAAACTATTTCACGGAAAACTATTGACTTTCTTGGACCAAGATTATATAATCTTGGACCAAGATTATATAATCTTGTTCCAGCCAAACTTAAGACTATAGCAAAGAATTATAAATTTCGGAAAAAAATATATGAATACATATTGCAAAATTACGAAAGATTAGAAATCTTAATACAGCATTTTTGAAAAAACCATGGTACGTAAAGACAGCTTATAATTGTGGTTACGAATGAATAGCAATGGAGGAGTGCTGCATACGTGGGTGTGCAAGTGTGGGCGTAGCGTTAGCGTGAGAGTATGTCGGATATGTGTGAGTGTATGCTTGTGACTTATGGGATGATGTGCGAAGGCGGGAGCTAGTGAGTGTCTGTGAGTGAGTATAAAGGTGTGTATAAGCGACTTATGGGATGGTGTGCGAGGGCAGGAGCTAGTGATTGGCTGTGGGTAAGTATAAATGCGTGTATAAGCGAGAGTGGTTGCTTTTGGCTGTGTATTGATTGGAGACAGGGTTGTCCTCTGCTTGTGCCAGGAGTAGATTGGGTGGAAGACAGATGTGTTTGAACAGAGAGACGTTAGAGGGATGAAATGCTTTGAGAGATTGTTGTTGACGGATATACCTCATTTATTCACACTGGAATACAGGTGAGAGGGTGTGTGCGGTGGATGGAGGGATGCTTGAGAATTTAAATAATTTAAATATTGAAGGACGGTCAGATGTCTAATGTAGGATTTGTTGTAGTGTATGCTTTGATAGGATAGCTAATTATAAGGCGAAGCACGCACAAGTATGAGTATACTTATGTGCTTTAACTTTTTTGTTGTAAATTTTGAGTATAAATTTGTATTGATTGTTGTTGGCAAATAAATAAATAAATAAATAAATAAATAAATATATATATATATATATATATATATATATATATATATATATATATATATATATATATATATATATATATATATATATCCCACTTCCGAAAAATTAACCAGACATATGCCTAGTTTCACAAAGGTCGATTAAATATTTAACGCACAGTTAGTTAATCAAGGCTTCAGACGACCAATCACAGACTTTTATTCGGGTTTGACAACCAAATATTCTGAAGCTGTGATTCGTTGTATTAAGCCTTGATTAACCAGCCGGCCGTTAGCTAGTTAATCGAGCTTTGTGAAACTGATCATAAGAATTTAAAACTCCAGTATGTCAAACCTGCCACACCCATGACACTTTAATGCATAGAGTAAGATAGTGCGATGACACAAAAGACATTTGGCATTGGGTGAATAAAGAAAGTAATTTGAATTCACAACTAAGTCAGATGGAAAATTTTGCAGTTAAAGCTTACAGACAAATGTCAATAGTATGTTTACCTTTAGTATGTAAGTGGCATGATTTATTTAATTTAAAAGTTAAAATATAGTAATACATAGAGTACGGAATGAGAAATGATGAGAAACTAAGTTTGATGAAAGTGGTACTTAGTACAGCTGGTGTCTTTTCAAACATATATATATATATATATATATATATATATATATATATATATATATATATATATATATATATATATATTGATAAAGCTTTTCAGAAACAAAAATGCATTCACAAGATGTACGATATATTTTACCAGCTTTACCAGTTTTCAAGAGGATGGTGAAAACAATTCTTCTGAACAAGACGTGGTACTCTGTGGGCGAATTTTACAAGTAAGCTAACACTAAACTTTGTTTTAAACGTGTGGGTGTTTTTTAAGTTTTATTTTTTCCCTTTTATTTGTGCTATATAAGGAAATTAATTTTTAAATTGTTTTGTTGATTGTGTAATGTTTTGCCAAACAAAAACTAGGCAAGATCGAAAGGATGGCATGCCTAGGCATCACAGGGGCCATGTCTTCAACCCCAACAGCCGCTATGGAGGTGTTGCTGGATCTACCCCTCCTACACCTAGTTATTATAGGGGAGGCCAGGCTAGGACTATACAGACTAGCCTGCAATGGTAGACTGAAGATCAACCCAGGCTTCGGGGGCACTGCAAAATTCAGGAGATCGTGAAGGAGCCCATGCTTGAAATGAGGTCAGATTTCGCGATCCCGCGAATGTGCAGGGAAAACAACTTTACAGTGGAAATCCCCGACCGCAAGACATGGCGGGAGGAGACGCCAGCAATACCACGGGACGCGCTCGTCTGGTTCACGGACGGATCTGGCGGGGAGCGTGGGACGGGGGCAGGTGTTTACTCGGAAGGACCGAGGGTAGTAGTATTTCCCTCAGTGCCCACACAACTGTGTTTCAGGCCAAGATGTACGCCATCCTGCACTGTGTGCGGGATAACAAGAGGAGGGGCTACACCAACAAGCGGATCCTCATAGCCACAGACAGCCAGGAATTCCTGGCTGGTGAGTGAGTGCCGAGACGAGACGATCGACCTGGCTGGGCAGAATGAGGTGACCCTCATATGGGTGCCGGGTCACTCGGGGGTCAAAGGCAATGAAGATGCTGACAGTCTCGCGAAGAGAGGGTCAGCAGAACCATTTATGGGACCAGAACCAGCTCTGGGCGTGACAAAGAGCACTGCCAGGGGAGCCATTAAGTCCTAGGTCAGAAACCAACACAAGGTGTACTGGGCGGACTGTCCAGGGCTCAGACATGGGAAGTCAATAATTGACGAAACCAGTTTAAAGAGAGCTGTGGAGCTGCTAAATCTTAGCAGAGGACAGCTCAGAAACACAACAGGTCTCTTGACGGGACACATGGCCGTCAATAAACACCATAAAATGGGGCGGTTCGAAGGCGACCTCGCATGCAGACTCTGCGGCGAGGGGGAGGAATCAGCCCAGCACATCTTGTGCGAGTGTAAAGCTCTGGACCACAAAAGACAACTGATCTACGGTCAGTCTAGACCGGAGACAGAGCAATATAAAACTTCACCCTACCAATCGCTGTGCAGACTAGTTCAAGGCACAGTGATTTTGGAATGGGTGGACTAAGGGTATGCACAATCAACCAAAGGTTGCAGTGCTATCGAAGCGGCAAGGCCGCGGACGAGCCCTAAGGGAAAAAAATACATTATACATTATGCGCCACCTGTACCGTATAAACCTGGTTATATCAAAATGTTTTATCAAAAACTTAATTTAAAAAAATCTGGATTTACAAAGGTGGTGCGCAATTAATTTTGAAGCAACAGTAAGAACACATCACGGCGTGAACTTTATTTTTGCTATTAACTTTACTTGAAACATTAACGACATTCAATAAAATCGATATACAGTTTCTCATTAAATATATTCATTTACACCTGCAGTGTCAACTTTACTTACGCACATAAAAGTTTACTACCTCCAACGTATAGTAAATGGTAAGAAATCAAAGAACAACGTTAAAGTGATCGGTGATACTAAATTTACCATACGGCCATCGATAAACAAAATCAACTTGAGTGATGGCATGTCGTATGGTCGATGATGAAGCTGGGTACAAGAATTTATAACGTTTACAGCTAAATAACGTTATGTAGCATCGACTTTGACCGGCGGGAGTTAAACTTAACTGTATAATTTAATTTTCGTAAGGTATGCTAATATGTCGAGCGCCACTACACCTCTATACGTATACGAGTACACATTCAAAAGTTCTTAACCTTCTCTAAAAGCAACAAGATTTGAAACTCAAAATATTTAATTATTTAACATACTAATAAATCTTATTTGTCCATTACAAAAAGTCAGTCATGGAAATGATCTACAGTATTTTACTAATGTTACATACATACATACATACATACATACATACATACATACATATATATATATATATATATATATATATATATATATATATATATATATATATATATATATATATATACAGGCTGGCGCATTGAAAACGAAACAGACCGATTTGAGCCCAGAGATTTTTTTTTAAGAAACGCTGAAACAAGTCAATTTTAATATTGAGGGGGACATGATTTGACATAAAACTCAACTTTGTCACATCAACCACTTAAGGGTGGTGATAACAACCCTTATATTTTAAATAGGGAACATCGGTCGAGTATTACATCATTTGAACGCTCTTTCTTTTCTGAATTAGGCACACAATTTTTTTTGGAAGTGTTATCAACTCGTTTAAAAATTATTCACAGTTGGAGTTGCAAGAACGTATTTCATTCATTGTGATAAGAAACGCACTAAAAAGTCAATTTTTCGCTAAAAAAAACTAAAAAACAAAACCAAACGTTCAAAAATGTTTATTCAGTTAAGTAAGTGTTCAAATTGTTGACCACCAGCTTCCATACAAAAGTACAAATTTTCTTCAAAACAAGCTCAGACATTCTGGAGCATTTGTGGAGTTATAAGACGGCATTCTTCAACAATGCGTCGTCGTAATTCTTCCAGAGACACCGGTTCTGTTGCGAAAATTCGAGTCTTTAAATGACCCCATAGAAAGAAGTTTAAAGGAGTTAAATCCGGTGATCTAGGGGGCCACTTAATAGCATCTCTACGCCCAATCCATTGCTCTGGAAACCCTCTGTTCAAAAACACCCTAACACGTTGTGAAAAATGCGGAGGAGCTCCATCTTGTTGAAACACTAATTGCCATCAAGAAAAATTGGTCCGATTAAACGGTCTCCAAAAATGCCAGTCCAGACATTCAATTTCTGAGGAGTTTGAGTGTGGACTTGGATTATTATCTGCCCAATAACGACAATTATGACGATTCACTGTAGAGTTTAATAAAAACGTACACTCGTCTGAAAAACAGATATTGAACAGAAAGTTCCCGTTATCAGCTATTCGTGCAGTCATAACTTCACAAAACTCCAGCCGCCGATCAAAATTATCTTCATTCAGTTGTTATACAAGATGAATTTTATACGGGTGAAATTTATGATGCTTCAATATTCGCTAAATAGTTCTTCTTTTGATGTTTGAAACAGTGGCCAATTTTCTCGTGGTCTGCAGCAATTTGTCCTAAAACTTCAATCTCAGTAGTCTCATTTATAACCGGAAATTCAGGTTCAGGATCCCGTTTTCCGTTGGCTATTGAACCACTTTGTCGAAACTTTGCAACTAACTCCAAAATGTATTATCTGTTAACATGTCTGTTCGGATGTCGTTCATTAAAGAAATTTGTGGTACGGTTGGCACAGTCATCGTTTTTGAATAAAATAGTAATTATTTTAACTCTTTCTTCTACAGAATACACCATTGTAAAATTAATTTTCGGTAGTACTATCAAGTAGCAAACCGACCGATAAACTGAAATAATAAACCGCATTTCTCTCATTCCGATAAGAAATGTTCTGATAGTAATTTTTTTGTTTAGAAACCAACAAAACATTGACTATCAGAACATTTCTTATCGGAATGAGTGAAATGGGTTTTTGCATCTTCAACTGTGAATAATTTTTAAACGAGTTGATAAATCTTCCAAAAAAATTAGTGTGCTGATTTCAGAAAAGAAAGAGCTTTTAAATGATGTAACACTCGACCCATGTTCCCTATTTAAAATATAAGGGTTGTTATCACCACCCTTAAAGGGTTGATGTGACAAAGTTGAGTTTTATGTCAAAACATGTCCCCCTTAGTATTAAAATTGACGTATTTCAGCGTTTATGTAAACACAGATCTCGTCATTCTGTTCCTTTTTAGTGAATTTTCTTTAAACAAATTCACTAAAAAGGAACAGTTTGGCGGAAAATTCTCCACAAAGTCCGTTTGTAACGTTCATTTACTTGAAACAAAAAGCAGAACAGCCCAAAAACCACAAAAATAATAACAGAGTAATGCGCTAGATGCGTATTTCGACAACGAAGTTGTCTTCATCAGTAACTGTCGCTAAACTTTTGTTCATTTATTTGACTTTATTTTATTATTTGATTTATTTGATTGAGTTTTTTGTCACTTTTTAGATACCCAAAAATTGAAAGGTTCATACTGTCATTTATATAATTTTCAATTACCACAGATGAGGATAATACATAGAAGTCTGCCAATTATTTGGAACCTAAAAAGCGTACTATTTTGTATCAATGTTTCTTTGCATAGAACACGTTCTATCTTGCTTGAATTTTAAATGACAATTTAAAGTAAATTTGTATATTTTCTTTTCCCGCCCTGGTTAACATAAGTAACTGCATGCGACACAGAAAATGGAAACGTCATTTAAAGTTAAAGTGACAAAAATAACTTTAGTAAAAGTATGGCGCATGCACAGTAGGCCAAGGACTGCAGTGCTATCGGGGCGGCAAAGCTGCGGACGAGCCCTGAGGGAGAAAAAAAAAGAGGTGCGGGCGTTCTTTCCATTTTTCATATTATTCCGTTTTTCGGAGAAAAATTCAGAAACATGTTAGAAGTACCCCTGTATGCATTAATTATCAGGCAAATGATGTGCTCTTAACTCCATAATACAGTTAAGGGACCTAAAGCAATTTAGAGGTGCTGGGCGAAGTAAACAAGCTGCAAAGGGGCTAGACATGCAAAGTATGAAAAAAATTACCTTACAGAAGTCCATAGCAATGAAGGGCCCTCTACCACCCGTTCCTGGCCAACAACCCACCACACCGTTTCTCTATAAAAAATTATCAGTTTGTCTAAAAAAAATTGGTGATGAGAAAAGTAGACCCAGAACGCATATTGGGGTTGCTTGCAACCCGAGACCAATTTGTTTCGTCAGTAACTTTTATGTTTGTAAGTTGAGTAACCTGACCTGCTGGCTATTCTCAAATGAGGTTATGTCACAGATAACTTGGAAATATATTTTAATTGTTTAGTAGCTTTTATGACAGTGTTGGGGTTCCAGTAACCCCCATATGCGTTAGTGAGTGTAGTTATTTAAATTTAATCAGTCTGCAATGGCACGGAAAATGTTCCCTGTGGTGTTCCCGATTTCCAAAAGCAATTAACAGAGTGGTTGGATGGAATACAGACATATGAGGAAGTGTTGAGGTACTGACGAAGATAATATTTGTGTGCAATCAGAGCATGGAAGTGTAATATCTTCAGGCAGCCTCAGTGAAGAAGAAGACGTTTCTGATTTAGCAAGCGAAGACTTGTTGAAAGGTAAGAATGGCTATAAATGGAGTATCAAAATTCCACCTTTAACTCGAACACTGAAGCGCAATATGCGAGTAATCACCCATCTACCAGCGCCAAAAAATTCTCCCAAGGCTGCTACCACTGTCCTGCACTGTTGGAAAATGTTATTTGATGCCTCTATAATTTACGATTTTGTAGGAATTACAAATTCAGAAATTGGTGAGAACTACAATTCTAATCAGAGATATATTGGCAGAGCTAATTCAGAAGAAATTCTCGCTTTGATTGAGCTACTTTACCTATCAGGTGCAAGAAAAGATGAACATGTCCGAACAACAGAAATGTCTTCTGAGTTTGGACCTCCTGTTTAGAAATGTCTTATGAGCCAACTTAGATTTGAATTCCTTAAAAATTGCCTCAGGTTCGCTGATACATTCACAGGAGATACTACGAACAAATGTTCTCCGATAGGTATGGTTTGTGATGCTTTTATTTTGTATTGCATTAGTTATTATACACCGCTAGAATATGTTACTTTTGATGTACAATTGCTTGGTATTCGCGGACACTCCCTTTTCGTTATTCATAGCATCAAAACCTAATATATATGACATTAAAAAAGTGACATGTAATGTCAAAACATTTTATAGGTTGAATTCAATACCCTATATCTGAAAGGAAGGACATACCACTACCAGGTAAGACCTCCTAGATCAGAAATACGTTTGGCAACTCACAACGTGACCATGGATGATTACTGGTTTACATCTATACCTCTAACCAAACTAATGTTGAGCGAGTATGAACTAACGGTGGTAGGCACATTACGTCACAACAAAGAGAAATACGAAGTTGCTTCTTACCAAATAAAGAAAAGGAAGTATTGTCGTCACAGTTTGCATTTGATGGCAGCCTGGCATTGGTATCTTTCACACCAAAGAAGTCTTGATCAGTAATATTACTTTCAACGATGCATCAAATAAACACAGTGCACAATGTGACAAGAAAACCAGAGATTATAGAATTCTACAATTCCACAAAAGTGATACATTTGATCAGTTGGTCCATAATTATTCTGTAAGTCCAAAAACCAAAAAGTCGCCTCTAAGATTTTGGTATGGAATGGAATACTATTTAGGCACCTGTATATGTATCTACTACATATTACGAACTGCTGCTTGAAAACCACAAAAACGGAGAAACGGAATCGAAAAAATATTGCACGAACAATATGGAGATGAAAAGATGCATTGAATGAATGATACGGAAGCTGGGAAGAACGGTACTAGAAAGGATGATACTCAAATGTATTCTGCTTGTCCATGGACGCAATTAAAGCTAACTACATACCAATAGACCCTCGTATCTACAGGTACCTGCAGAGAATTACACTTGTACATATGTATGGATACAATTAAAGGAACCAGTGACCAGTAATAATTTATGTTGGGAAACCGCTCGTGTTGAAATAAGATGATATGATGAATTTATTATTACTACGTAGTAAGGTATATGCCAATAATTAGCTATTTGTACGTAATTTAGTTCCGCGCAAGGTTACACAGCAACAACAATCGTTTTGAATTCCTTGGGGTATTTCTTTATTGCCCTGAAAAAAATGTCTGTGTTCGATGTTTTACACACCACTTTGAATTTGCACTCAACTAGGGGAAAATTGAATTAAAAGTCCTCAAAGTAACCGTCTCATCATTAGAGTTTTTTCTGGAAAAAATCAGATAACAATAAAATTGAATTAAAAAAAAAAGAAAGAAAAAACAACAGTTACCAGGAAGATTTTACCGCGTTAG
The DNA here is from genome assembly GCA_964006375.1 of Tillus elongatus. Classification (NCBI taxonomy): domain Eukaryota; kingdom Metazoa; phylum Arthropoda; class Insecta; order Coleoptera; family Cleridae; genus Tillus; species Tillus elongatus. Next base: position 157,226,939 of record OZ023266.1, read on the forward strand.
AAAATGATTATTTGCCGAAGAAATAGTCCCTTGACCACTCTGCAACAGAAAATATGCGAAATCTGTTATAATGCCCCGTATATTTGACGACTATAATCACATAAGGTCGTATGTGAATTTTCTACGGTCTTGAGTTTTGCTAACATGAAGGTCTACTTCAAACGCATTTTTGCACATATTTTAATCAAATTAAGGAGAGTAACAGTTAAAACATATATATATATATATATATATATATATATATATATATATATATATATATATATATATATATATATATATATATATATATATATATATAGGACCGTGTTAAATACATTTCATGCTATATTGGCCACTCATAGACCGCATCAGTCCTGGACTATTTGTTTGACGTTTCAAATCGTCACTGACATTTTCAGAAGAGAAACTTTAAACATCTCAGAGTAATTTTTCTCGTACTTCTTAACGTTTTTGCCTCAAGAAAAGTATTTTTTTTTTATATCAACAACACACCACGAGGGTTTACAGCCTAAAATTTGGAGGTTTGGAGGAGAAGGAAAAACATGCGCCGGCAAGGAATTTCACAACTTGGAAGTCCTCGGGACAAAAGAGCAAGATGTTCTATGTCTGGTTACCTGGACAGTAAAAGGGTGCATTCGCTCTGTTCCCTGGCAGATCTGTTGGGGGCAGCAAGTGGAGGAACTATGGAAGAAAGCTTCTCTGAGCAGTGCCCGTGCAGATATCTATATAAGAGAGAGAGAGAGAGAGGTCACCAACGGCACGTCGGTGGGCAAGGGATGGCATGCTTTGGGTGAGGGTAGGGTCACCGATGAGACATATAGCTCTCTTCTGAATGGAGTCCAGGATAGCAAGTGTAGAAGCGGCAGCAGCACTCCAGATGTGGGAGCAGTATTCGAGGTTTGGCCTTATGTGTGAAGTATATAAGGTATAGAAATCAGCTGGTGAAAAGTATTCGCGAGCCCGGAAGAGGAAACCTAATTTCTTAGCAGCCGCTTCTGCAATTGATGTGACATGTTGGTGCCAATTGAGATTTCGATCCACAGAAATGCCAACATGTGAAATGGACCCATTACTTTGAATAACTTGGTTGTTCATTGTGATGGGTCTAGGGCTGGTGTATCTCTTATGAGAAAGAAAGCAAGCCTGAGATTTGGTGGGGTTGAATTGTACAAGATTTCTACTTCCCCAGTCTAATATTTTTTGGAGATCCACGGAGACAGAACCGTACATGAGTCTGAGATCCTCATATAATTGGACCAAAGAGACAGGCTTAGAATATTGTATATTTGAGTATAATTTTCGTTTGTAAAATTTAATTGATTTTGTTTACCGCAGAATATCTTCGTCTTGTGCACTCTCACCTCTAGCGGCACCCATTTTTTTATTATGCTTTTTTCTTTTCAATTAAAAGATCTGAATTTTAATAGTATACGTTTTATGATAGGAATCTACGTATGAATTTGGTTGGCATGGCTTTGTTATATTAAACTCAAAATTTTTATTATTTTTTATTATAAAATGCCACGAATGACATGAGAACGTTCACTGTTTCCAGTTTATTTAAGTTTTAGAAAATTTTCGTAAAACTACAACCTCTAGAACCAATATTCGGGACCATTTTCGATTTTTTATTTATGTATATGTATATATATATATATATATATATATATATATATATATATATATATATATATATATATATATATATATATATATATATATATACAGACTAGATGGGGTAAACGTCGTACTGTTAGTTACCAAAACTTTGAATCTCAACAGAGCTATCAAACTCTAACATTTGGGCAACGAATAATGCACGTTCTTTGCTAAAACATGCCCTACATTTTCGCGCCTACTTTGGTGTTACTCCAGGAGCCTACAAACAATTACAGCTATGGTATACGATTCATAAAGATCTTAAATTTACTTACCGAAAGCTGAATAATGTGAAAACTTTTTCTGTTAGAAACATAAAAAAGAAAAGAAGACATCTCACAAGCTCGGGGACATATGTCTAAAAGACAATAAAAACATAACAGAAAGCCGTGACTGCATGGTCAGAATTATAATAATAAAAGCATTATTGAAATTAAAAAACAAACAAAAAAAACAGATAGAATTCAACGGTTTCATACTTGATAGTACTACCGAAAATTAATTTTACAATGGTGTATTCTGTAGAAGAAAGAGTTGAAATAATTACTCTTTTTTTTCAAAAACTATGACTGTGCCAACCGTACCACAAATTTGTTTAATGAACGACATCCGAACAGACATGTTAACAGAAAATACATTTTGGAGTTAGTTCCAAAGTTTCGAAAAAGTGGTTCAGTAGCCAACAAAAAACGGGATCCTGAACGTGAATTCTCGGTTAGAAATGAGACTACTGAGATTGAAGTTTTAGGACAAATTGCTGCAGACCCAACTTTGAGCACGAGAAAATTGGCCACTGTTTCAAACATCAAAAGAACATCTATTCAGCGAATATTGAAGCATCATAAATTTTACCCGTATAAAATTCATCTTGTATAACAACTGAATGAAGATGATTTTGATCAGCGGCTGGAGTTTTGTGAAGTTATGACTGCACGAATAGCTGATAACAGGAACTTTCTGTTTAATATCTGTTTTTGAGACGAGTGTACGTTTTTATTAAACTCTACAGTCAATCGTTATAATTGTCGTTATTGGGCAGATAATAATCCAAGAAATTTTCAAGAAGTCCACTCTCAAACTCCACAGAAATTGAATGTCTGGACTGGCATTTTTGGAGACCGTTTAATCGGAACAATTTTTCTTGATGGCAATTTGAGTGGCGAAACGTATTTGGAGTTACTAGAAGATATCGTTTACCCCCTACTAATTGACATTGTTGAACATGATGATCGCTATCAAGAAAATCAATTAGTGTTTCAACAAGATGGAGCTCCTCCGCATTTTCACAACGTTTTAGGGCGTTTATGAACAGAGAGTTTCCAGGGCGATGGAATGGGCGTAGAGGTGCTATTGAGTGGCCCCCTAGATCACCGGATTTAACTCCTTTAGACTTCTTTCTATGGAGCGATTTAAAGAGTAGAATTTACGCAACAGAACCGGAGTCTCTGGAAGAATTACGACGACGCATTGTTGAAGAATGCCGTCTAATAACTCCACAAATGCTCCAGAATGTCAGAGCTCGTTTTGAACAAAATTTGTACTTTTGTATGGAAGCTGGTGGTCAACAATTTAAACACTGACTTAACTGAATAAACATTTTGAACGTTTGGTTTTGTTTTTTTTTTTTAACGAAAAATTGACTAATTAGTGCATTTCTTATCACAATGAATGAAATACGTTCTTGCAACTCCAACTTTAAATAATTTTTAAACGAGTTGATTAAACTTCAAAAAAAAATAGTGTGCTGAATTCAGAAAAGAAAGAGCTTTCAAATGATGTAACACTTAACCCATGTTCCCTATTTAAAATATAAGGGTTGTTATAACCACCCTTAAGGGGTTGATGTTACAAAGTTGAGTTTTATGTCAAAACATGTCCCCCTCAATATTACAATTAACGTCTTTCAGCGTTTCTTTAAAAACAATTCTCTGGACGCAAATCGGTCTGTTTCGTTTTCAATGCGCCAGCCTATATATATATATATATATATATATATATATATATATATATATATATATATATATATATATATATATATATATATATAAACTGTTCTGGGAAACCACGAATTTTGTTACTCTAGCAAACGTAAAATCGTCTAGTTGTTAATCAGAAAATAATTATTGCAAACCTAGTTTTTGTTCTTTTGCAGGTAACTAGTTGGATGCAAAGACAAAAGCCTTTTTTATTAGGTCAGTATTGCAAAATCACCAAGAAATTATGACTCAGTCTCAATTTATTCATACTCTGAAACATCAAATTAGATATTTCTAAAATTATCTCGACAATAGAACAATGAAAAAGTAAGCAGTGTGAATAACACCGATATGAATGATACGATTTCAACGAATGTAACTCAATATTCCAACACGATTTGATTCTCCCTATTAGAAATAAATGTCAGCTCATGGTATGCCAGGCCAACCGGATATATGCCTTTGTGCATTTATTGTAGTATTAAATTACTAACGGTTAAATAGGTAAACATATTGTTTAACGTTTCGTTTTTTTCTTCTTTTTCACCTGCAAGCATACATACATGCATATACGAATTGTTTCGTGTATGACAAAGATAAATAAATAGTTGTTAAACATTGAGACATATTCAATCCCATAGGTCCAGTAACAGCAGATAATATTGAAAAAGGCATAATCAGCCAATCTGCATTAAAAAAAGAAAAAGTTCGGGACGTAGCAAGTGCGTTATCAGGGTACCCAGCAGAAATCAAAAATCAAATTCCCTGACATTTCCAGGCCCATCGAATACATTTTTCATAATACTTTAAATAAAAAACACACATACCTGAATACTTTTTTATGAACAAAATAAATAAAAACTTTGAATAAAAAGCTTACATAATCAAAAACATAAGTATGCTTAACTTCGTTAAATATATAATATATAGCATTTTCGAGATGAAAATTTGCAATTTTTTCATGGAAAAACTTCACTTTCATAACTGGCCGACACACTTAGTCTCCGGAAAGAATTTTCCACTGTGATAGAACAAACCAGAAGTCTCTGGGTGGCGTAGAAACTTCCAAACCATGTTGTTCGTATATATAAATTTGGATAAGCCCCGTAAATGGGTTCCAAAAGCTCAGATTAGCGCCCATTCATTTTTTTTTTTTGAAAAGTATTTACCTCCCTAAAAGCGAAATTTTATTTATGAAAATGCGCTGAAAAAATGAAACAAAGATACTGTTTACATGCGCTATGTACATGTATTTTGCAACTTTCAAGATGAACATAAAGGTTAAAATAGAATAAACACATTCACAGCACAGCTCTACCCAGCCAATATCTAAAACGCATTTGGCAATTTATGCATTCAAGGAATAACATTCCAAGTGAGATGTACATATGAGACATGTTTGAGATAGATGAAGAAGACGCTATTTATATCGGCGCATGATGTGGCATACGCTGCGTTCATTCACGGATTTAAGTGATATTGGTACCCAAGGTAAGACGCATTCAAGATATATTTTCCTAGGTATGAGAAAACTATTTACGTGAGAAAATTCATATAATATATATAAAATCATAATAAAAATGCATCTGCTAGTGACGCAATTTTACAAATATATAATTTCCAGCTCTACTAAATAATTTCCATGACATTTGCATAAAATCACAAATTTCCCTGGCATTTTAGGGGGTATTTCACATTCCCTGATTTTTCCAGGTTTTCCCGGTTTTCCAGGTAGCTGGGTACCCTGGTTATGGTAGTGAATTTTCATTAAATACTTCAAATTTGAATAACTCAATTTTCTATAAACCTAGAAAGTTGAATTTCGGTATGTTGTAAGATCTTTCCTAAGGCAACATATACACCAAAGTTTATTAAAGTTGCTTTGTAACTTTCGGAGAGAAAATACTCAAAATTTTCCCAGAAAACCCAATTTTCTTGGCTAACGAACTCATCCAAGCTATTAATAAAAGAAAGGTACTTGCCGAGTTTCATCCCAATCGGTTAATTACTGTTTGAATTCTCGGTTCCATATATATATATATATATATATATATATATATATATATATATATATATATATATATATATATATATATATATATATATATATATATATATATACAACCAAAAGAAAATAATACAAAATTCACAAAAAAAAATATATAACCTTTAATGTAGTACCGGGGTGAAGTTCAATGCAACACATAAATATGTGCTCTGCTCTTCCACTTAACCCCAGCATACACATTCTCCACTATACTCTCTCTCTCTCTCTCTCTCTCTCTCTCTCTCTCTATATATATATATATATATATATATATATATATATATATATATATATATATATATATATATATATATATATATATATATATATATATATATATATATATATATATATAGGCTGAGTCTTAAGTAATGGTACACAAAGCAATGGCCGGTTCTTGATTTAAAAAAAATTGCGTTTCAGCTACAGTTATGTTATTCCAAAAGTTAATAATAACCGAGATACAGGGTGTCAAAGTTGAAAAATTAAATCCCATTGTTTTTATTTTATTATCTCTGAAACACTTCGAGATAAATCCACGAATGTTTGTATTCGGGGTTTTTTGAAATGAAAAATTCAAATTCGTCAATGATTTGGATGTATTTTATAGAGGGCGCCACATACGGCTATCAGGAAACATCTGATTCGTTCCAACTTTTTTTGGCCACACTGTATGTCATTGTGGAGCCAAACAATCGTTGTCCCTATCTTTTTTACATAAAAAAAGATATACGTTATTAAAGTCGCCAGGAATAACGGCTTCCCAGAAAAAATGCATTTAAAGCTGATGATACACGAAAAAAGAATATAATTTTCATCTCTCTGCGGGGTAATATTTCTGCGACGTTTATTTACCGTAGTAGCCTATGGAACAGTAACTAATGAATGATATGACTTATGAAATGAAAACAAATAAACTGTCAAGGGAAATAATTTTATCAGATGAGGCTCAAGACACCCCATAATTAACGTATACACTTTTTTCTCACCTTGTATAATAACAATTATATTGAGCTTTACCGTAGAAATGCATCACCCTGTATAGACGTACAGACAACAACTGACACTAAACCCAGAGATTGATTCTAGGGGGCCTCGTTTGCACTTATTTACAGAAATATTTTCAAAATTCAAAAGCCGCGGTCTCATTAAAGAATTTTTCTACAAAAATTAGCTAAAAAGTATAGGCCGTTAAACCATAAACTAAACCAAACTACTGCAAAAGCATCAGAGAAAGGTTCTATTTGAAATTAATTTTCTGGAATTATTTTAGTAAAATGAAGTACATTGAAGCTGAAACTTAGGGGTTTGTAGAACACTCTTCTTGCGACGTTTTTTTTTTACCTACATAACCCGTATTTGTTTCAGGTTTGCCTAAATCTTGCCAATTTTGACATTTCAAATCGCGGCTAAACGTTTTAAGAAAAACCCCAATTTTTCTTTTCTTTAAATGCCTATAACTTTTTTGTCTTTTAAATTACAGACCTTAATTTTGGTACAAGGTTCACTTTTAGTGAATTTTTATTTAAAAAAATTCGGTATCGATGGTGAGACTTTGCAAAAATTTTTGCAAATGAGCGCGAACTAGGACCCCTAGAACCCATATCCGGGGTCAGTTTCAATTTATATATATATATATATATATATATATATATATATATATATATATATATATATATATATATATATATATATATATATATATATATATATATATATATATATATATATATATATATATATATGTACCCGTCTGATAACTCAAACAATAATTAACCGATTTCGATTAAACTTGGCAAGTGGTTTTCTTTTATTAATGGCTTGGATGAGTTCGTTGGCCAGAAAAATCGGACGGGGTTTTCCGGGAAAATTTTGAGTTTTCTTTCTAAAAAAATTTTTTTCTCCAAAAGTAACAAAGCTGTTATAATGAAATTTACTATATATGTTGCCTTGGGAGAGATCTTACTACGTACTGAAATTCAACTTTCTAAGTTTATAAAAAATTGAGTTATTCAAATTTAAAATTTTCTTTCGACAATTTTTTTTTCTCCGAAAATTACAAAGTTATTTTAATGAAATTCGGTAGGTATCTTGCGTTAGGAGAGACCTTACTACACACCAAAATTAAACTCTCTAAGTTTATAGAAAATTGAGTTATTCAAATTTTAAATTTTTTTTCGAACAAATTTTTTTTATCCGAAAATTACAAAGTTATTTTAATGAAATTTTGTGGATATCTTGGATTAGGAAAGACCTTACTACGTATTAAAAGTAAACCCTCTAATTTTGTAGAAAATTGAGTTATTTAAATTTGAAGCATTTAATAAAAATTCACTATCATAACGCACTTGCTGCGTCCCGAGTTTTTGTAATTCAAAGAGGTGTACCAAACTTGGTTGTCATTACCTTGTTATTTCCGGATATAAAAATTTTCCGAAAGAAAACACAAAATTTTCCGGGAAAACCTGCGCTGATCTTCCTGGTTAACGAGCTTATGCAAACCACTTGCAAAAGGAAGGTTGTTACCAAATTTGACCAAAATCGGCCCATTATTTTTTGAGTTATCGGTGTGATACATATTTTTTCAAAATTCAAAAGTCGCGATCTCCTCATTGGTGAATTTTTTAAAGAAAATTAACTAAAAACACCGGAAAAAGGAAGATTGTGAAAAAACTGGGGAAGTTTTTAACAGATTTGGATGAAAAGGGGATTAAAACCTCACTGCGATTATAAGCTTTCAAACGCCCCTGTCCTGATTAAAAGCAAACATACCTATGATGAGCAACAAGGCCACGCAGACAAGCACGTAACACTCCTCATTGCGTCGGCGTTTAAAGATAAATCAAATATTAAACGGTGCACAATTGTCGTGATGAAATAGGTTATAAATTAAAATTCAAATCAAAATATTTAAAGAGAAATTCATTTTGAAATAAACGCGTTAAATTAAGTGAAACACGCCGTCTGGTTCCGATGTTACCTACATCGTTATTGTTATCAGCTTTCTTTGAAAACATCCGTCAATAATAAAGTTAATTGTACATACAAAGTCTTAATTTATGAAACAGCTAATTTATAAAATATAATTACATAGCGATGCATGCATGCAGAAAATTATGTTGCAATCAATCCTTCAAAAGTAGCTTCAGACAATATTACAAGCATCTATCTTTCAATGGTGCACTTTGTGTTAATTGATAATTAAATTGGTTTTGCGTCTGGACAGAACACTATAAAAAAACCATTGTGAGGAATTTAAATAATAATAACGTTGCAGAAATAATATTACAACACTCAGAAGTTCTGAAAATATGATTTCCCTTGCACACATCTCGATGGCATACACTTCTGCCTGGTGTATGGTTGCGTGCTTGTCGAGGCTAGTTGATAGTCTAGCATCGGTGGTGCCCCCATATGCTGGGACTCTCCGTAAACCCGGCGAAGACGGACATGATCCTATTTACCAAGAAGACGAAGGTAGAGGGGTTCAGGGCGCCCGTGATGTTTGGAAAACCTTTAGCTTTAGGGCGGGAGGTCAAATATCTGGAGGTGATCCTGGACTCCAAACTAACATGGGGGTCACAAATAGAACGGGCAGCTGCGTCGAGTGGTAGGGAGGACCTGGGGAGTTAATCCTCAGATCATTCACTGGATCTACACTGCGATCTGCAGGCCGAGAATCCTCTATGGGGCGTTGGTCTGGTGGTGCGGTGTGAACCAAACTACCAGCAGGAAGCTGGCCAAACTATAAAGGCTGGCAATCCTGGGTATCACAGGCGCTATGAGGACGACACCCTCAGCCGCTAGAGGTCCTGTTGATGCTGCCACCGCTTCCCATCTGTGTCAGGAGGGAGGCGATGGCGTCGCATCTCAGAATGCGAGACGCAGGAAACTGGTGCGGAGAGGGAGCAGTAATAGGGCATGCAAGGTCGCCAAGGAGGTGGAAAAGGAAATTCCCATTTTCGCCATAAAGGTGCGGGATGCCGAGGATGATATTGGGTTGACTAGGCCATACACCCTCAGGATCCCCAGTAGGGATCAGTGGAGGGAAAATGAGGTTGAATTCCAGCCCGCAAGCCTGGTCTGTTTCACCGACGAATCGCGGCTGGAGAACCAGCAATCCTCCGGGACAGGAATATACATCGAGGGCCTGGGGATGCGCGAGAGCTATGCCCTTGGCGCATATACCACGGCATTCGAAACAGAGGTGTACGCTATCCTGTCTGTGGCCAACAGACAGGATGTAAAGAGGAGTCTCGAGAAATGTGTGTACATCTGCTCGGACAGCCAGGCAGTCCTCCGGGTAGCCTGCGCGGCCAGAATCAGGTCGACACTGGTTCAGGAGTGCGCTGACGCCCTCAGAGGGTTAGCCAGGACAAAGGAGGTACAACTAGTGTGGGTTCCGGGACACTGTGGCGTGGCGGGGAATGAGGTCGCGAATAATCTCGCAAGGCTTGGTTCCCGGCGGCCTTTCTGTGGCCCGGAGCCGGCCATAGGTATAAGTAGGAAGTCGGTCTCCGTCGCCTTAGACAGGTGGACCGAGGAAGCAATGAAGAGGCACTGGGGGTCGGTTGGTGGCTGCAGGCAGGCGAGGGACTACGTGGAGGGGCCGGACAGAGATAAAGCTGTCTGGCTACTCGGAAGGAGTCGACCTACGCTTCGCCGCATCCTTGGGGTGCTCACAGGCCACTGCGCCCTTAGAAGACACCTCACATTGATAGGCGTAGAGAGGGATCCCATTTGCCAGGAATGCGGCGAGGACGAGGAAACGTCCTACCACTACCTGTGCGAATGCGAGGCTTTTGGGAGTCTTCGAGCAGAATTGTTCGGATCGAGGACTTTGCAGAGGAATCAGGTAAGTACCGTCCAATTGAAGACCGTCACGGCCTTCATCTCGAGGTCAAGGCGGTTTGGCGACGGAGGAGTAGAGCATGGTTGCTGGGGTTGGCAAAAAGGGCTCATGGTGGCCTACTTGCTTGGCGTTGGCCTACTTGCTTGGCGTTGGCCTCCCCACCACTGCTACTACTACTACTATATGCGCCGGCTCCTACTCCCATATTAGTTTTGGAGCCGTCATAATACCAGCAGAAATCGGCTCTCAATAGGGTCGTTTGATTTCCTTCCCAGTCCTCCCTTTCCGGGTGGATGGTCTTGAAAGACATATCTCTACTGATCTTTGTAGGCATCAAATCTGGGACCATTCCCAGAATCCCATGACCCTCAATGTCATCGAGGAGTCCGGACCCTCCCAGACTGACTTCCTTCGGCATGCTGTCGGCCGTTTGTTTTAGTATGTACGTTGTACACCGCGTCACCCTATCCAGCCATATGTGAAGAGGTGGAATATTTAGGAGGACCTTCAAAGAGGCTGATGGTGCGGTGCATATCGCTCCCGTTATCATCAGACAAGTTTGTCTCTGTAGATGAGCCAGTTTAACCCTCGCGATACCACGAAGTGCCTTGGGCCACCAAACTATGGCTCCATGTTATCATTGGTCTGATAACCACTACATAGAGCCAGTACATCTGTTGGGGGTTTGTTCCCCAGTTATTTCCACAGATTCTACGGCATGCCCACAGGGACAGTTTAGCCCTGCGGATTACATTCTGTAACTGTACGTCCCAGTTGAGCTTCTTGTCTAGGGTAACCCTCAGATATTTTGCTTGTTCCGTAAATGGAATCGTTTCCCCCATAAGAATAGTGGATTTTAACCTGTCCAGCCTTCTTCTTCTGGTAAATAGAACAATGATCGTTTTGCGGGGGTTCACAGACATGTGTTCCCTCCGACACTTATCATTCACTACATTTAGTGCCTCTTGAAGAGTACTTGCAAGTTCCTCCTCAGATTTGCCCCTAAGCATTGTGACAAGATCATCAGCATACGCTTGGACCTCAACCTCCCACATCCCTTACATATTTGGCCCTATATTGGGGAAGAAATGGGCCAGGGTTGACAATTTACTAAATTGTTAGTTGGTTGTAGACAGTCTCTATTTTTTTAACATTCTGTGTTATTTGGAGCTGCCGTGACAACATACTACCTGGTTCCGCAACGAGATGGCGACACGTGTGAAAAGCTTGTCTTACATATCACTTAGTTAAGTTGTAAGTACTTCTGACTTTCTGCAAAACAGTGTAAAAAAGGTCTGATTCTTGGAATTTCGTATGGCGCACCATCAGGCGTTGGGGAAAAAGAATTGGGCAAATATATCAAACCAAAGACTTGCTAAAAAGCACACGTTCGCGCAGTTTGCAAAATCAAAACCTCAATCCGGTAAAGTTGCCTCCTTTTACCAGTGCTTATTTGATTTTTTGTGGATTTTTATTTAAAAAAATTCACTAATAGGTATCGAGACGTTGCAAAAAAAATTTCAGATGAGCGCGAATTTGGGCCCCTAGAACCCATATCCGGGGTTAGTTTCGATTTTTATATGTGTGTATCCAACCGATCACTCAAAAAATAACCCATTTTGATGAAACTCGGAAAGTGCCTTTCTTTTATTAATAGCTTGCATGAGTTTGTTATTCAAGAAAATCGAACAAGGTTTTCCGGGAAATTTTTGAGTTTTCTTTCGAAAAAAAATTTTTGTCTCCCTAAATTACAAAGTTATTTCAATGAAATTTGGTGGACACGTTGCTTTGGGAAAGACCTGACTATGTACCACAATTCAGCTTTCTAGCTTTACAGAAAATTGAGCTATTTAAATTTGAAACATTTATTTTTAATATCACCGCTTTTTATTGACAGTGATAAAAAACTGGTATAGGTGTATGAGATCTAGTATGTCTGGGTAGTCACCTAGCAACGGAACATTTGATATCATTGCTCAGGTCAGTTACACGCTGTAACTGACGTTTATCGTATATTATTAGATCGTTTATCTGTTTTCAATTTCAATTGACAAATTATTTGTGTTATTTGGGAATTTTAATATACAAGTGCAAATTATTCCTTTACGATTTTATTAATGTTAGTGGGTCGACTAAACAGTGTTTGTTATGTTTTGTCAACAGATATGAAACGATTGAAGTTTTACAAAAAGGGCTGATATGCAACAGGTTAGTTATTTTCTCTCTGATGCTTTGGCGGTAGTTTTAGTTAAGTCTATGGTTTGACGGTCCATAACTTTTAGCTAATTTTCGTAGAAAAAATTCGTCAATGAGGAGACCGCGACTTTAGAATTTTAAAAAGATTTCTTCAAATGAGCGCAAACTAGGCCCTTTAGAATCCATATCAGGGTTTACGTTCAGTTTTTATCTGTTTACATATATACAGGGTGACGCATTTCTACGGTAAAGCTCAATATAATTATTATTATACAAGAGACGAGAAAAAATTGTATAAGTTAATTATAGGGTGTCTTGAGCTGCATCTTATAAATTATTTTGACAATCACAGGCTGGCCCATAAGTCGTTGGTGATCCCTACAATTATTTTTTTCGAACACCTTTATTTTATTGAATTTTTTATCGAAATATGTTTGTAAGAAAAAAAATCGAGACGCAGTAAGTGCGTTTTGGTAGCAAATTTTCATTAAATGCTTCAAATTTCAATAACTCAATTTACTATTAACCTAAGGTTTGTTGGCTAGGAAACCAACATTTTAAGTTTATTGTCGGAAAATTTTTGTACAATTTCAAACAATAAGTTATTTTGATAAAATATGGCACATTGTTTCTACTATATAGGTTATACCGGAAACCAAATTGATGACTGCTTGCATTAAAAAGACATATTTGCTATTCAAAGCAGTTTTATAAAAAATCACTTCCATAACGCACTTGCTGCGTCCAGACTTTTCTATTTTTAGCCCTATACAAATAAGTGTGTACCAACTAAGATAATAAATATTATGCACACAGAACATATTTAGAATTCTAGGTACGTTATTTGTTGCTACATTGATGGAATACTTGAATTATCATAAATAATTGCCCACCTATCACTCCCATCTAAACAATAACGCATTCCGTCGTAATGAGACCTTTTACTGTTCACAACTCTTGACGTTTCATAACTTACCAGCCAGCCTCTATAATAAAGCAGATTATAATTGCAGATTTTTCAAATTGTAAGGTACAGTTCTTGATAGATGTAATTTACAGGTGTACATGACCGAGAACTGCTTGCTAACAGTCAAGAAGTCAGAATGTTGCAGTTGTTTCACGGGTTTTCATATACAGGTGTCCGTTATAACAATACAGTAGGATCACGGTTTTTTAATATTGTTTAAAATTCATCCAGCAAGACTTTATGCAATAGCAACTGCTCTTTCAGAAAATTTTAAACCTTCAAGTTTAAATAAATTTCGCGAAAAAATACAGTCCTTTATCAAAAACAGCTGTAAGTTCAGAATATATATATATATATATATATATATATATATATATATATATATATATATATATATATATATATATATATATATATATATATATATATATATATATATATATATATATATATATTAATTTTTTACATATTTTTTTCTGTTATAAAGATGCCTTAAATAATATCGAACTTCCATTACCGGGACATAAATAAATAATGTGTACACACAAACCGCGGGTTTACAGTACACGCATTAAAACATTTTGTAGTATGTTAAATTTAAATTAGAATAAGGCCTAAATTAGATTCTAACAATTTATTATAATTATTTTTAGATTAGATTTAAGTAATGTTATCGAGTTGTGAATTATTTTGTAATTGTTGAAATGAACAATAAACATATTTTATATATATATATATATATATATATATATATATATATATATATATATATATATATATATATATATATATATATATATATATATATATATATATATATATATATATATATATATATATATATATATATATATATATATATATATATATATATATATATATATATATATATATATATATATATATATATACATATATATAGGGTGGCGCATTGAAAACGAAACAGACCGATTTGGGTCCAGATAATTTTTTTTTAAGAAACGCTGAACCACGCCAATTTTAATATTGAGGAGGACATGTTTTGACATAAAACTCCACTTTGTCAAATCAACCCCTTAAGGGTGGTGATAATATAACAACCCTTATATTTTAAAGGGGGAACATGGGTCGAGTGTTACATCATTTGAAAGCTCTTTCTTTTCTGAATTCAGCACACTAATTTTCTTGGAAGTTCCATCAACTCGTTTAAAAAATATTCACAGTTGAAGATGCAAAAACGCATTTCACTCATTCCGATAAGAAATGTGCTGATAGTCAATGTTTTGTTGGTTTGTAAACAAAAAATTGACTATCGGAAGATTTCTTATCGGAATGAGAGAAATGCGGTTTATTATTTCAGTTTATCGGTCGGTTCGATACTTGAAAATACTACCGAAAATTAATTTGGTTTTCTAAAACAAATTTGTCGTTGCCTGTGAAGATCATTGTGTTGTTTTTTAAATTTAGTACCCACGCTGCTATTATATAGCTTTTAGTATGTATCAAAACTGAAGATTATAGTTTAATAAGAAAATTGGAATATTTTTACGAAAATTCGCTACCATAACGTATTTGCTGCACATAAACTCTTTTCAACACTTATTTACTATTGCTGTATCCATTCTTTTTGAAAATGAAACAAATAAATATAAACAATACAAAATTTTGAAATTAAAATTTTGATATGTTATGCTGAACATCTGTTTATAGGTTTTTTTATTATTATTTTTTATTTCAACAACACACCACGAGGGCTTACAGCCTAAATACTATCGTACCGTGAGTGTCGACAAGGACGAAAGAGGCAACTTGTTAATTCTGGACTTGAAGGTTTGGAGGTTCAGGAGAGAAGGAAAAACATGTTCCGGCAAGGAATTCCACAACTTGGAAGTCCCTGGGACAAAAGAGCGGGCATAACAAGATGTTCTATGTCTGGTGACCTGGACAGTAAAAGGGTGCATTCGGTCTGTTCCCCTGATAGATCTGTTGGGGGCAGCAGGTGGAGGAACTATGGAAGAAAGCTTCTCTGAGCAGTGCCCGTGCAGATATCTATAAAAGAGAGAAAGAGGTCACCAATGGCACGTCGGTGGGCTAGGGATAGCAGCCTTTGGGTGATGGTAGGGTCACCGACGAGACGTATAGCTCTCTTCTGAATGGAGTCTAGGATAGCGAGTGTAGAAGCGGCAGCAGATGTGGGAGCAGTATTCGAGGTTTGGTCTTATTTGTGAAGTATATAAAGTATAGAGATTAGCTGGTGAAAAGTATTTGCGAGCCCGGTAGAGGAAACCTAATTTCTTAGCAGCCGCTTCTGCAATTGATGTGACATGTTGGTTCCAATTGAGATTTCGATCCACAGAGATGCCAACAAGTGAAAAGGACTCATTACTTTGAATAACTTGATTGTTTATTGTGATGGGTCTAAGGCTGGTGTATCTCTTATGAGAAAGAAAGCAAGACTGTGATTTGGTGGGGTTGATGTGTACAAGATTTCTTCTTCCCCAGTCTAATATTTTTTGGAGATCCACGGAGAGAGAACCCTCCATGAGTCTGCGATCCTCATCTAGTTGGGCTGAAGAGAGGGGCTTAGAATATTGTATATTGGAGTGGAGGGTGCTGTCGTCCGCGTAACTGTGAACTGGGTTGGATGTGCTAGAGAGGAGGTCATTGATGTGGAGAAGAAACAAAGTAGGGGCTAAGGCTGAACCTTGAGGAACACCTGCATTAATTGGATACAGTTTAGAGAAATGTCCATCCAGGACAACAGAAATGCTCTGGTTGGAGAGGAAATTTGCTGTCCACGTACAGAGTTTTGGTGGTAGGCCATAGGCCGGTAGTTTATTAACGCTGCGTGCCAGACCTGGTCGAATGCTTTGGATATGTCTAGAGCGACAATCTGTGATTCACCGTGTAGTTCCATAGACTTGTTCCAAGAATGGGTGACAAAGGAAAGGAGGTCGGCAGTTGATCTGCGCTGACGGAATCCATACTGCCTGTCGTGGATTAGACTGTGTTTTTCAAGAAATTTTAGTAATTCGGTGTTTATATACTTTTCCATCACTTTAGAGATGACTGTAAGGAGAGAAATAGGCCTGTAGTTGCTAGGAAGCGCTTTCGATCCTTGGGGACTGGTTGTACTCGAGCAGTTTTCCAGTTACTAGCGAATATGCCTCTATTGTAAGATGTCTGAAACAGACGAGTCACGACAGGAGCAAGTTCTGGTGCGCATTTTTTGAGATTGCTGGGATCTCGTCAAGGCCAGAGGCTTTCCTGGTATTAAGAGAAGAGAGCATCTTTCGTACCTTTCTAGTTTTGAATATGATATCCGTCATTTTATGCGCGACATTGGGGACTGTTGGTGGTTGAACATTTGGAGGTGGGTTGAGAGTAGAATTGCCGGCGAACAACGAGGCAAAAAGTTCAGCCTTGCCCAGGACGGTAGAAACAATTTTATCCCCTGAGACAAGAGGTGGGAACGTGCTCTTGCAGAAATTATTCCCAATAGATTTAGCAAGAGTCCAGAAGGGTTTGCTGCCGCTGGAGCTTAAGAGGACTTTGTTTTTGATGTGGTTATTAAACAAGTTTTTTGCCTCAGAACGAATGCGGACATAGCGGTTTCTTGCGTCGTTAAATGCTTGACGGTTTTCTTGACTGGGATTATGTAGAAGCTTTTTGTGAGCTTCGACCTTTTCAAGTCTGACCTTGTCACAGGATTTAGAGAACCAGGGCTTTTGAGTGGCTGCAGCTTGGATAATTTCGGTGACGTTTTGTGAGATATCAGAGGGGTCAGGAGAGAAGCAAACAGACGCCCATGGAAATGAGGAAAAGTAATCTCGCATTATACTTTAAACTATGCAGTTTTTTCAATAACATTGAAAAAAAACACCTTCTTTATTTTGCAGTCCCAATGACTCCACAACGCACTGAGTGTTAAAATTTCTGGCTACGCCGGTTAAGGGTTAATGAAGGTTTCGGTAACAGTTTCTACGCTATTAGCTCCTAATGCATTCGAAACTTAATTCGCTATCTAAGGAACGACAAAACATCTATTTTAACTCTACTCTTAAAAACTAAGAGTTATTAACTACATACCATGAGATATTAGAGCCTTCGGCTTACGATTTTAAACGCATCAGTAAACGTACATAGGTATATAATAAAGTACACTTGACTGTTACTAATTTAGCCATACTACTATTACGTTGAACTATTATGTACTATTGAATAAAACATGAACGGGCAAAGAAAACTGTAAACTTTGTTGCTTCTTTTCTCCAGTAAGTGATTTAATGTTATGGCACGTCTGCTGACCAAAGCTAAAATGTTACAATGATAGCACAGCAAGGCAATAATAAACCGATAACGTTATGTAATCCATAATCCATTCGTTTTGCACTTGAATACCAATGCGCTTCCTGCACGATATTTTTACAGTAATAAGTTTCCGTTGTCTGAGAGGCCACATAAGGAAAAATTGAACATTTGGTCTTATGCCTTTCGCATTCCTTATTAATGTAGACAGACCTTTAGTCCATTTCCCTTCAATCTGCCTTCTCCCCCAGATATCACTAGAAACGGTCGCAAGATCACAATGTAGACCTCATCGTGATTTGATTTGTACACTAAACTTGCATTTTGGGGTTAATTTTACTCAATATCATTAAGCAGGCGTTATAGTAAGTACACATTTTGGTTCTGTCGCAAAAATAGACCGACGTTAAAAAAAATACAAAGCACCCCCAGATACCACCAGTTTCTCAGGGAACTGTATCTAAATTTTATGCACAGTTTCGAGAAGTTGGACACCTTAAACCATTGTGCAGGAAGTCCGCGCATATTAATGATAAGGTGAAACTTCATGCTTTATTGGCTTTTCAAGAAAATCCAGCGTCTTCGACGAGCCAAGGGAAAACAAAATAACAGAAAACAAACAAAAAATCATTGATTTCAATGATCGATTTTCTCAAAGAAAGGCTAACCTAATTAAAATATTTAGCACTTGACCCATTTCTATATTTTTGTTATATTTTGAAGTTTTTATATACCTAATAAATTTATTTTCTGTTCAAAATTTTATTGATATAATGTCCCGTAGTATTATTAATACATTTTAACTAACTTTAGGCTTAAATAAAATATTTTGTAGATTTAGTATGTTTTATTTGATTTACTCAAATGTATGCCTTTGGCACTCAGCCCTTTTGGTTCATACACTCTTCAATTAGTTCCGTATATACCAATATATAATTTTTTCTTAACGAACATAAAATTCCCCTGACTTCTGGCAACCTTTTGCTAGACTTCCCAGCTTCCTTGATACTTTTTTAACACCATTGAAATTCCCTGACTTTTCTCGGTTTTTAATGGTTTTCTAGGGGGCGTGGTCGCTTAGCCTGGTCGTGAGCTGGTCGTTCTCTTGATTGATCGACGCGTGATTTAGGTACTGGACTCCTAGAGGCTGGCTCCTCGCGCCACCCCTGGCGTGACTGTCGGCAATGGGAATAACGCCCAGGGCTGATGGTCTACTAAAGTCTCGCTCCCTCTCTTCGCAGGTGGTAGTGGAATTTTCCTTTGCGTGATAGTAACGGTTTTCCACGCCCGAGGAGGTACCACCCCATGCATCAAGGGGCCGGTGAAGTCCCAACGGACGTTTCCGGTTATGTTGTATGAGTCGGTTTCCCTTATAAACAAAAATGATGATGGCTCCTCCTTGTGCAAAACATTCCGGAGGTAAAATACCCCACCATTCGGATCTCCGGGAGAGGGGTGTACAGGGGCCGCCAACATCAAAATTCAACATATCCTTCTCGAATATATGTGGCCTAAATTCTAACCTGAACTCCGTCCACCATTTACTCCAGGCTAATAGGCCCCAACTCCTCTTCCTCACCGAAACCCAAATCAGTGCCAAAACAGCCACTAATCACCTTAATTTCCCGGGGTATGAGCTCCTTACTTCCTTTAGATTGCATGGAGGCGTGTGCGCATACGTCCGTAGCAATCTACCCTGCACCAGACTTCCCAATTTAGAAGCTGGAAGAAAAGACATACTATGGATAAAACTCTCTCTCTCTCTCTCTCTCTCTCTCTCTCTCTCTCTCTCAGGGCTGCAACTAAATTCATCTGTTGATTCTGACACCAACTTTGTCCAGCTCTTTGACTACCTTTCTGAAAAAACCGACCATCTGATTTCTGAATATCCTTTCCTCTGAGGTCACTATTCTTGGTGACTTCAACGTCCATAATAGGGAATGGCTAGGATCTTCGCAAACCGATCCACAAGGGAGAGCAGCGGAGGCCTTTGCAGTCAGCAACTCTTTAGCCAATGTGGTTCAGCAACCTATTTACTTTCCTCGCATCCCAACACACAGCTCAAATCCCTTGGATCTCCTTCTTACTACAAATTCTGAATGCTATAAAATATCAGTCAATGGCATGGTCACCGCTTCCTGCGCAATGCAACCCGAGGTCGCACAGTCATCACACTCACGTATCGTGTGGCACTACAACTCTGCGAACTGGGACGAAATGCGAGATTACTTTTCCTCATTTCCGTGGGCGTCTGTCTGCTTCTCTCGTCCTGACCCCTCTGATATCTCATAAAACGTCACCGAAATTATCCAAGCTGGTATGGAATTATTTATTGCACGTACACAGAAAACCTCTTCAGCCACTCAAAAGCCCTGGTTCTCTAAATCTTGTGACAAGGCCAGACTTGAAAAGGTCAGAGCTCACAAAACGCTTCTACACAATCCCAGTCAAGAAAACCGTCAAGCATTTAACGACGCAAGAAACCGCTATGTCCGCATTCTTTCTGAGGCAAAAAACTCGT
This sequence comes from Tillus elongatus, assembly GCA_964006375.1. NCBI lineage: Eukaryota > Metazoa > Arthropoda > Insecta > Coleoptera > Cleridae > Tillus > Tillus elongatus. Next base: position 157,247,447 of record OZ023266.1, read on the forward strand.
TTAATAACCACATCAAAAACAAAGTCCAAGGGCAGCAAACCCTTCTGGACTCTTGCTAAATCTATTGGAAATAATTTGTGCAAGAGCACGTTCCCACCTCTTGTCTCAGGGGATAAAATTGTTTCTACCGCCCTGGGCAAGGCTCAACTTTTTGCCTCGTTGTTCGCCGGCAATTCTACTCTCAACCCACCTCCAAATATTCAACCACCAATGTCGCGCATAAAATGACGGATATCATTTTTAAAACTAAAAAGGTACAAAAGAAGCTCTCTTCTCTTATTACCACGAAAGCCTATGGCCTTGACGATATCCCAGCAATTGTTCTCAAAAAATGCGCACCAGAACTTGCTCCTGCCCTGACTCGTCTGTTTCAGACATCTTACAATAGAGGCATATTCCCTAGCAACTGGAAAACTGCTCGAGTACAACCCGTCCACAAGAAAGGATCCAAAGTCTATGGAACTACACGGTGAATCCCATATTGTTGCTCTAGACATATCCAAAGGCTTCGACCAGGTCTGGCACGCAGCGCTGCTTAATAAACTTCCGGCCTATGGCCTACCACCAAAACTTTGTACCTGGACAGCAAACTTCCTCTCCAACCGGAGCATTTCTGTTGTTGTGGATGGCCATTCCTCTAAACTATATCCAATTAATGCAGGAGTTCCTCAAGGTTCAGCTTGAGCCCCTATTATGTTTCTTCTCCACATCAATGACCTCCTCTCTAGCACTTCCAGCCCAGTTCACAGTTACGCGGACGACAGTACCCTCCACTCAAATATACAATATTCTAAGCCTGTCTCTTTGGCCCAACTAGATGAGTATCGCAGACACATGGAGGGTTCTGTTTCCGTGGATCTCCAAAAAATATTAGACTGGGGAAGTAGAAATCTTGTACAATTCAACATCACCAAATCTCAGTCTTGCTTTCTTTCTCATAAAAGATACACCAGCCCTAGAACCATCACAATTAACAATCAAGGTATTCAAAGTAATGAGTCCTTTTCACTTGCTGGCATTTCTGTGGATCGAAATCTCAATTGGCACCAACATGTCACATAAATTGTAGAAGCGGCTGCTAAGATATTAGGTGTCCTCTTCCGGGCTCGCAAATACTTTTCTCCAGCTAATCTCTATACCTTATATACTTCACAGATAAGGCCAAACCTCGAATATTGCTCCCACATCTGGGGTGCTGCTGCCGCTTCTACACTTGCTATCCTGGACTCCATTCAGAACAGAGCTATACGTCTCATTGGTGACCCTACCCTCACTGAAAGGCTGCCATCCCTTGCCCACCGACGTGCCGTTGGTGACCTTTCTCTCTTTTATAGATATATGCACGGGCAGTGTTTAGAGGAGCTTTCTACCATAGTGCCTCCACCTGCTGCCCCCAACAGATCTACCAGGGGAACAGAGCGAATGCACCCTTTTACTGTCCAGGTCACCAGACATAGAACATCTTGTTATGCCCGCTCTTGTGTCCCAAGGACTTCCAAGTTGTGGAATTCCTTGCCTACGCATGTTTTTCCTTCTCCGAACCTCCAAACCTTCAAGTCCAGAATTAACCAGTTGCTTCTTTCCTCCTTGTCGACACCCACGGTACGATAGTATTTAGGCTGTAAGCCCTCGTGGTGTGTTAACCAAAAAATTTTTTTGTCTATTTAAATTAAGAAAGATGTTTAATCAAAAAATTTCAAAATCTCGTGAATTTACTTGGCTTAATCCGAAAGGTTAGTATACCAAAACACAAAATACGTTCCAAATGAGTGGTTTTCTCTATAATTATGAATATTTAAAAGAATCTATTTTAATGTGGGTTTTAAAATTATTGTGGCACATAAATTACCAAAATACACACCGCGGAATCTAATGTCTTAACAACATAATAATAATAATATATATTTATCCTTCTTTTTTAGTAAACAAAACATATAAAATAGGTACGTTTCAACACATGAAAATTACCTGTAGGTATTTAGTTTCACAATACATTATAAAACCTTCATTACAAAACAAGAAAGCTAACATTTTTAAACGTTTCATGTGTCATGGTCGGCTTATAATCTTTATAATATGGTTGTCTTCTGTGGCACCTGCTTTGTTTCTTCGTGCAGGTGGTTAATGGAGACAGCAGGTATCTAACCTGTTGAATGTAATGATGGTCCCTTCTGCAAAGGAAATTCCAAGGGGAAGGAAAGCAATATGCCACTATAAAAGATATAAATATGGGGAGCTTCAAGGAATATGTTACCATTTTTGGTGAATTTTCTTTAAAAAAAATCACTAATGGGGAGATCCCGACTTTTGAATAAATTTCTTCAAATGAGCGCTATTTCGGACCCCTGGAACCCAAATCCGAGGTCGGTTTCAGACTATATATATATATATATATATATATATATATATATATATATATATATATATATATATATATATATATATATATATATATATATATATATATATATATATATATATATATATATATTTATGTGTCACACCTATAACTAAAAAAATAATGGACCGATCTTGATAAAACTTGGTGAATACTTTCCTTTCATAAGTGGCTTATATAAGTTCGTTAGCCAGAAAAATCCGCCGAGGTTTTCTTTCGAAAAAAATCGAAAAAAAATCATATCTCCGGAATTAACAAAGTAAGGGCAACCACGCGTGTTTACATCATTATAGGTAAGTCACCTACCAAAATTTAGCTCTGTAGGTTAAAGGACAAAAAAGTTACAGGCATTTAAAGAAAAATAAATTTGGGTTTTCCTCAAAACGTCAAAAATCGCGATTTTAAACGTCAAAATTGGTAATATTTAGGCAATGAACCTGAAATTAATATGAGCCATGGAAGGAAAATGTCTCAAGAATAATGTTTTACAAAGCCTGAAGTCTTAGGTTCCATCGTCATTGTCCTTCATTTTATTAAAATATTCCCAGAAAATTCATTTCAAATAGACCTTTTCTCTGATGCTTTGGCAGTAGTGTTGGCTATAGAGTTTATCGGTTAATGGTATATCATTTTTGTCGAATTTTCGTAAAATATCTTTAAAGTTCAATATATCCGTCATTATGCCAGATACGAAAAAAATTTGCATACATCAATTATAGGGTGTCTTGAGCTACATCTTAAAAAAGTATTTCTACAATTACAGGCTGGCCCATAAGTCGTTGGTGATTCAAATTTTCTTTTTTAGTGAATTTTCTTTAAAAAATTCACTAATGGGGAGATCCGTGTTTATATATATATATATATATATATATATATATATATATATATATATATATATATATATATATATATATATATATATATATATATATATCGTACCGATAACTAAAAAATAATAGACCGATCTTGATCAAATTTGGTGAGTACCTTCCTTTTGAAAGTGGCTTGGATAAGTTCGTTAGGCAGGAAAATCGGACCTAGTTTTCCTGGAAAATGTTGTGTTTTCTTTCCAAAAGAATTCATATTTCCGGAAATAACAAAGTGAGGGCAACCAACGCGTATTTGTATTATAAAGAGTGAACCATGTACCAAAATTTAGGTTTCTAAGTTTAAGGACAAAAAAGTTACGGGCACCTAAAGCAACAAATTTTGAAGTTATCTTTAAAACGTCAAACTCGCAATTTAAAACGTCAAATTCGCAATTTAAAATGTCAAAATTGGCAATGTTTAGGCAAAGAACGTGAAACAAATACGGATTGTGAAAAGAAAATGTTGCAAGAAGAGTGATCTGCGAACCCTTAAGTTTCAGATTCAACCGTCGTTGTCCTTCATTTTACTAAAATATTTACAGAAAATTCATTTCAAATAGACCCTTTCTCTGATGCTTTGGCTGTCGGTTTAGTTAAGTTGATGCTTTTTTGGATATTTTATTCTAAGTTTAGTGAAGTTTATGGTTTAACAGTCTATAATTTTTTAGCTAATTTTCGTAGAACAAATTCGTTATTGCATTTTAGCATTTTTTATCGAATTATGATGCATGCTAAAGAAACAAATTTTGGAGTTTTCCTCAAAACGTCAAACTCGCAATTTAAAACGTCAAAATTGCCAATGTTTAGACAAAGAACATGAAACAAATACGGATTGTGAAAAGAAAATGTTGCAAGAATAGTGTTCTGCGAACCCTTAAGTTTCAGATTCAACCGTCACTGCCCTTCATTTTACTAAAATATTTACAGAAAATTCATTTCAAATAGACCCTTTCTCTGATACTTTGGCTGTCGGTTTAGTTAGTTGATGCTTTCGCTCTGGGTTTAGTGAAGTTTATGGTTTAACGGCCTATAATTTTTAGCGAATTTTCGTAGAACAAATTCGTTATTGCATTTTAGCATTTTTTATCGAAATATGATGCATGCTTGTAAGAAAAAATCTGGACGCAGTAAGTGCGTTTTGGTAGCAAATTTTCATTAAATCCTTCAAATTTCAATAACTCAATTTGCTATTAACGTAAGGTTTGTTGGTTAGGAAACCAACATTTAACTTTATTTTCGGAAAATTTTTGTATGAACGCAGCAAGAGCGTTTTGGTTGCGAATTTTCATTAAATGTTTCAAATTTCAATAACTCAATTTGCTATTAACCTAAGGTTCATTGGCTAAGAGACCAGTTTTCTCATAAACATTTGAAGTTTATTTTCGGAAAATTTTTGTACATTTTCAAATAATTATTTTGATATAATATGGTACATTGTTTCTACTATATATGTTATACCGGTAACCAAATTGATGCCTGCTCGCATTAGAGCGATATATTTGTTATTAAAAACATTTTAATGAAAATTCACTTCCATAACGCACTTGCTGCGCCCAGAGTTTTTTTACATAATAGAACACATTACTTTCCAACAGCGATGAAAGTGTAATCAGTTTTACTCGTGTCTATCTTTTGGAGTTATTTAAAGGATACTGTGAATACACCTAAATAAAAAGTCTGGACGCAGCAAGTGCGTTATGGTAGTCAATTTTCATAGAAACGAACTACACGATTTTTCCTTACGAAAATAATATATGCGCAAAGAAAACTTAAATTTTGCCTGTAATATTTAATTTTTACTCGCGTCTATCTTTTGGAGTTATTTAAAGGATACTGTGAATACACCTAAATAAAAAGTCTGGACGCAGCAAGTGCGTTATGGTAGTCAATTTTCATAGAAACGAACTACACAATTTTTCCGTAAGAAAATAATATATGCGCAAAGAAAACTTAAATTTTGCCTGTAATATTTGTTTACCACAGACAATCTTTTTTTTCTTAGATGCTTATAACTTTTTTTGCTTTTAAATTAGTGATCTAAATGTTGGTACATAATAATGTACTTTTTATTATAGTTACTCCATAAAGTAAGGAATATGTCACAGTTAAAACAAGCCGACATTAATTTGTAAGTTTTCTGAAATAAGAAAACTAGGTCGGATTAAGTACTAGGTTTTGAGAAGTAGTGACCGTAAATCTTAATACAATTCTTCATATGCCCCAACAGACGATTAATAATCAAACCAAAAGGAGGCCCGATAGGAAACAATATACAGATGTTTCAAAAATAATACACTAATTGGTTCCTATATATAAATTTTTTCTTGAAAAAAACACCCAATATCTCAGTAACTACTGGTTTTAGGTATAGGGAATACTTCATGGAACTAAAGGAACATTTGTTGATGTATCGAAATTGATTATAATATACAGGATGTTCTATTTGAATTTCTCTAGAAAACTTGACTCTAGTGTTTTTACTCACCCCGTATACTGTTTTTAAGGAATTCTTTCTGTATTGATTGAAGTTGCAAGAAGAGCACTTTTTCAGATTTTTGGCATGATAGAGTGTTTCATGGTCACATATTAATGAGGATAGAGATCGTCAAATGTGACTCTAATGTTTTAGAAAAGTGGCCATAACTTTTGAACGACTCTGTATAGACCCCAACAACTATGCACTGGATGAATCGGCAAAACAAGGAGAATTCAAAAATGAAACAATATACAGGTTGTACCATTTAAAAAACCCTGAAGTTTGCGTTGTATCTAACTTATGCGACACCCTGTATATGCAAAAATATTTTAGTTTGTAGCTAACGTTAGTATCTGCAACTTTTTTTCCATTTTTTTATTATTAAATAATATAGGAGATATTGGACTACCCTGTACATCTTTAGCAATAAAATGCAATATTTTGACATAAGATGGACACTCGGGTATAATGAACTATATCTCTTGGTCCTCTTGAGCCTATTATATGCGGATATTACTTATATATATATATATATATATATATATATATATATATATATATATATATATATATATATATATAATGTAACGATTTCACCAGGTTAGGGGATTGTAGAATGTAGATTGTTCAATGAGCCGTATAGGCCTTTGGCGTCTCAGCCCTGCGACCCCAATGGATCTTTTGTGCCTGACTCTTTTTCATAATAGTTACTCAAAAAGTTCAGACTTTTTATGTAGTCTGCTAAAACCTCGGTGGTTCAGTGGTAAGAACATGTGCCTCTGAACCGAAGGGTACTGGGTTCGATCCCAGGGTACTCCTTTCACTTTTTCAGTACATACTGTACAATTAACATCAACCGAGGTTGTGGCATTGTATTTGAGCAAGTTGAATGTCTGCACGTTCCGCCCTTCGGAGGGGGCGTAAAGCCGTGAGTCCCGGGCGTATGCGATGTTGGGCACGTTAAATATCCCTACCTTCCTTACAGAATGGCAGGGGTCCGGCAAAATTTCCAGGATAGTGAGGTGAAAATGCTCCGTGGCGTCGGTGATTGGCCATAGTCGCGGAAATAGGCCGACGTTAAAGAAATAAAAACACACACAACACACATGTAGTCTACTATCTTTTTTGGGGTTATTTTACCCATTTCCTGCGGTGTTAAGGTCACCCTTCCAAGGTATTTAAACCTCTTGCAGACAGCAACTGTTCTGTTGTATCTGCTGCTTCATTGCAGTGTCTGCAGTTTTCACTGTCCGCCTTACACATCTTCATGAGGTGCTACCTTTTTTTCTCGCCCTCAGGGCTCGTCCGCGGCCTCGCCGCCCCTATAGCGCTGCAACCTTTGGTATTGTGCATACCCTTAGTCGTTTTACTCCACCCACTCCAAAATCACTGTACCTTGAACTAGTCTGCACTGCGATTGGTAGGGTGAAGTTTTATAATGCTCTGTCTCTGGTCTAGACTGACCGTAGATCAGTTGTCTTCTGTGGTCCACTCTCGCACAACATGTGCTGGGCTGATTCATCCCCCTCGCCGCAGAGTCTGCATGCGAGGTCCCCCTCGAAAGGCCCCATTTTATGCAGGTGTTTCTTGACGGCCAAGTGTCCCGTCAAGAGACCTGTTATGCTTCTGAGCTGTCCTCTACAAGATTTAGCAGCTCCACAGCTCTCTTGGAACTGGGTAAGTCAATTGTTGACTTCCCATGTCTAAGCCCTGGACAGTCTGCACAGTACACCTTGTGTTGGTTTCTGACCCAGTACTTAATGACTCCTCTGGCAGTCCTCTTTATCACGCCTAGAGACGGTTCTGGTCCCATAAATGGTTCTGCTTACCCTCTCTTCGCGAGACTGTCAGCTTCTTCATTGCCTTTGACCCCCCGAGTGACCTGGCACCCAGATAAAGGTGACCTCATTCTGCCCAGCCAGGTCGCTCGTCTCATCTCGGCACTCACTCACCAGCCAGGAATTTACCCGTGGGCTACTTAGGGCCTTAAGTGCTGCCTGGCTGTCTGTGGCTATGAGGATCCGCTTGCTGGTGTAGCCCCTCCTTTTGTTCTCCCGCACACGGTACAGGATGACGTACATTTCGGCCTGAAAAACCGTTGCAAGGGCTCCGAGGGAAATACTATGATTTACCCTCGGGCCTTCCGAATAAACACCTGCCCCCATCCCACGCTCCCCGCCGGATCCGTCCGTGAACCAGACGAGCGCGCCCCGTGGTATGCACGGCGTCTCCTCCAGCCATGCCTCACGGTCGGGGATATCCACTGTAAAGTTGTTTTCCCTGCAGATTCGCGGGCTCGCGACGTCTGACCCCATTTCAAGCATGGGCTCCTTCACGATCACCTGAATTTTGCAGTGGCCCCTGAAGCCCGGGTTGATCTTCAGTCTACCATTGCAGGCTAGTCTGTGTAGTCCTAGCCTGGCCTCCCCCATAATAACTAAGTGTAGGGGGAGCAGATCCAGCAACACCTCCATGGCGGCTGTTGGGGTTGAAGACATGGCGCCTGTGATGCCTAGGCAAGCCATCCTTTGGATATTGACTAGTTTTTGTTTGGCACTGGATTGTATCACCTTAGGTCACCAGACGAGTGCCTCATGTTAACGATGGTCTGACCACCCTTGTGTACATCCAGTGGGCCATGCTAGGTCTTAGTCTCCACGTTTGTCCATATAGCCGCCTAGTGATGGCTAAGGTCATGATTGCCTTACGCAGTATTTTTTCAACGTGACCATTCCAGGTTAGCTTAGAGTCCAGTACGACCCCAAGATATTTTACCTCCCTGGCCATTGGAATGTTCCTACCGTATAGAGTGAGAGTTCTGTGGCTATCCCACTTCCTCCTCCTCGTAAACGGTAGAGGTGATACCTTACCGGAGTCCTTCCTCATTTCCTTCAATCCCTTGATACCCTGGTACCCACATCAAAGTTACTTTGTTGTTCGTAGCCGGTCAAGTCACTTCAAACGGCTTTGAAAGATTTCGTCGTTAGTAACGCCTGGACTGTCTGACAGAATGTAGAAAGTTAGGGGAAGATCAATCAATGAATGGTTCCTTTGGTAAATGAGTAATGTTATTAATGAGGGATACTAACGATTTTAAGATTGTAGTTATTGCAAAATTTCAAATGTCAAATTTACAAAACTCTGAATTAGAAAGAATGTTAATTAAACTAATAAACGGATTTTTGTCTACAAAGGCGTATAAAACTTACACCTCGTTTGATTAGTCAAACCTGGTGTTAATTAGATGTTACAAGTGGTTTCTTTCACATCATCAACTAAACGAACTTTTTCAGTTGCCAGGTCAAGCACCATTGTTTGCTAGTTTATGCAGAATCAAAAGAAGATTACGATCAAGTAACCGTTTCACAGAATGTATAATTCCTCCGAGTTCACGAATAACTTGCAACTTCCTCGGTCTATACTATTCAAACAAGAGTCATAAAACATTTCGTAATGCGACTTATTACATCGAGCAACATACATTACATGCTACTGGACTTTGACGGAAAAAAATGCAAAACAAAAACGATATTCTCAGGCTATTTACACATCATAGGTTAGTTATATTTCCTGTTTTGTTTTCGTTTATAGCGTGGACAAACAGTAACTAAATGAGACATTTTGACTATACAATACCACACTTTCTGCCTCACATCATTAAAGCTATTATTTATTATAAGCGAAAATGTGGCAACGTCGGAAATTAAACAATTGCCTTATAAAATGTTAGTAATAATTAACATGTTTATATCTTTGGCGAACTTGCAGGAACAAAATATTAATTCCTAAATCTATCGAATATGAGGCTTTACCTTTTTTTTTTAAATAAGCGTGATAATAAGTACAATTTGGAGAACCCAATTCATCACAATACAGTTTTTAGACCTGACAATCGTTTCGCTACATCCACATAAAGGAAATCACCACTGTGAGTTATATTTAGATTGATACAAAAAACAGCTAGTTTGAATTTTCTGGTTCATAGATTAATACAGTTTCCTTTAAATAAAGAAAGATACAACAGAGAACTTGAATATATTAAAAATGTAGCTAAGTATAATGGTTACTGTCTGCTTAGTGGAGAAACTAGTCAAAAAACATAAAACACAGAAAATGTTAGCGGAATCTACGACTTTCTGAAAAGATAAAACAGACAAAACGGATGCCTGTTTATCATTTGAACCGCCAATAGCAAAAGGCTTTGACAGCATTTTAAAAAAGCCAATTTACAGATAACATTTTCTACCAAAAAAAAATACATTAAAAAATTTGCAAGCCAATCCAAAGGATAACGATAAAACCACAGAAGTGTCGGGAATCTATAAAATAGGTTGTAAGGAGTATGAACTTAAATATGTTGGGCAAACTAAAAGAACAATTGAAAGTATATTTAAAGAACATTTAGCGCAACTGAGATATAGCACTATTGATTAATCATGGATTGCTCAGCATTATTGGTATAATGTAGATAAAGAAAATCTCAAGTTAATAAAAAATGTCAGGCAGTCGCGACAGTTAGATGATTACGAAAGTGTATATATCGTTAGAAATTTGAACAAAATGTTTCAATAGAGTAGATTCGGTTCTGTGTACTCCATTGTTCGAACTGTTATCTTCATTATCAGTGTGTCTTTCTTAAAAGGAATATTAGATAACGAGTCACAGTTTTACAAAAGCAGGTATACAATTTTAATTCTAGGGATTTAAGACTCAACAGTGTGGGCCTGTCTGTATACCTTCGTAGAGGACGCTGTCCGCAACTGATTGACAACTAACATATAAATAGTAGTTATAGTTGTTGTTATCTCAGTTTATTCATCCCTCTGGTGAAGCTAACATTGTTAGCGAAACGATCGTGAGGTCTAAAAACTATATTGTAATGAATTGGGTTCTCCAAATTGTACTTATCAGTGCTCATCACAGGTTGCAATCTTCACTCTGAGCGTGATAACTTGGAAATTATGCACCCATTATCATCAAAGTTGGCAGGTGTTTTCTTTAGTAAATGTCATGGATTTGAATTTTTGTGATCAAATCAACTGACTTAGTTGTTTTGGAAATGCAGCTGCATTAGGTATTTTAGTTGATTTTTGGAAAATTGCTGCTTCTACACATTTGCACAAACAACTTAATTTCTTTTCTCAACAAGTAATTAAATACATCATTAGAAAAAAATTAACACTGATAATAGCGCAAAACGTGATGAATGTACAGCCGACGATAATGTTAAAATACTTAAAGCAGGAGCCTATTTTGCATTGTGATTGTTACGGAATGCTTGATTAATTAATTGAAACGACAACTGGTGCTGGCGCTGAAATTTATTCCTAAAACTGACAGATTTAAAAAGAAAGTTTACCAGATATTTTTCTTAAATGTTGGTTTCCTAACCAACAAAACTTACGTTAATAGCAAATTGAGTTACTGAAATTTGAAGGATTTAATGAAAATTTGCTACCTAAACGCACTTACTGCGTCCAGATTTTTTTTCTTACAAACACGCATCATATTTCGATAAAAATGCAAAAATGCATTAACGAATTTGTTCTACGAAAATTAGTTTTAAAAGTTCGGGATGCAGCAAGTGCGTTATGGTAGTGAATTTTTATTGAATGCTCCAAATTTGAATAACTCAATTTTCTATAAACTTAGAAAGTTTAATTTTGGTACGTAGTAAGGTCTTTCCTACTGGGTCAGAAACCAAAACAAGGTGTACTGGGCGGATTGTCCAGGGCTCAGACATGGGAAGTCAATAATTGACGGACCCAGTTCAAAGAGAGCTGTGGAGCTGCTAAACCTTAGCAGAGGACAGCTCAGAAACACAACAGGTCTCTTGACGGGACACATGGCAGTCAAGAAACACCTGCATAAAATGGGGCGGTTCGAAGGGGACCTCGCATGCAGACTCTGCGGCGAGGGGGAGGAATCAGCCCAGCACATCTTGTGTGAGTGTATAGCTCTGGACCGGAAAAGACAACTGATCTACGGTCACTCTAGATCGGAGACAGAGCAATATAAAACTTCACCCTACCAATCGCTGTGCAGACTAGTTCAAGGCACAGTGATCTTGCAATGGGTGGAGTAAGACTAAGGGTATGCACAATCAACCAAGGGTTGCGGTGCTATCGGGGCGGTAAGGCCGCGGACGAGCCCTGAGGGAACAAAAAAAAAGGTCTTTCCTAAGGCAAGATATCCATCAAATTTCATTAAAATAACTCTGTAATTTTCGGAGAAAAAATGTTTTTTCAGAAGAAAATAACAAAGCTGTTTTAATGAAATTTACTATATATGTTGCCTTGGGAGGGACCTTACTACATACCAAAATCCAACTTTCTAAGTTTATAGAAAATTGAGTTAATCCAATTTTAAATTCTCTATAGAAATTTTTTTTTCTCCGAATATTACAAAGTTATTTTAATAAAATTTGATGGATATCTTACCTCAGGAAAGACCTTACTACATACCAAAATTAAACTTCCTAAGTTTATAGAAAATTGAGTTACTTAAGTTTGAAGCATTTAATAAAAATTCACTACCATAACGCATTTGCTGCGTCCCGAACTTTTTGCCTTTAAACTTAGAGACTTAAATTTTGGTACATGGTTCACTCTTTATAATACAAATATGCTTACATGCTTACCAAATTTGGTTGCCCTTACTTTGTTATTTCCGGAGGTGTAAATTTTTTTAGGAAGAAAACACAAAATTTTCCGGGAAAACCTGGTCCGATTTTCCTGGCTAACGAACTTATCCAAGCCACTTGTAAAAGGAAGATACTCACCAAATTTGATCAAGATCGGTTCATTCTTTTTTTAGTTATCGGTACTATATATATATATATATATATATATATATATATATATATATATATATATATATATATATATATATATATATATATATATATATTTCCCAGGACTTTTTGCAAGTTATTATTTCATACAGAAGTTACTATTAGTGAATTTTCTTTAAAAAAATCACTAATGAGGAGATCACGACTATTGAATTTTGAAAAAATTTCTTCAAATGAGCGCTAATTAGGCTCCCTAGAACACATATCCGGGATCAGTTTATATATGTTTATATATATATATATATATATATATATATATATATATATATATATATATATATATATATATATATATATATATATATGTATATATATGTATATATATATATATATATATATATATATATATATATATATATATATATATATATATATATATAAACATGGATCTCCCCATTAGTGAATTTTTTTGAAGAAAATTCACTAATAATGCTCGAAATTTCACGGGGTTTCAATGCTTACTGGTACGCCCCTGTCAACATTTAGTTTCATTAATCTTCTAAAAAATGTGTCGTATATTATTTTGCTAAAGCAATAAAACTCATTACAAAAACAAACAATAGTCGATAAAGAATTGCTATAAAAAATTACCACTTCGAAGACAACACTTTACCACTCTATGAGCGATGGATAAAACAGGGAGAAATGACACTACACTGCTATAGTGAAAAAATATGTCCGTTTTGCTACAACACACCGCTATTGTCCATTCGATAATAAAATGACAAATGACATACCGCACCTCAACCAAAACACCTGACTATCGTTATACACGACGTCCATCAACTACCGTAGCCGCAGCTCGCAGCTGACCAGAACCAACTGCTGGAACTGTGAACTGGGTACCGAACGCGAAAAAGACGATGCAATCGTACCTGGCCGTGGTAGGTGGGGCGATATTACTATCACTCGACGTTTCCCGTCACTATAGTTTCTAATTTGATTCATTTGCAGTTCTTGTTTTTTTTTTATAACAATAAGACAATATTATTGTAAACTGGATATTGTCATAGTAGTTGTTATTATTGTTGACATGTGTTTATATCGTAAAGTAGAAAATGAAAGTGAAATCTTGGAATGCGCTACCGATTATAAGGTGAAATCCTCCAGGGGACAATATTTATTTTATATTAATTAATTGGCTGCTTGCTATGAAGTTTAATTAGTTTCAGGAAATATGAACAATGTTAAAAAGCCCATAAACTACATTTCTAGCATTCCGTCGATATTAGACTTCCTTAAAAGTATAATATTGTAAAAATATATTGCAACTCAGGCATCAAGTGGCCCAATCTACATCCCAAAATAATCATCATTTCTATATTGACTCATAAAACAACAAATCAGGACAATGGAATCGAACCGATAGACCCCAATTAGACTCCCGTTGAATTCACATGTCCCAAATCACCGATAAGAAAATGCCTAAAATATCATTATCATCGCAATATAAAGACAATGTCGCCTTTTAATAGACAATTTGCATGAATTTCCCATCACGTAAATTTAACATTTATCTAATATTTTCATACGTAGAACATCATTACATGCTTGAAAATACCCAAAAACATATGTAGTGGACCGAACCAGACTTTTAAAATAAAATAAAAAATTACGAATTATCTTGTGACCGCGAACGTTCTGTTATTGGTCGTGACGTACTTGGACAGTGAATAAATGACGTGTTTACATTTGCTCTATGGTGTGCTTAGTACGGTCGCTTGTTTCTCAACATCGCGGTGATATAAACACAAAGAAGCAAACTCATTGTCATTGTGACACTACCATCTAGTGACGTCACAGATCATGCCGGCAAAATAGTGGTGTTTAAAATCAATTATGAAATTCGCATTGTTAAATATTTTTTGCGCCGTTATTTTTGTAGTATGTGATTTTTGTTTATTATTTCAACAACACACCGCGAGGGCTCACAGCCTGAATACTATCGTACCGTGGGTGTCGACAAGGAGGAAAGAGGCAACTTGTTGATTCTGGACTTGAAGGTTTGCATTATATATATATATATATATATATATATATATATATATATATATATATATATATATATATATATATATATATATATATATATATATATATATATATATATTGTGACCGCACATTTTCTGTTGATTTTAGGAGTTCTCCTAATCTGGCGTCTGACATTCCTGAGCTTGTGTGTCATCCACCAAGATTTTTTATTTGAACAACACACCACGAGGGCTCACAGCCTAAATACTATCGTACCGTGGGTGTCGACAAGGAGGAAAGAGGCAACTTGTTAATTCTGGACTTGAAGGTTTGGAGGTTCGGGGGAGAAGCAAAAAATGTGCCGGCAAGGAATTCCACAACTTGGAAGTCCTCGGGACAAAAGAGCGGACATAACAAGACGTTCTATGTCTGGTGACCTGGACAGTAAAAGGGTGCATTCGCTCTGTTCCCCTGGTAGATCTGTTGGGGGCAGCAGGTGGAGGAACTATGGAAGAAAGCTCCTCTGAGCAGTGCCCGTGTAGATATCTATAAAATAGAGAGAGAGGTCACCAACCGCACGTCGGTGGGCAAGGGATGGCAGCCTTTGGGTGAGGGTAGGGTCACCGATGAGGCGTATAGCTCTCTTCTGAATGGAGTCCAGGATAGCGAGTGTAGAAGCGGCAGCGGCACCCCAGATGTGGGAGCAGTATTCGAGGTTTGGCCTTATTTGTGAAGTATATAAGGTATAGAGATTAGCTGGTGAAAAGTATTTGAGAGCTCGGAAGAGGAAACCTAATTTCTTAGCAGCCGTTTCTGCAATTGATGTGACATGTTGGTGCCAATTGAGATTTCGATCCACAGAAATGCCAACAAGTGAAAAGGACTCATTACTTTAAATCGGTTAATTACTTTTTGAGTTATCGGTTGGATATATATATATATATATATATATATATATATATATATATATATATATATATATATATATATATATATATATATATATATATATATATATATAAACTGACCCCGGATATGGGTTCTAGGATTTTTTAAAAATAAAAATTCATTAAAAGCTATGACAAATTGTTCGTCCATGATGATGTTTGTCAAATCAATACAAAAGTACTAAAATGAACTACTAAAAAGGTTTGCTTTCAAAATACAGGCATAATCGGAAATATTTGACAATATGGCAACGTTGCACTGCTTCTCTTCCTGACCTCATTCCACTCTTATCGTAAAACTACTATATTTAATTCCTGGGTGTCAAATTTTGACAGTTTATAACACCTCATAGTTGTTACCATAGTAACTAAATTCAATGTTGCTTGCTGGAAAGTTTCCAGGCTGACTAGATATCAAAATACCCTCGTAAGGCTAATTTATATTAAAAAAATACTACCATAATACTAAATTGTGCTTTCCCAGGACTTTTTGCAAGTTATTATTTCATACAGAAGTTACTATTAGTGAATTTTCTTTAAAAAAATCACTAATGAGGAGATCACGACTATTGAATTTTGAAAAAATTTCTTCAAATGAGCGCTAATTAGGCTCCCTAGAACACATATCCGGGATCAGTTTATATATGTTTATATATATATATATATATATATATATATATATATATATATATATATATATATATATATATATATATATATATATGTATATATATGTATATATATATATATATATATATATATATATATATATATATATATATATATATATATATATATATATATCACACCGATAACTAAAAAAATAATGGGCCGATTTGGATTAAATTTGGTTAGTACTTTCTTTTGAAAATGACTTAGATAAGTTCGTTAGCCAGGAAAATAGGTCCAGTTTTTCCCGAAAATTTTGTATTTTCTTTCGAAAAAAATTGACATCTCCGGAAATAAGAAAGCAAGGGCAACTAAATTTAGTACGCGTGTTTGTATTGGAAAGAGTGAACCATATGCGAGAATTCAGGTATGTAAGTTAAAAGACAAAAAGTTATAGGCATTTAAAAAAATGGGGTTTTTCTCAAAACGTCAAAGTCGCGATTTGAAACGTCAAAATTGGCAACATTTAGGCAAAGAACCTTAAACAAATACGGGTTATGTAAAGAATATGTAGCAAGAACAGTGTTCTGCAAACCCTTAAGTTTCAGCTTCAATCATCATTGTCCTTCATTTTACTAAAATATTTCCAGAAAATTCATTTTAAATAGACCCTTTCTCTGATGCTTTGGCAGTAGTTTTAGTTAAGTTTATGGTATAACGGTCTATAATTTTTAGCTAATTTTCGTAGAAAAAAATCGTTAATGAGGAGACCGCTACTTTTGAGTTTTAAAAAGATTTCATCAAATGAGTGGAAACTAGGCCTTCTAGAATTTATATATTGGTTTGGTTTGATATATATATATATATATATATATATATATATATATATATATATATATATATATATATATATATATATATACAGGTGGCGCTTTTCTACGGTAAAACTAAATATAATTGTTGATACAAGATATGAGAAAAAATTTTATACGTTAGCTATAGGGTGTCTTGAGCTGCATCTTATAAAATTATTTTGACAATCACAGGATGACCCATAAGTCGTTGGTGATACCTACATTTTTTTTGAACATCTCTCATATTATTGCATTTTTTATCGAAATCATGCATGTTTGTAATTAAAAAAATCGAGACGCAGTAAGTGCGTTTTCGTTGAGAATTTTCATTAAATGCTTTAAATTTCAATAACTCAATTTGCTATTAACCTAAGGTTCGTTGGCTACGAAACCAGTTTTCTCGGAAATATTTAAAGTTTATTTTCGGAAAATGTTTATACATTTTCAAAAAATAAGTTATTTCAATAAAATATGGTACATTGTTTACTATATAGGTTATACCGGTAACCATATTGATGCCTGCTTGCATTAGAGCGATATATTTGCTATTAAAAACATTTTTATAAAAATTCACTTCCATAACTTGCTGTGTCTAGACTTTTAACTTAATTAGCTTGAAATGCTCTTTTTCTATAACCAACCTACAAAATTAAATGAGACAATTCAAGTGTAGGTAACTGTTTTTATTCAGATTGGCCGCCGAATTCTTAATGCATTTAAATTATAATTCTATTAATTGCCAAATTAATTGAGAGAAGAGTATTCAGAGTGTGAATTTTCGCATTCGTGTAGATAATGTATCCGTATCGAGGTAATTAACCTATTTTCTTCTGTACAGTTATTATTACTCACATATATGATCACATTAGTTCATGATATTCGCTTCTTCCAATTGATTCAATTGCGTAATATATTAGCATACGAAGACATATAACCGTTATCAGCGGATACGCATGAAACGCCATAACATACGCATTACATTGCATATTATCACATTATAAATAATGTCCTGTTAGTGCACTAAAGACAATGCCAGTTCACCCCTTAAATATAAGTCTATAAATACACTACAATTTCAGTTATCGGACGTAAGGTCGGCAACACCTATCTCGGATAAACGAAAACTCTGATAATGGAAATATATGTATATTAATGTTTATAATTAATTTTCACCAAAAGAGTAATGCATAGAAATACTTTTCACATTATATATATTTATATATATATATATATATATATATATATATATATATATATATATATATATATATATATATATATATATATATATATACATATATACACAGGGTGTGCCTCTAACAGTGGGCCAAACCCATATATTCGGATAGAGCATCAAAAATTAAATAGACTTTCATCAATACGTTTTGTCCGATTGTTGCTTGTTTTCGATATACAGTGTGTTAAAATTGACTTTGAAAAAAATTAAATCGCTCGTTTTTCTGCTAATTACTGGAAAATTGATTTGGAACTTTGTAATAGGGGGTTATCGAGGATGCCGCTTCCAACCGTGATACCTATTTTGAGCTACATAATAGTTGGCGCCACCTACACTAAACCCGAATGTTTTACAGGGGCATAACTTTTTCGATGATCAACTTTCTGCAAATCTGTTCAGAAAAACTGAAAACTACTAATTTTTTGTAGGAAAAAGGTATACTTAGTTGAAACTCATAAAGTGAGTGGTTACCGAGATATTGCGGTTTTAATAATGGTGTGCATTGAAAATCTCTCAAATCTGAAATTTTATTCTGGCCCAAAGTTCATCTCTGGAGTTACAAACATTATTGTGTATGTACCAGTTGTTTCAAGTAACCCCAATGGAAAATTATAGAGGATTGAGGTCGGTGTATTTTAATCATAATTTTCTAATTCTAAATCAATTCCTAAAAATTGGGAAGTTTCTCTGGATTTAATTCGATTTCATAGAATAAGTATGTTTTTGGCAAATAAAAGATGTATTCCTGTGGACATATCACGGCGCTAATAACTATAGCAGTTGATTGGCCGGGTCAACAACTGTCAATGAAGTAGATGAAATATCTTTTGTTTTTCGTTTTCATAGGGATGTCATTTGCGTAACACAATAAACATAATCTGTCAATTTTGACAAGCACATGGTTTTTCAATTAAGAGCAGTAGGTAGTTATTATTTCTGAAATGCCTTGCCATAATGAGTTTAGCAATATTGAGAAGAGAGATATGATCTGCGTTTATGCGCAATCAAACTTTCGTAGCCACCAAGCCAGCGCCAGATACTTGGAATTATATCCTAGTCGTAGACAACCAGATCACAAGACCTTTAGAAGATTATAAGATAAATTAGGTATGTAAAAGAGTAATATGCACTCATTGCCATTGATTATTTCTGAAACGAAAGTTTTGACAAAATTCACACCTGAGGGCCGGAAAAATCGTGAAATACACATTTTGTTACACGGATGCGTATCATCTCGTCCTAATGTATTCGTAGGTGAAACTGGTTTTTTCAATTCGAAGTCGGAAGTTGGTGGACCAAGACGTCCTGTACATCAACTGGAAGAGATATTAGTACGCCTTGCAGAAGATCCGGAAACAAGCGTAAGACGCCTCTCTGCAGCAACTGGAATAAATAAATCAAGTATTGGTAGACTTCTCAGAAAAGAAAAGTTACATCCTTACCACTTCACACCAGTGCAGAATCTTTTACCTCTAGATTTTCTATCTAGATTGGATTTTTGTGAACGCATTCGTCGGTATCAGAATGACGATCCGTTTTTCTTCAACAACATTCTATTCACTGACGAAGCGACATTCACAAGAAGAGGAGTTTTCAATTTCAAAAATGCTCACACATATGACAGCAGCAATCCTCATTTGACGTGAGAACACCATTTTCAACATGAGTTCTCCATTAATGTCTGGTGTGGCATACTAGGCGACGTGTTGTTGGGACCAATAGAACTTCCTGCAAGGCTCAATGTGGAGAATTATTCAATTTTCTTGAGAGATCAACTTACTATTCTCTTGGAAGATGTCCCTCTAGACGTGCGCAGGAGATTATGGTTCATTCACGACGGGGCACCTGCCCATTATGGACTTCCTGTCAGAGAATTTCTGAACCAAAATTATCCGCGCCGATGGATAGGTCGAGGTGGAGATTTTCCTTGGCCTGCACGTAGCCCCGACCTCAATCCTCTAGATTTCTTCCTCTGGGGTCACTTGAAAGAATTAGTATACAAGAATATTTGTAACTCCAGAGATGAACTTTGGGCTAGAATAATCGAATCCAGTGATATATTGAAAAACGATTATCAAACTTTTTTTTAAGGTGAGGCAAAATTTTGGGTTGAGACTAGAAAAATGTATTGAAGTAGGCGGAGGCCATTTTGAGAATCTTATTAAGTGAATTGTTCGATAATTGTCAATTTTTTCTTATAATTTAGTGATAATAATAATGTTAATAAAATTTCAGATTTGAGAGATTTTCAATGCACACCATTATTAAAACCGCAATATCTCGGTAACCACTCACTTTATGAGTTTCAACTAAGTATACCTTTTTCGTACAAAAAATTAGTAGTTTTCAGTTTTTATGAACAGATTTGCAGAAAGTTGATCATCGAAAAAGTTATGCCCCTGTAAAACATTCGGGTTTAGTGTAGGTGGCGCCAACTATGATGTAGCTCAAAATAGGTATCACGGTTGGAAGCGGCATCCTCGATAACCCCCTATTACAAAGTTCCAAATCAATATTTCAGTAATTAGCAGAAAAACGAGCGATTTAATTTTTTTCAAAGTCAAATTTAACACACTGTATATCGAAAACAAGCAACAATCGGACAAAACGTATTAATGAAAGTCTATTTAATTTTTGATGTTCTATCCGAATATATGGGTTTGGCCCATTGTTAGAGGGACACACATATATATATATATATATATATATATATATATATATATATATATATATATATATATATATATATATATATATATATATATTGCTATGGTACGCAACTTTTGATTGTTGAGCATGATAATTTTTAATTATTATGGTTGTTTAAGTACTTATTTGTTATTTCTATTGCCTATTTAAAGTTTTAACATTGATAAAATAAAATTATTGCTAATATTTCTTTACTTGCCGCTGTATCTGCAAATTTTTCTCTTTTCTCAGGGGTAGAGTTCTAATGTTGGACTAGCATTTTTGTTTTGATGTAACTTGTTTGTATTTTTTTCATATTCATATTAATCCACAGTGTTAGATATTTTGTTAAAACATTTTCAATTGAGTTTTTATAAAAAATTTACTTTTAATTTATAATTATTTAAATGTGAGCTTACTTAGTGATATTTTTATAGGTCAGACTATATAAATAAAATCTATAATCTTTTATTTTTGATAATTTAAACTCCCTTCAAAAAATAGGTACATAAAGAAATATTGATCGTTGTTAATAAATCAAACAAATTAAAATCTTGTTGTAACAAATGAAACAACCTATATTCTATGACTTTGTCATTGATTTGGTCTTTATAAGGATATCCCCATTAACATTATAAATATACACAAAAATCATCAATGTAAGAAAAATCCTTAAAACTAAACATACAATGTAGAAATCTGTACATTTATCGTTGCAATATTTACAAAATGGACTTACTGCTTAAAATGTCTCTAATTGCTTATTCATTGAAGATTTGGATTATTCGCTAGTAGACCGTCTATATAGGATTTTATTATTGCCACCATTACATTGTGGTAATTAATTATTATAGAGCTTATTTTGAATGGTCCTTTTGTACTTAAGATTCTCTTCTATCTTGGGTACCATTATCTTGTTAATATCCATATACTGCTGATCTTTACTATTCTTTCTAATTATTTTATTCTCGTGCAAATCATACAGAACAAACCATCTTTTCTAAATTAAAAGTTCTTTTCCCAAAATTTTGTCTTTACACTCGCAATGCAAAACATAATCACATTTACATTCTGGCAATAGAATGGCTAATTTTCTTTTTGAAAATCATCACTTTACCCGTTTTTTGGCAGTCAAACAGGAATTTATTAATTTACACTACTTCATGTACTTCTCACAGTCAAATCTCGATTCTCAATTACACTGTTACCTTACATTCTGGCGGTTCCATCTCGAATGCCCCCGAATAATCACACACTTTCTACTTTAAAAATGTTCGCCTATATAAAACTGAAAACGTCTCTCTCTTTTTAACACAGGCTGTGCGACAGAGCTCACTAGCACGCTACCTCGCTATCGTCCAAACTGCTTATCAGACAAAAAACCGTATCAACGTTTCACTGAAAACATTGTGTGCCTTTTTGAATTTAATCACAATAATTTTTACCTTTAACCTTAACTACTAAATACAATGTGTCTATGCATACATTACGTCTATTCAATTCGACCATATAAAAATATTTTCCTTAAGCAAAACAATTGTATTATAAGTAAGCCCAGCGCATTGTTTTCTTTTCTTTAGATTCCAATAATATTTATTATTTCACCAAAATATCCAACACTCTTTTAACAATACAGTGCATTTAAATTTCAGGATGCATAAATTTTGTATACATGACTCGTTTTTCTCCACAAAAAGGTTTCTATTTTTGAGCTATATTTGCTATTAATAGCTATATATATATATATATATATATATATATATATATATATATATATATATATATATATATATATATATATATATATATATACAGGACAGCAGGCGGAAAAAAATGTAACGTAGATTTTGGAAGAATACCACATTTCATTAAAGAAGTTCGAAAGGCATTTAACCTAACATCAAATATCGACGCAATTGGATGCAATTAACAGTGCAGTCGACAGAACATTTGTAAGAAAAGAAGGTGGACATACCAGGTCAGTCTACTGGTGGAATAGCACGGTAGCCCAGTCAAGGAAAGAATCTATGAAATCTAGGAAAAAAATCACCAAGGGGAACAGAAACAATAAACTGACAGAAGCAGAAAAAGAACATCTGAGAAATGAGTACACGGTTAAAAGATCAGAGTTACAGAAGGCAATCCAACAAGCAAAGAGCCAACACTGGAAAAAATCTTGTGGCGAGCTGGATAATGACATATGGGGTACAGGATACCAAAGCCCATGAAATAGTGTAAATTGTTTGCACGAAATAAGATGGGCAAAGAAACGGCGATGCGAATAGCAAAACTTGCGCCCTAAATACGAAGAAAAGACACAGTTACACATAGAAGAACGCATACCCCACTTTAAAGATGAAGAAATAGAAGCGGCATCCAATTCCTAAGTGGACATGGATGCTATTCCAGTATCTTAAGAGACGTTTAAAAAGGTTCGGTACTCCAGGGAGCTGTGCTTAGTGGGTCCTGCTATTATACCGCACTGTGGTAAATGATTTGCCGGCTATTACAACAGGTGGCAGCTTCTGGATGTAACAGCATGGTACGATATAGCTTAGTCGCCTGTCCCAGTTGTTGATTCCTGGGTGTAAGCGTCGAAGATTAAACCACACCGCAAACCTTTTCTCTCCTTGTATTGACCGACCATGGTGCCTATGAGCGGCGCTGGTTCCTGATAGTAACCCACTGGTCTGGCCAAAAAGCCAAAGTTGTTTAGTACCTGATGCTGAGTCCTGCGTGCGAAACAAGGGAAGCTGCCCCCACAAAAAGGCCACCGAAAACTCACCGTCTGCTGGCTAGGCTGTAACTTGAAAACTCCTGCTCGGGAGAAATATCCTAGGGTTCAAAAAAAAAAACAACTAAAATCGCCTAAAAAGCATTCTCGTTAAATCCGAAACATTTTAGTGTTGTCTCTTACACGAGTCCATTCAAATCAACAAAATTTGCTCTTGAAATCAGAAGTTCGTTAAACCTATATATATATATATATATATATATATATATATATATATATATATATATATATATATATATATATATATATATATATATATATATATATATATATATATATATACTCTGCACTTACAGCTGTTTCTACTAAAGGAGACTGTATTTTTTTCGCGAAATTTATTTAAACTTAAACGATTAAAATTTTCTAAAAAAGCAGTTGCTGTTGCATAAAGTCTTGCTGGATGAATTTTAAACAATTAAACAATTTAATTACCGTAATTATTCTGCTCTGTTATGAAGCAATTAATCATTCAGCCAGTCAACTTGGCGATTGAATGGTGGAAAATGACTTCATCGTCATTTCAAGAAATTACTTTTTTATTGCACCTTAGCGAAATTTTATGACTTTGCGTTTTTATTGTGTAAAAATCGCTTTATAATTAAGAAACTAGTTTAATGTCGGAAAAATGATGTTAAGATTACGATGCTGTTGTTTCCTATTTGGCACTTGCTCGTTAGGGGATTTATAATGTGATTAAGAGATCTGTTTAATATTAAGCAAACAAACGACGTCAATTAGTGGAATGAATGGGGACATAAAATTAGAAAGGAGACTGTATGAGATTGCTCTTAATTGTTTCGTTTTATATTACTTTTATAGCCTGATTATACTGAGATTTCTGCAGAGATTCAGATCGGATATTTTATAAGGACTTATTTAGCCATGATAAAAATTACGTTAAAACTTTATAACCTGTGAAAATGTAAACAAATCGATACTCGACATAGGCCGACAGTAAATAACCGCAGAGCCTACTGCATTTTTTTTGTAATGACAAGCGGAAACTTGACTTTTTGAAGCTTTAGAGATAAAGAAAGCACACACACCAAACAACTGCCTTATTTTAAATGAGCAAATTTATTTGACAGATACCCGTTTCTTGGAAGCTCTTCTTTCTAATTAAATATATCGCACACGTATAAATAAATTAATAAAAAAAAGTCTGGGCGCAGCAAGTGCGTTATGGTAGGGAATTTTCATTAAAATGTTTTTAATAGCAAACATGTGTGTTTTTTTAAGGAAGCAGGCATCAAATTTGGTTACCAGTATAACCTATGTAATAAAAACCATGTGCCATGTTTCATCAAAATAACTTTATTGTTTGAAAATGTACAAACATTTCCGAAAGTAAACTTAGTGAAAAAACTCGTTTCTTGGTCAACCTTATAGGTTAATAGCAAATTGAGCTATTTAAATATGAAGCATTTGATCAAAATTCGCTACCATAACGCACTTGCTGCGTCCAGAATTTCTTTTGCTTATAAACATGCATTATATTTCGATGGAAAATGCAAAAACGCAATAACATAAAGCGTGTTCGACTAAAAAAAAAAAAAAATTTGTATCACCAACGACTTATGCGCCACCATGTGATTGTAGAAATAATTTTTTAAGGTGTACCTCAAGACACCCTATAATTAATCTTTACATATTTTTATTTCATATCTTTTATAATAACGGATTTATTGAGCTTTATTGATTTTTTATGAAAATTCGACAAAAATTATATACCATTAAACGATAACTCTATAGCTAAGGCTAGTGCCAAGCATCAGAGAAAGGGTCTATTTGAAACGAATTTTTTGGAAATATTTTAGTAAAATGAAGGACAATGACGGTTGAAACTAAGACTTCAGGGTTTGTAAAACATTCTTCTTGAGTAAAACATTCTTCTTGAGACAATTTCTTTCCATAGCCCGTATTAGATACAAGTTCTTTGCCTAAATGTTGCCGATTTTGACGTTTTAAATCGCAACTTTGAGGTTTTGAGGAAAACTCCAATCTATTTTTCTTTAAATGCCCATAACTTTTTGTCTTTTGACCTACAGAGCTAAATTTTGGTAAGTAACCTTACCTATAACGATATAAACCCGCGTACCAAATTTGGTTGCCCCTACTTTGTCAATTCCGGAGATATAAAATTTTTTCGAAAGAAAACACAAAATTTTCCGGGAAAACCTGAGCCGATTTTCATGGCTAATGAACTTATCCAAGCCACCTGCAAAATGAAGGTATTCACCAAATTTAATCAAAATCGGCCAATTATTTTTTGAGTTATCGGTGTGATATAACATATAAAAATTGAAATTGACGCCGGATATGTGTTCTGGGGGTCCAATTAGCGCTCATTTGAAGAAATTTTTTCAAAATTCAAAAGTCGGGATCTCCTCAATAGTGAATTTTTTTAAAGAAAATTCGCTAAAAAAGCACGAACACCAGAACAACTGAGCAAATTTATTTGACGGATTCCCATTTCTTGGAAGTTCTTCTTTATAATTAAATATATCGAACACGTCTAAATAAGTTAATAAAAATCCCGGACGCAGCAAGTGAGTTACGGTAGTGAATTTTCATAAAAACATTTTTAATAACTACGTAATAGGTCTTTTTTTAAATGAAAGCAGGCATCACATTTGGTTACCAGTATAGCCTATATAGTAGAAACAATGTAACATATTTAATCAAAATAACTTTATTGTTTGAAAAAGTAAAAAAAAGGCCGTATCATAATTTTTGGTGTACGCCAAAAATGTGAAAAGGTTCAAAACAATTGAAATAACTCAAAAACAAGAACACTTTATTTTTTCCTTACATACATGCATTATAATTCGATGGAAAATGCAATAAAATGAGGGATGTTCGATTAAAGAAAAATGGTATCACCAACGACTTATGGACCACCTGTAATTATTAAAATAATTTTGTAAGTTGCAGCTCAAGATACCCTATAATTAACGTATAGAATTTTGTCTTGTATAATAACGGATATTAGTGGACCTGTGCATTGGTCGAAATTCGACCGTAATTCATTAAATTTTTAAGTTTGAACGTTATTGATATTTTAGGGAATTTTCATTAAGAAAATGCACTAATAGAGGTAACGATGGTAAGACTTTGGAAAATTTTTTCAAATTAGCGCGAATTAGGAGCCCCAGAAACCAAACTTTTTTTGCAAGGTCATGACAGCTGACGAATCATGGTGCTACGGTTACGACCCTGAAACGAATCAACAATCAAGCCAGCGGAAAACTCCAAGTTCGCATCGGGCCAAAAAAAAAAAAGCTCGTCAAATGAAATCAAACATCGAAACAATGCTGATTTGTTTTTTCAATGTGAGAGGAAGTGTCTATTGGGAGTTTGTTCCACAGGGTCAGATAGTTACCCAGACTTTCCACCCGGAAGTTTTGAAATGATTGCGCAACAGCTTGCGGCGCAAGAGGCCTGATTTGTGGCAGTCGGGCGACTGGTTTTTCTACCACGATAATGCCTCTGTTGAAGCAGGCCTGTCTGTGCGCCTATTTTTGACCAAAAATGGCATGACCCTTCTGCCCCAGCCCTCCTATTCACCTGACCTTGCCCCCTGAAACTTTTTTTCCTCTAATAAAAAGAGACATGACTAGAAAGCGTTTTGCCGACGCTGCGCTGTGGAGAATCACAGAGGACGAATGTTAAAAATGTATTGAACGATGGAATAAAATCTTTGGGTGAGTTGAATAAAAAGACTTTTTCTTTCAAAACAAATACTTTATTCTTTGTCCCTGAGGCTAGTACACAAATTAGTCGATAAGAAAAACCGCCAGTTGTTAAGGTCAATGAGTTCAAGTCTGCCTCCGGAGCAACCAGAGAGACTTTCATATTTTTCGTTTACTTTTTGTGGTTCCATCACCCATACTGTTATAAGAGGACTCAAGAGAGAAAAGGTCAAGTTCTCGTTCAGATCCAATAACACTTTAAAAAGTTTGTTTATCCAGAATAAAGACAGTATCCCAGTTTTATAGAGGTCCGGTGTATATTGTTTACAATGTGGTGTACCTGATTGCAACACGGTCTATGTCGGCAAGACAGAGAGAGCATTGAATTTAAGGATTGCTGAAGACCTGAGAAGCAGAAATCACCCCAATAACAGCGCTTCAATTTTTGGTTGTCATTTAAGGGAGTCAGACCACCCTTTCAACAAAGAAAACGACTAAAAAATTCTACACCCTTCCAATGTTGGCATTGAACAGTTCGTTGTTGAAGAAATGAAAATTTATAAACATATCAATTGTTCTAATAAAAATGTACTAAATGTTTCCAACACAGACATTGCAAGTTTCTCAACCTTATACAGTCATCTAACAGATCACGAAAATCCACACTCCATTTGAATGGACCATAGAATAGCGATACACAAATCTATGAGATAGTCTGCTCCGTGGTTTCCAGACCTGTCATTTAATTTTTATGTCTGTGCATTCTCGGGTCGTTACTTCTGTGACTTGTCAGTTGTCATTTCCGTTCTTGGTTTTTGTGTCCGATCTTGCGCCTTGTTGTGTTGGTCTGCTCCTGTCCGTCGTCACTGGAGACGTCATTTTAAACTTAATTTTACAAGTAAAACAAAAAATTCGTTCATATTTTCAATGAAAGTTGCTCCTTCTCGTGTTAAGTAACACCTGTGACGCCGATGGACCAATCCTACAACAACAGATGAAGCGTTTTCCTTGGGAAATCAACTGTATAGTTTTTTAGTCCTGTTTAAGAATGGACAAGTAAGTAAATCGCCATTTTGGCGTTTTTATGTTTCATAAAAAATAAAAAATCCGTTTCCAATTTCACTCTCATTCAGTTAATAGGTTGTAATATTCTCTGAAAGTTTCTTCTGAGCTGCATGGCTTGCTGGTGTTTGTGATGTGTGCTGTTGCTTCGATTATTGCCTTCAGCTTAAATGAAGACCCTTCTAGAGGGTAGCTTTTTCAGGACTTTCTTAAGACTGTTTTAAAGTTTTAGATTTATTGTGTTTTAAATCTAGAGACAGATTAACTTTTCTTACAGTTCAATTTGAAATGTACTTTACTTTTATTGCATGTAGTAGTGTATGACTGTTGACTTGTAATATTTAGTGGCTCTGTAGTTATACAGTTTTAGCTTTTTAACTCTTGACTTAATGTTGAGGTCGGCTTTTTGTCGCCTCATTTTACCCTTTGGTCTTTTATACTCTGTGTTGTGCCCTCGCAGAAGTAGCCTACCGGAAAACTCAGTTTTTCTGACAAGCCTTTTGTAAAATTCTAGATTCCCCTGAGGAAGACTAGTTGAAAAGGTCGAAACGCGTCAAAGGGACAAGGAAAAAAGTATTTGTTTGGAAAGAAAAAGCTTTTTTATTCAACTAACCCAAAGATGTCAACCCCGAACATTTTGACGATGGAATAAAAGATTAGACAAGTAGTGTACTAGTGCCACCGGAGAGTACTTCCAAATTTGAAGTGGATTGTAGGTTTTTTGTTTAAAAACTAAATAAATAAATTTAAAAAAAGAAGTTCGGTTTATTTTGGGTACCCCCTCGTAGGTAGAATATTTGAAATTACAGGTCGGTTGGATACCAGGACATTGTGCTATTTAAATACAGATTCATACATAAACACACATGGCAATTTCCTATTTAAATAACAAATGACATAGGAAGTAAAAAATGAAATAGATTGCAAGCAACAATAGACAAGGAGTGGTGTATATTGTATCGGCTTATCATCTGGGCACAAAAAGTGTTAAATGGAGATCTGCTTCGATTATTTATGTATGGATAAGTTTTATGTGTCGATTGTATGCAGGTGATGATTTTTTTTTGTGAGAGTATAATGGAACCTTTTTAGCTTATAATACACCGGATGAATATAAATGTGAAATAAAACAAATATAAATTGGTTTTACATAGTTTAGTACCGATAATAACATTATAACAGATAAGCTACACACCCCAAATTTCTAGATCTGTTATAATTATTGCAAAATTGTATTAGGCGTGTTGCGTTTTAATTGGCCGGTAAAACGATAGGGACTCAGGGATTAGAAACATTTTAAAACAATTCGTGGTGCAAAAGTTTTCTAAAACAGCCTAATCAAAAACCACATAATTTTATTGTAGTGTTTAAATATATTTGACTACCATGTGTTACGCTCGACTTACATTTTTAGGACACCAGCCATATGCATTAACAACTGTTTGCATTTCCTTTTAAACTCTACTGCTCTTCGTTGTTTTGGATCTAAAATGTGCAAAATATTTTGGTTTAAATACGATGTGCGGTATTTATGAAAATTCGCTACAAAGTAAACACCGCTCTGATGCACAATAAGCCAAAGGTTGCAGTGTTATCGGGGCGGCAAAGCCGCGGACGAGCCCTGAGGGAGAAAAAAACACCGCTCTGACTTCTCGCTAAATTAAATTGCTTCAATATAATATCTAGTGGCGTAAAATGCTCCTTATAATGAAAAGAAGATTTCTTAGAGAATAATTTGTTCCTCAAAGAAATGCGCATAAATAAGGATGATTTGCGACCAGAATGCCGCCATTAAAAGTGCCAAAAAAGAGGTCGGTTACAGAAGACTTCGTAAACAAGTTTGATTGTTAACGGTCAGAGAGCGTTTGCCGCTTGCAGCTGAGGCGAGACTGTCTATATGCGCGTATGTGCGTACAAATAGATACAATACAAAGAACGCTTTGAGTTTTAGAGGAACGCAGTAGAGTCGGCGGACGAAGCAGAGTTAGCCGTGCATTACGTTAGAGGAGATAGCGTCAGTTGACCAACTATGCTGGTTAGAACCACGTGATTGTGAGGCGCCAACCTGAGTATTACCGTACTTATAAATCTAAGCTCAGCTGGTTCAGTTTCCGTAATAAGTTGAGTGATTATTTTTCTCGAGTAGTGTCGCAGTCTAAGGTGATTAAATTTATGATTGTGGTTTTTGTCTAAGACAAACCCCATCCTACACAATAAGCTTTTGGCTTCTAGCTTTTGAGTTTTTCGCTCAGAATTTCTAGGCTGTTAGCTTGAATTATTAGATTTTGGTATCGAGTCTAAGGTAAAAGTATTACTTCTGGATGTTTGGCTTTGATTTAAGTTTGGCTACAAATGGGTGAAAATTCTTGGATTGTGACGTTTCAAGCTTGAACTTGTAATAATTTGGGTCTTAATAATTGGATTTGCAATTGTGGTATTGAATAACATATTAACTGATAACAGCTGTGGAACACGTAGGTCTTCCTTTTTTGAACTGAATTAGTTCCATACTATTCTTTTCACTTTCAAAATATTGCAGAACACCCACTGTCTTTCTTTAACCACGAGTCCCCACTGCTGAACTCTATGAAGTTTCTGTGGCCAAAGTTATTATGGATATGAATATCGCTGGTCTGTGGCTCCTCCTTCCTTTTCCGCGTGTCTGTCTTTGACATATGTCACTCCTGTCATGTCGTTTTAGTTCGCTTTTTTGCCGTTGCTGCAGTGTTTCCCGTTTGCGCGTTTTTATAATGTTCTGTTGTAAATTGCCGACGTTTATTTATGTTTCGTGATTAAATCCCCGTTTTGACTGACTTGGATTGTGAATCGATTTCTGACACATTCGGGGGCGATGTTGTTCGACCTCTCGTACAATAGATGAAATTTCAGTTTGGATAACCTTTCGCATAGTTTTTAACTTCAATTTTCGAGAATTGAAAAGTAAGTATGGGAGTCATTTTGTCTTTGGTTCTATTTTACAAATTCTGCACTCCCCTCCTCCCCCAAGCGACTCTCATGAGGTTTCTGGTTAGCTAATATAAATGGACGCTATTCAAATGGCATTTATCTGGTTAGTTACACATTATATTATATTAATTAAGTGTTCACTCCTTGTTTTGCACTTTATTTAATTTAAATTTCGCGCGATGCACTGACATTAGGTAGGTGTTCCAATAGTTCCCGCCAGAAGGAGAAGGGGGGGGGGGGACAGCATTAGAAGGACAGGAATTGTATTCCCCTTCCACTTGTTTTTAAGTTGTTGGAGAGGCGAGAGATCTCTAAAGGTGGGTCCAGACTTGAACATTTTAACCCGAACGAACAGAACGAACCGAGCGCGCAGAGCAGAATTTGCATAGTCTGGACTTGTCTCCGAGCCGAACTGAACGCGCCAAACGTTTTCCGGGGCTTGTCGGTAAATTCGAATTGCTCAAAAGGATTTATTGTTCGCCGAATTATTCAGTTGACGGGAACAAGTAAGTTCGTGCAGTTCGTAGCATTCGGGTCGTGGTTTATTTTAATAGAATGGAGTGGGATAGAGAAAAGTGTTTAAAATTAATAGATATTTACGAGCAATACCCCGTGTTGTGGAACCCCAAACATGGGCTATACTATAACAAAATTAAAAAATATGACGCCTGGGTGAGCATTGGTGAAATCATGAAGTGTGGTAGTGAAGAGGTTAAAAAGAAAATGGAGAGTATGTTAGCGAGTTTTAGGCGGGAAAAATCCAAAGGAAAAAAAACTATTGGTACCGGCAAAGGTAAATTATACAACACTGTTGAAAGAAACAATACAGGGTGTTAAGAATTAATGGGTCAAGTCTGTGATTAACAGTTTGACCCACTAGTTCTTACATAGTATATAAACAAACAATATAATTTACAAGCACTTTCTTTTATAGGTAGGCAAGAAATATATACCTCCAAATGGTTTGCATTCACTCGAATGGCCTTTTTATTAGATAGAGATGAACCAACACAAACAATGACTTCTCTTGAGGTGAGTATATTTTATTCACAAATAAGTAGAAAGCAAAAATTCATAAAAAATAAAAATAACAATTCACAAATACGTAGAAAACAAAAATTCATAAAAAATAGAAATAACATTTTTAACACTACATTTAATTATTGAAAAAGTATGTTGCAAATTGATCCCGTACTTCTTTTGCTTCTATTGATGTTTTACGTGGTATTCGCCTGATGGGTACAAATGATGACAGTTCATTGTTGCTGTCACTTCTCCAGGTACCAGGAATTACATTTTCTGTACTGTCTTCTTGGTCAAATGTTCCAGGAGGAGTATAGGTATTTCTAGAACTGCCTTTGCGTAGAAAATTATGTAGGCATACTGTTGTCATAACTACGCATTGAGCCTTTTCCGGTTCTAATAGCATTGGTTTTCTTAAAACTCGAAATACTGCGGAAACAATACCGAAAACATTCTCCACAACTCTTCTTGCGCGACTTAGGTGGTAGTTAAATTTTCTTTGCATCGTAGCTTTTTCGTGTATCCCCGAGTATGGTTTCATTATTCTATTTGTCAAGGGAAATGCTTCATCTACTACAAAAACATAGGGCATATCTTTGTCTATCTCGGACAGGTAATTATCTGTGGGAAGATATAGATTATCTTCCATCAGTTTTCTGTACAGTGAAGTGTGTTTAAAAACACCGCCATCCGAGATCCTACCTTGACAACCAATGTCCACAAAAATGAAATTGTATGCAGCATCCACAACTGCAAATAATACAATACTGAAATTCGATTTATAATTATAATATTCGCTTCCACTATTGAAGGGGCTTGTTAGTATGATATGTTTTCCATCCATGGAACCCAAACAGTGTGGAAATTGCCATTGTTCGTAAAAATTCGCGGAAATTTGAAGCCATTCTTCAGCAGTTGATGGAATCTGAAAGTAAATTAAATAAATACTGACATTTAGACTGGAATTTCAATATTTTTCAAGGAAATATTTAATTAAAAGAATTTTATTATATATAAATTTAGAGAAAGTTATAGGAAAGGAAGTGTAAAATTAGTTTTTTTTGTTTGTTGTAGGATGACACAGAAACAGAGGAGGCTGCTTCACAAGAAGATATTGAGGGTCCTGTTAATGATCAATCTACAAACGAAAGTGTTGGTTCTGCAGAAAATAGTACACACAATCATGAAAACCAAGCTCTGCTTCACAAAGTAAAAAGAACATGTCATTCAAGTGTGAAGAAAGGAACAAAACAAAAAGTACTTCGGGAAGATGACAAAATTGATGAAGCTTTTCAAATGCTGAGAAGCGTAGTTGGAAAGGAAAAGCCCGTAGAAATATCTGATGCTTGTAGCGATTATGGAAAGCACGTAGCAAATAAGCTGAGGAATTATTCTGAGCGAACTAAAGCGGTAGTGCAGTATCACCTTAATAATATATTATTTCAAGCTGATATGGGCTATTTTGATATAAATAGAGATGTGGCAACTATGAGATTCAATCAAGATAATAAGAA
This sequence comes from Tillus elongatus, assembly GCA_964006375.1. NCBI lineage: Eukaryota > Metazoa > Arthropoda > Insecta > Coleoptera > Cleridae > Tillus > Tillus elongatus. The sequence goes on from OZ023266.1 coordinate 157,281,401, forward strand.
TCCGCCATTAATTCTACCAACTAGCAACTCTACGACGCCCATTCCAACGCCATCTCCACAAGAAACAACACAGAGCGGGATTTCCTATACTGATTTGTCATCGTCTTTAAGTGAAGTCAACTGCCAGGAGCAATTAGTGTCAACTGAAACAGCTTCTGCTTTCTTAAACAACTGGCAAATTTAATCATTATTTTTTAGTTTTATATGGAATATATTTTTAGTTTTTTTGTTTATTGTTTAAAATACTAATGTTACTTTGAATATAAAAGTGTATATTATTTCTTACCTTTATGTGTTCCTTTAAGCTCAGCGTTAGAGCGCTGCATGTTTCTGCTACAATGACACTAATACTTTGTTTGGATATTTTAAATAAGTACTGAAGGCTGGTGAAAGAATCACCGGAAGCTAAAAACCTCAATGTTAAGGCCAAACGATCATTAAGTGGTATCGCTTTGCGTAACTTTGTATTTTTCTTTTGAACTATCGGTCCAATTAATTTTATTAACTCCTCAAAATCTTCAGAAGTCATTCTCGTAAAATTCTGTAAGTGAATGTGGTCCATATCTCGTAATAACAAGTTATCGGTGCGCTGTCGATACAATTTTCGTACCCACTGGCTTCGCACTTTTTTCTTGTTTTTTTTTTTGACCTCTTTACAAATAATAAAAAAAGTGCCAAAAGCTACTGCAAAGTCAGTATTCATATTTTTTATCCGTATTTTCTTCTTGCGAAAGAGATTAAATAGCGTGGTAACTAGACGCTACTACTAAAGTACAAACACTTCGAGCAACTGGAACATTTATATTCGCGCGAACGCAACGACTTTTGTTCGGACTATTTTTGTTCTGCTTGTTCCTGCGCGCTCAGTTCGTTCTATTCGTTCGGGCTAAAATGTTCAAGTCTGGACCCACCTTAATAATACACTTGTTTTGACATCGTTGGGGAGATAAGAGGTCTCTAAACATCCATTTGGGTTGAAGTTGTTGGAGAGAAAAGAGGTCTCTAAAAATACAATTGCTTTGAAGTCGTTGTAGAGACAAGAGATCTCTAAAACTTGATTGTATGAAGACAGAAACCCGAGGCTTTGTTGCTGCACCCTTTGAGAGACACAAATAGGTAACCTTCAGTAGCGGCTCGTGCCTTAATGCATTGGGGATGCGCAAGAAAAAAAATGAAGGGCTCCCTTCTTTTTTCGAAAAAGTATTATAAAAAAACCTCCTTACTAAACTTAATAATTATTAACTACTTACCAAGTTTTCATATAGTTACTTATAGGTTATAGTAGTTAAAAAGTCCTTTCCTTTGATAATTACTAACTAACTATATAATGTGTTGTTTGATATAAGACATGACAATATGTGATCTTTGTCATTTTATACTTTACGTATCTTTTCAATTTTATTATATTTATTTATATGTTCATTTACTCGTCTATTAATTTATATATTTATAAACGGCTAAGCCTATGTAGGTTAGCATTATATAATTTCAAATGTTTTGTTTGACATAAAAAACATGACAATATGTGATCTTTGTCGTTTTATACTGCACGTATCTTTTCAATGTTACTATATATATATATATAGATATATATATATATATATATATATATATATATATATATATATATATATATATATATATATATATATATATATATATATATATATATACTTCTTTAACTTGAATTTTATGATTGAATGAATTTTATGAAAATACGCCAGAATGCCGTACTTGATAGACGCAAACTTATTATTATGTTTGACGAAACAATTTAATACACTTTAAAATGTCTAAATGTGAGATGCTATTCACGAGGATCTAATCTATCGTAGTTATATTCCTTCTACTAACACTATATTTTAGACTATATTTAATTATCGTTGTTTCAATTACGTAATATTTTGCTGTATACAAATCAATAATAACATTACTTTAAGGAAGATAATACGGCCCTGGCGATAAAATGAGCAATTATTACGCCTGTGATTCGAGAACAACATAACTGTATGCCGAGTCCCACCCTGGTCCGTTAAGCTGGAGCGATGTGGACAAGCTCAAATATTCTATTCTCACAACATCAAAGGGCCGCCCTACAAGATTCAGTGCTGGGTCTTATTATGCTGTGCTGCAAGTGTGGAATTTTAAAGCGCACAACGGGATTGCTTATTCGGTCGTTTTTGACGGAGATAGTCGATCATTTCGTATTGAAGTTTCCCATTTAGGTAGAGCGCCGAAGAATACACACCGACGCAGGACTGTGTATATGGATGTATATAACGTCGGCAACCATTAACACACTATACTTCTTTTGATTCTGTATTAATGGCTGCCGACTCTGCGATCCTCGATATACTAATTTTGTTTGTGTAGAATGTAGGAGGTAAAAAAATAAAAATTTATTAAAATATAGCATAGCAAAAATATTATTTTTCCCCGGCAGTGCGCGCGTACGGGCGCACTTATTGAGGAGCCGCCCCTGGTAACCTTGCTTTTGTTGTGAGGGCCGTTGTTTTTTATAGTTAAAGTTATTAAATTAAAGTTAAAATTATTTTTATAAAAAGAAAAGCAGAATTATTATTTGCGTATTTTGTATATTTTAAATTCCCGGCAAATTATTAAAATGCCGTAGTTCCTCTTCGCCAATAATAGATGACACTCTGTGGCAGAAATTTTTGCACGGGAGTTGTAGTTCTGGTTCTGAATAACAGTAGGTTTGCGGTCGTACCATTCGAATTTCTGGTGGTGATACTTTACACAGATAGTTTATAGCGGATCGTTAATTAAAGCAAATACAATAGAATTAGTCAGGAAACTGGTTATATTATTCTTGTCTTTACCATCTGTAAGTCAATCTGTATAACACAAAAGACTTATGAGTGGTAACACTTGATGGGTATAACTGAAACACAGTAGTGATGGGTCGTTATTTAACTGTCAGCTATTTTTAAACGGTTACCGAGCCGTAACGGTAACCACCAGTTATAGATTTATAAATATAACAACTTAAAAAGTAACGCTTTTTACACTAAACTAGAATTCGGAGTCGTGTCTGTTTCAGTTCTGCTGCATCTAGGTTCGATGAATAAACATCGGTTTTCATCGGCAACTGCTATTTAACAATTTAACGGGATGAATAGCCTTGAGATTGGGAATGCTAAATATGTATGGTTATACAGTATAGAGCGGACTGTACTTCATAACATTATTATTTATACTAGTGTGCTCGCTCTCGCTCACAGCTTTAGGGACGTACGATCTTCGGTACAATAAAACGGTTTAATTTTAATTTTAACTTTAACCGGTTGTTGATGGGAATACGGCATACGGACACTACTACACAGAGTTATTCTGTTAAACTGAGAAGCTCTTATTTTTGAAACAGTTGAGTTTCCCACTAGTATGTAAAGCCAAATATTTAATAATAAAAAATGTTGGGTGAAAAGATGAATTTCTGTAAAAACGTGTTATTACTTTCACTATAGACAACGCAAAATAGGGTTATTTCACGTGAAATTAAAGTACTTATTTATTTAAATTTATATACATTACCTAAGAAAACAGTTAACACGTCATTTTCGTTTGTCTGATAATAGTTATCAAATTGATAAAAAAATATAATGAAACAACATTTTTTAATATCTATATACATTTAAATATAAAAAATTATATATATATATATATATATATATATATATATATATATATATATATATATATATATATATATATACAGGGTGTTTCCAAATTGATGCGAAAAATTTTACAGTGTGATTCTTTGGAGAAAAATAAGGGGTGTCTTTTTATTAAGTTTTTCTTGAAAGTAAATAAACAATTAATACTATATACCTTCCAATTTTTTTTTAAACTCAAACTCAAACTCAATTTTTTATACTGTTGGCTGTTGTTTGCACAGTTTTTAAAAGTGGACTGATAAAGATGAACAGTGAACCGAAAATGTAACTAGAGATAGAGATCTTTCTAAGAAAGAATAAAAGCATAATGTAATAACAAACCGTATGTACAGAATAAAGGCAAATTTCTTTACCGAAATTTTATGAGCTGCGTTATGTTATGGAGTTCTTAGAATCACTCCCTGTGTAGCAATAAAAGTTCTAACGTCTAACGTCCCAAGACGTGATAAATAATGATATTTATTGATTCTTGCTGTGGCATTGACATTTACGTAAAGACCCCTCATAAAATAAATTTGTTAGAAATTACTAGTTTATAATTCCTAAAACATCTAAGTAAATACTAATATAAGACTCCTTTCTGATTTTTAAAAGTTTCACTTCAGAGTGGCAAAAGATTTACGACACGCTTATTATAATTTCTTAACCCTTTGTTTCCTTTTCATATCGACAAAATCTGAGATTTATACACTACGTGAAATAACGGGGTAAAAATACAATGCATTTATACTAGTGTGCTCGCTCTCGCTCACAGCTTTGGGAATGTAGGATACTATCGATCAACTATCCAGTTTAAAATAACTGAAGCCGTTATTTTCAACGGTTATTATTAAATAACGTTAACGGCTTCAACTGTTAACAGAAAATAACCGTTTTTCCCATCACTAAAACACAGCATAGAAAACAATATATGCTGTGAGCGAGATTGTCATTAAAGGAATGCGGAAATATGGCGCCACCTTTTGCAGACAAGTTCAACTTAGTAAGGCTTTCAAGATATTCATAACACTATTGTCTGGCAGCACTTGTTTGTGATAATATTGTCTATCTCTGTCAAATGCGGTTTCTTTTCTACAAAATAGCATCCTTAACTAATTACTGAATGAACGCAGCCGTAGTATATTAAAACCAGTAAATCTATAATGATACATTCCTGATTTGTCACCAAAAGCTACTGTCAAATAAATCAACTGGTTCCTATCTTTTATTAGTGAATTTTTATTTTAAAAAATTCACTAATAGAGAGGTATCGATGGTGAGACTTTGCAAAATTGTTTGCAAATGAGCGCGAACTAGGACCCCTAGAACCCATATCCGGGGTCAGTTTGAAAATATATATATATATATATATATATATATATATATATATATATATATATATATATATATATATATATATATATATATATATATATATGTATCCGTCTGATAACTCAAAAAATAATTAACCGATTTCGATAAAACTCGGCAAGTCCCTTTCTTTTATTAATGGCTTGGATGAGTTCGTTGGCCAGGAAAATCGGACGGAGTTTTCCGGGAAAATTTTGTGTTTTCTGTCAAAAAAAAAAAAAATTCCCGAAAATTTCGATAAAACTTGGTCTACATATTGCTTTGGGAAAGACCTAACTATGTGCCAAAATTCAGCTTTCTAGGGTTACAGAAAATTGAGCTATTCAAATTTGAAACATTTATGTTTAAATCATAGATCAAGTATGTGGTTGCTGTTGGTTAGTCAATGACAGCTGCTATTATTGTCATTGACTCATGAAATTCATTTTTAAGTTTCAGAGAAATGTCAATAATACCAAATTCACTGCTTGTTAATCATTGGCAGCATTTACGATTATATATAACCCTATTGTAATTTATCATCATTTATCACCGCTGTAGTATAATTATTTTTTTCCTTACAACTCGCATCGTTTTTAGTCAATTGTTGTTATTATTAGTCAATAGTTTCTTCCCAAAATTGCTCTTACCGAACACACACGGCTTCCATTGACTTCTGCTTCTGCCGCTGTTACAGTCTTTTTAGAGGTCCAGTTGTAACCACTCATGCAGCCAGTGTTGCCAGTTTAAGTATAAATAGTGTAGTACCTTTTAGTTTGTGTACACTCCATTTACTTTTTATATTTCTTCTTTGCTGCACATATTGTTCATTATGCGGACCATATTGTGTAAAAAAACAGTTACTTTTTCATATGATCAACAAGTTGAATGTCGAATCAGGTATTGCTTATGGTTTATGGGAAAATTTCGCTATTTTACGTTATCTTTTTGTACAAAAATGTATAGTTCAAGGTCATTTTGGCTTATTGGAGCAAACTTCCTGAAAGCCGTATATGAAATATCAAATGTAGCATGCTTAATTTTTTAGAAGCCTGATTATACGTATTCCATAACACAAATACATTTGTAAAAGGTTCGGGATGCAGCAAGTGCGTTATGGTAGTGAATTTTCATTTAAATCTTTTTAATAGCAAATATGTCTGTTTTTTTTTTCAGAAAGCAGGCATTAAGTTTGATTACCAGTATAACATATATAGTAAAAACAATGTGCCATGTTTCATCAAAATAACTATTGTTTGAAAACGTACAAAAATTAAAAAGTAAACTTAAAGTGTTCCCTAAAAAACTAGTTTCTTGGTCAACCTTATAGGTTAATAGCAAATTGAGCTTTTCAAATATGAAGCATTTAATAAAAATTCGCTACCATAACGCACTTGCTGCGTCCAGAATTTTTATTATTTCATTACCCTTATTCACGTTGTCAACTAGCAGAACATTTATCAGGTACTATCTTTTCTTCATAGCAAGAAAGAAGGTTCGAATTACTAGAGTCATTAAAGATCGACAAGATAATATACTTTCGTGCTTTGTCTCTTCAACATCTTTGTTTCTTCTCCTCCATACATCCGTCATTCCATGGTCATCTCTGAAACCATGAAATCCGTTTCTTTAGCGGTTCGACAACGTTCACACGCCAATGTTAGCGTGAAAAAATTTAGGTAAACAAACCTCTTTTATGCCAGTGACTCACACTTTATTCCGGCATAATTAGTCCTTAAAAAGGTGTATACTCCCTGAACAAATAACTTCTGAAATCTGAGATCTAACATCTAGGTAAAATTGCTACAGACAGGCTGAAGACAGGCCTTGAAAAATGCTATTATTACAGGACGTTTAAAAATGTGACAAACAAAATTCTTGTGTTAATTATCATCAGAAAACCACTGCAATTTCTTTAAGTATTGCTATTTTATTTGGTGTACATTTGTTGCGTACAACATCCTGAAAAAAAAAACTAACAACGAAAGAAGGTTTGTTGACACTCCTTTTTATTTCGTCAAGGTTGGAGGTTGCCATAATAAAAAAATACAAGTAGAGAACTCATGCTTCCAATTTAATTAATGGCAGCTACTGTGCCGCTGCCCCTTCTACACTCGCTATCCTGGACTCAATTCAGAAGAGAGCTATACGTCTCATCGGTGACCCTACCCTCACCCAAAGGCTGCCATCCCTTGCCCACCGACGTGCCGTTGGTGATCTCGCTCTCTTTTATAGATATCTGCACGGGCACTGCTCAGAGGAGTTTTCTTCCATAGTTCCTCCACCTGCTGCCCCAAACAGATATACCAGGGGAACAGAGCGAATGCACCCTTTTACTGTCCAGGTCACCAGACATAGAACAACTTGTTATGCCCGCTCTTTTGTCCCGAGGACTTCCAAGTTGTGGAATTCCTTGCCGGCACATGTTTTTCCTTCTCCTCCGAACCTCCAAATCTTCCAGTCCAGAATTAACAAGTTGCCTCTTTCCTCCTTGTCGACACCCACCGTACGATATTATTTAGGCTGTGAGCCCTCGGGGTGTTGTTGAAATAAATAAAAACGGTTAAACATTCCCTTCTGTAAGGGGATATAATCATGGTATACGAGTATACGGGACCGAGAGCTTTACGTCCCTGCGAAGAGCGGAACGTACAGACATTCAACTTGCTAAAACACAATGCCACACAACCTCGGTCGATGTTAATTTTACAGTATGTATTGAAAAAGTGAAATGATCCCCTGCTGGGAGTCGAACCCAGGACCCCTGAGTTCAGAGGCACACGTTCTTACCACTGGACCACCGGGACAACCGCAATTAAAAGATAAAAACCAATAAATAAACATCGACGCTTTCAGTAAAAAAAAACCTCTTGATACACTTCAACGAAACGAAAAGCAGAATCACCCGAAAAACTACAAAAATAATAAGTAAGAGAGTAATGCGCTAGATACGTATTTCGACAACGAAGTTGTCTTCATCAGTAGCTGTCGCTAAACTAACTTTATGGGCAAAATTATCCTATTTATGTACCTAAACTATATACTAAAAAGTCTGGACGCAGCAAGTGCGTTATGGAAGTGAATTTTCATAAAAATGTATTTCATAGCGAATATGTCTCTCTAACGCAACAATTTGGTTACCAGTATACCATATATAGTAGAAGGAATGTACCATATTTTATGAAAATAACTTATTGTCTGAGAATGTACCAACATTTTCCGAAAATAAACTTCAAATGTTTCCGAGAAAGCTGGTGTCCTAGCAAATTGAGTTATTCAAATGTGAAGCATTTAATGGAAATTCACTACCAAAACGCACTTACTGCGTCTTGAATTTTTTTTCTTACAAACATGCATCATATTTCGATAAAAAAAATGCAAAAATGCAATAATATAAGGGTGTTCGAAAAAAAATATTGGAGGTATCACTAACGATTTTGAGGCCACCTGCAATGCAGCTCAAGACCCTATTTTTTTTTCTCCCTCAGGGCTCGTCCGCATCTGTGACGCCCCGATAGCACCGCAGCCTTTGGCTTATTGTGCATGCCTTTTGTCTTTTCTACTCCACCCATTCCAAAATCACTGTGCCTTGAACTAGTCTGCACAGCAATTGGTAGGGTGAAGTTTTATATTGCTCTGTCTCCGGTCTAGAGTGACCGTAGATCAGTTGTCTTTTGCTGTCCAGAGCTTTACACTCGCACAAGATCTGCTGGGCTGATTCCTCCCCCTCGCCGCAGAGTCTGCATGCGAGGTCCCCCTCGAACTGCCCCATTTTATGCAGGTGCTTCTTGACGGCCATGTGTCCCGTCAAGATACCTGTTATGTTTCTGATCTGTCCTCTGCTAAGATTTAAAGGCTCCACAGCTCTCTTTGAACTGGGTTCGTCAATTATTGACTTCCCATGTCTGAGCCCTGGACAGTCTGCCCAGTACACCTTGTGTTGGTTTCTGACCCAGGACTTAATGGCTCCCCTGGCAGTGCTCTTTGTCACGCCCAGAGCCGGTTGTGGTCCCATAAATGGTTCTCCTGACCCTCTCTTCGCGAGGCTGTCAGCTTCTTCATTGCCTTTGACCCCCAAGTGACTTGGCACTCAGATGAGAGTGCCCTCATTCTGCCCAGCCAGGTCGCTCGTCTCGGCACTCACTCACCAGCCAGGAATTTACCCTTGAGCTACTTAGGGCCTTAAGGACTGCCTGGCTGTCAGTTGCTATGAGGACCCGCTTGTTGTTGTAGCCCCTCCTCTTGTTCTCCCGCACACAGTGCAAGATGGCGTACATTTCGGCCTGAACGACCGTTGCATGGGCTCCGAGAGAAATACTATGAGTTACCCTCGGTCCTTCCAAATAAACACTTGCCCCCGTCCCACGCTCCCCGCCGGATCCGTCGAGCGCGTTCCGTGGTATGCCCGGCGTCTCCTCCCGCCATGCCTCGCCGTCCGGGATTTCCACTCTAAAGTTGTTTCCCTGCAGATTCGCGGGCTCGTGAAGTCTGACCTTATATCAAGGATGGGCTTCTTCACGATCTCCTGAATTTTGCAGTGGCCCCTGAAGCCTGGGTTAATCTTCAGTCTACCATTGCAGGCTAGTCTGTATAGTCCTATCCTAGCATCTCCCATGACAACTAAGTGTGTGTGTGGAGGGGGGGGGGGGGGTGGCATCCAACAACACCTCTATGGCGGCTGTTGGGGTTGAAGACATGGCCTCTGTGATGCCTAGGCAAGTCATTCTTTGGATATTGCCTAGTTTTTGTTTGGCACTGGATTGTGTCACCTTAGGCCACCAGACCAGTGCCGTGTATATTAACAATGGTCTGACCACCCTTGTGTACAGCCAGTGGGCCATACTAGGTCTTAGTCCCGACGTTTTACCATATAGCCACCTAGTGACGGCTAAGGTCATGACTGCCTTACGCAGTATCTTTTCAACGTGATAATTCCAGGTTAGCTTAGAGTCCAATACGACTCCAAGATACTTTACCTCCCTGGCCATTGGAATGTTCCTACCGTATGGAGTGAGAGTCATGTGGCTATCCCACTTCGTCCTCCTCGTAAACGGTATGACGGCTGCTTTCTCGGGGCTCACCCCGAGCTCTTGATCAACCGTCATTGTATCACTTACTGCTCAAAGGAAAACTGAGTAACCTCCGAACAAGAAAGCTTAAACTCGTGATTTTGTGACCGAAAAGATAATTTGAATCTGATGGTATAAAGCGATCTGTAGAGATTCTTTCCTATATATGTCAAATTCTAACATATCTATATTTTTGATGACAAGAGTATCAAGGAAGGGTAACTGCTCGTTGTTCTCGATTTCGTAAGTAAACCTGACTAAAAGGAATATATTGTTCAACTTATTAACAAAATTATTG